>JAVYIG010000085.1:527500-991928 GCA_035222895.1 Strongylocentrotus droebachiensis
TCCCTCCCTCTCCCTCCCTCCCTCCCTCCCTCCCTCTAAACAAACAAATATTGTAGACACTATACGATATGTTATCAAATCTTCTAACCTGAAGGATGTATATAACAAAACTCTTGTTTAAGTGTCATTTTAAATGGAAACTTGATTTAAAAGTCAGGTCTTAATAGTCTGAACATCATATTTTACCCCAAAAATCATATAACTGGGTGGGGCTTTACAAGAAGGTGGCAATGATGATTTGCCAGCTTTAACTTCATACATATTTTTCGGACAATATTGTTAACTAGTCTGTACGCCCCTTTTGCTATACGTTGATTCTTTATATGTTTCTTTATAACAGTTAGTATCTTTTTTTTTAGTCTGAACATGCTTAAAGAAGATATTACCATACTCAACAAAATGGATTACCCCAAAGAGAAGATCTTGTCCCTTCCCTCATCAATACTAGTGTCTAGTCACACATTTCTTCCTACCCATTGTTATCAAGTCAACCCTTTTGCTAAACAATGATTCTTTATATCAGAGCTGCCAACCTTGAGCGACCAAAAAAAGGAATCATGATGGCAAAAAAAAGGAATTTCAAGCAAAAAAATTAAAGGAATTCATAAAAACGAAACTTACAACCACGCCCGACACACTTCCAATGCAGAAATGTTCATTTATCATGCTCTTTTTTCCATACAAGCAGGTAATTTTTTTGGTGGTTATTTTGGTATTATCGGCATTTCATTCTTTTTGAGAATATTTTTCTCTTCAAGTATGTTTTAAAATTAGTTTTCTATTGAATTTGTGATCAAATCACCATTTTAGGGCAGTTGTTTGACATGCGGTATGTAAAAAAAGAAAAAAAAAAAAGAAGTATTTTATGAAGAAAAAACGTAATACCGTAATTTGGAGGAAAAAACTGAGTAATTCCGGCAAAAACGGAATGGTTGGCAGCTCTGTTTATATGTTTTTTTTACAAGAGTTTGTATGTATTCCAAAAAATGTGAACAGGCTAAAAGAGGGTATTTATAACCAAAATCAATTCAATGGATTATCTCCTAGGGAGGGGATCCCTGTTCCCGCTTTCCATAAAATCAATGAAGAAATCGGAGCGACAGAGAATTCGATTTGATTTGATTCGATCCGTGAAAACTTCCGCTATCACACATCAAGGCGAGATTACGAGAAGTAGAAGGTAAAGGGAACTTAATGATAGAATGAGAGAAATAGGACATAGCAAACATGAAAGAGATATATGGTGTTGCATGCTTTTTGAGCACTTGACAATTCACTACACGAGTGGTGCATTTTGACGTTTGGCCCTAATAAAAAAAGCGTAAAAATGGGAAGAGTTGGTGAATTTATCAGGCATGCTAGTGGGCTGTAACCTTTGTTTTTTAGAGTCGAGGACCTCTGAAATTATCGCTGAGCCTGAAAACTAGGTCCCTGCTTTTGCTAAACAAAATGAGAATGATAACATTTCATAACAAAATGATATCTCTCAAAATCAATGTCCACACTCGAATCATTCTCATCATCAAGGATTTTGGATCAACATATAAGGTATTCAACAAAAGGAAAGAAAAAAGTGTTGAGTGATTAAAAAAAAGAAAATGACAAGAGACAGCAGCAGTAAATATAATGTTAGGATTCAGACAAATATGGGGCTCATTAGATTTTGCAACCCACCACCTATACTTAAAAGGATAAATGAGTGGGGGGGGGGGGAGGAGGAGGCACTGCATTTACTTTTTTGTTGTTGTCTGTCTGTTTGGTTTTCTCTACCTCCCTCCCTCCCATTCACCCTCCCTTTCTTCCTCCCAGCCATCCACTCACCCACCCTCTCTCTTGCTCCCCTCTCTCTCTCTCATCCCACCCTGCCTCTTGTTCCATCTCTCCCCCTCTGTCTCCTTCTCTCCCTCTCCCCCCTCTCTCTCTCTTTGAAAAGTGTTAAGTTTACCAAATGAATGTAAACTTTTTCTTTCTAGAACGAAAAGCTATTAGATAAATGGAATGTCTATTGCTTCTAAACCATTGTTTAACAAGCTGAGAATCAAAATGCCAATAGCATTTACTGTTCAATTTATTTCTATCGTCATGTGAGCTACATGTCAGACTCGTCTGCAATGACATTATCAATTTATCCAGCGTTAATCTCAGTAATTGCTGGACAGTTAGCGCAAATCCTTCAGGCTAAGAGCTGTCAGTGTCTGTCAGTAAAGTCAGGTTTACATTGCAAATCTGTTGATGGTATTGGGACTACAATAGGGGATAAGATGTCAATTATACGTCCCAACCCACGCTCCAAACTCCTGAAGCTCCGAGTCTTGAGGGGGTCACTGACCTCATGTTAAAACAATCCTGGGTTTTATGTTGACACCCAGTGTTCTTATTATTGAATTTTACTGACAACTGAATTGTCTCATTCCCTTAAAGGTACAGGTATGTCCCATTTGCAGCCACCCAAAAATGAAAAGGTTAAATTCCAATGGCATTTGAAAGACTGATACTGATCAAGAACTTCCTTCAAAACAAAAGGACTGGAAAATTTCTTTTTGTGGGAAAATACAACGATTAATGTCGACTCGACATAAGTGCTTGCAATCACTTATGTAAATAGTCTGATTTTCAGACCCTCGTACCAAATGGTTCTACAGAAATTGATGTTGGCTGCAAAAGAGACATAGTATCTTTAAAAACATATTATGTGAACAACCTGGGCCCAGTTTCATAAAACTTGTTATCTATAACAAGTTACATTGCCTGTTATAACTACTGAAATCATGGCATTTGATTGGCTGAGAGCAGGTTTGTCATAGAATTTTAGCATTTGTTAATCATAACAAGTTTTATGAAACAGGGCCCTAGGATAAAAAGGACTTTTTAGTGTATCCCTGAAGTATAAAAGTATAGTATAAAAACATGTTGAAAGGGTTTGCAAAAGTAGTAAACTTTGTTTGTCATCTTGTCTTAGCTAGAATGTAAGATAACGTTTTGAGCAATATATGATCAAAGTTTTGTAAGAAATAAAGTTTAAAAAAAGGAATTATTTTAGACTTTTGATAGTGTGGTATGTAATAACTCTTTCATCACTGGTACAGTATTTCAAAAGGAATTTTATGTAAAAGTATCAACCACTTCATCACAGAGACATTACCGATTCAGCAAATGGTAAGAGCCCATGCATACCTACAATGATTACAACTTTCACAAATTCATAGCATTCTAATTCTTTGCCCATGCAATTTCATTCAATCTTGCAAGTCTGCTTCTCAGATTTTTCTACTTTTCATTGGAGTAGTTTACTTTCAAGGTTGGATTTCCCTTTAAGAGTGTCACTTTTGTTGAACATGCGTTTCCAATGTGATGAGATGAGATGTAATGTAGGGCAAGCCTTCAACACGTTAATTCTTCCAGCATGATAACTAATATCAATGTTATGGTGTATGTTCTGAGTGCGTCCCTGAACTAACACTCCCCAGCTTCATAAGCTCTCCACTGGGCAAACAGGAAACACATGGTTAGCATATGTGGACAAAACCTGTGACAAAAGGTCGCAAGAAACAAAATACAATATTAAGAAAAGTGAAAAGAACATGAGGGGTACTCAAACATCTTCCTTGACAGTTCTGGGCCTTGTCTTACAAAGAGTTGATATCAATCGCAACTTATTTGTGATTGATATCAATCGCAACTATGTACATAAGAGATAGGAGACTGCAAACTTGCGATTGATTGGTAGATTTGCGATTGATCTGGATCAATCGCAAGTCTTTGTAAGACAAGCCCAGATGTGATGTCCATGAAAGCCAAAACATTTGACGCAATGGGCAAAATAACATATAAGTTTAAATTATACATACATATATATGTCTTTGTTCTTTACGCATACCTTTATCAAAAGAGTTCAGACAGTCGAAAGTGGAAATTTTTGGTACTGATGTACTGTAGGGTATATCAGTGAGAAAAGGAACACTGTTTTCCAGCAATAAGCTGCTTAAAACCATGGCACAAAATGGAATGATTGCAAGTTGAAGGGTTGATGCAAATGTTTAGGAAATCTATTCCTAAAACTCACAAGAAATAACACTTGTATACTAAAAAAAATGAGGCTTGTTTTAAGTCTTAAAGGTAAAGACCAGTATTGGAAACAACCCAATTTCAAAAAATGAAATGAAAGCTCTTATTACCAATCATGTGAAAGAATATGTTTTGGCCAATACATGATGATAACATTTTGCCGGGAAATCGCCTACTAATTGATATATTTGGTAAATTAGTTTATCTACATAGTCTGTGAGAGATAAACGCACGTGTCACGCACGTGTGCGTATAGTCCCATATACATCTTTGTGTGTACCGTGCTTGTAACTTTACGAAGACTGGGCCATATTTCTTATCATTTTGATGATTCCAGAACCTTGCAGTATACACCAATACTTATATGCTAGATTATCAACCTTTTCTGATCGATTCCACAACGTTTCCTTCACAATGCAATCGCATGACCATAACTGGTCTTTACCTTTAATCATAAGGGGAGTTATAACAGATTAAAAAATAAAACATTTAGGCTATAGAGGGTGTGCTATTCCAAAGAGACACACAGAGAATTTATATTAATTATGTGACATGCACTGCACAATAAACAAGTAATATTTCTCATCATTTATTGCAACATCCTCCTTTTTGCCAGTGAAAGGCAGCATGTACGCCCATCTGGTTTTCACCAAGATTAATCTTTCCTTGCAAGAATTCCTTGCATTTAAAGGGATCGTTTAACAATGTTAAATCTGAGATACACGGCCCTACGTGTTATCAGTGTCTGTGATATGGTGTAATATTGAAGCCCTAAAAAAATTGCGCTTCAAAATGATCAAAAAGTGCCTCAAAAAAGTAAAAACCTTTGAGTGACCGGTTTTACCATACTTGTTTTCCCAAATAGACTGTAGTGTTGTGAAAACCGTCAGGCGAACGGTTTTCAAAATTTGTAATTCCAATCATAAATATCTTGATAATCAGACAGGCGATCGGCTTGTAAAAGTCATGGGGTTCCTGACTGACCTAAAGGTTTATAATTATCATTGCATCATGAGCTAAATCCAGAATTTTGTTTCAGAATCTGAGACAAAGTTACCGGATCCCTTTAAAAGGAGATAATACAAAAAAGGAGAATATAAAACACACCTTTTTGAGATATAAAAGGAGTCACTTTGATTTTAATTCAGTCTTTGTGTTACTATATTAGACATACCTGTACAAATAATTCACACACAGAACTTTTGGAATGACAGTAATTGAGAGTATAAATAAACTAATGTCTATCAAACACTGGTACTACTCAGCAGGAGAATTGACCTCTCATTCATATACATGTATATCGGATTTACTAAGATCATTTTATGTCTAAATGTAGGTTTACAATCTATTTACTGCATAAAACCAGTACAACAGTCTGGCAAAAGTTATTTCTCCCTCTCTCTCTCTGTCGCCCCCCCTCTCTCTCTCTCTCTCTCTCTCTACTACAGTATGGCAAAAGTTATACCCCCCTCTCTCTGTCTCCAACTTTTCCCCCCTCTCCCTCTATACTTCTTTTTATTTTCATACCGCCCCCCTTCCCACCCAGACCCATCCGACGTCATCTCTTTTTCATCTCTCGATCTCTCTCTCTCTCTATGCATATCTCTCTGTATCTCTATTTTTACACGGATACTTATCTTTCATTTCAATGGTTTTATTTCATGTTCGGAAATGAAAATTAATGACATGAAACAAAATTATCTTTTATCAAATATTTGCAAGCACTATTGACATATAACCTTTCAAAATTGTTTAAAACCTGTACACTTTTCTCATCATCAGTTCTTTTTATATTCGTATCCTGTTTCCAAACTAAAAATACCTCTCTAAGTAGCTCTTCCAAAGATATCTATCTTTCTCTTATCTTTTCATGTGTATCTTTACGCAACCATGTACACATGTAACAATGTTACGATTACATCTCGTTTGCATTACAATGGATGATGGTTTATTCCAAACTTCTTTTCTCTGTTCTTATGTTCAGACTACGTCACTACCGTAATTTATTCTATCGCTTCTTGAGAATCGCACAGCTACCTGAACATGTTAACGATTAGTAACTATTTTGGTAGTCTGTACATCATAACAAAACAATGTATTACACCATACAAGTTTTAGCATAATTACAAACGAAACTTGATGAAGAATCAGGAAGCCATTCGAGTCTTAAAGTCCTTTAGTACAGAAATCCTATAACTGGGTGGGGTTTAACATGAGCATGATTTACTGATTGGGCAGCTATCAAGCATAGACATCTTCAAAGCTAGCTTAAATGTTCCTTTAAATAATGTTGTTATCTATATGTACGCCCCTTTCGATAAATACTCTTTACATGACTTTTTTTAATATGATCCTTGCTATACCCTATTCTCTTCACAATATGATTTTTTATACAATGTTTTTCTATAGGAGTTTTGTACAAATTTCCTCTCGTCTAAAGAGGCTAGCACATGCAGCACTCTGCTTTGCTAAGACTAAGTTGGGATACTGTTGATTGATCGCTGTCTATTCTAGGCAGAGAACTGCCGATCCAATTATACGCTCGACTTCAATCAGGAATACGCCCACTATTTAAAATATCTCCTTTGAAGGCAAAAAAAAAGGAATTTTCTAAATGGAAAACAAAAAGAAACTTTCTCTTTTTTTATCCACCTTCAAAAAACCTTGCATCAAGGACATTTTTCTAATCTATCATGTTCAGAATTAACAGCCTAAAGCCTGTTGCAATTGAATTCCAAGTTTAGGGATTTCCCCCATTATCTAAAGTTGAAAGACAATGGTCGGAAAAACTGCGCTTGAGAAAACAAATCCTTTAATAAGTTTCAAAGACAGTACACTGTACAATAACAAAAATAGTATTTAGGATAAACAAAGAGCTTGTCTTTTTTTTTAAAAGAGGGAGTGTGAAGTTCAACAGGAAATATTACATTCGATATTGATCAGGGAATAATGTTTGAGTATTTCATGAAACAATCAAAAGTTGATTAATTAAACAAATATGCACATGGAATGAAAACTTGTCTCATAAAAATCATAAAATTGTATTTATAAATAGTTTTTAGTGATCTTATTGGCACCATTTAAGAGTTTCAAATCATTGAGGACAAATTGCAAAATGCCCCCCCCCCAACACACACACACACACGCACCCAATAAACGGCTTTTATAACACAAGTCTATTGAGGAAAATGAGTATGGTAAAACCGGTCACTCAAAGATTTTTACTTTTTTGAAGCACTTCATGATCATTTTGAAGCACAATTTCAAACAATTTTTAAACAATTGCTTTAAAGGGATAGTTGAGTTCTGTTGCAGAAGGTGCTACACAAAATATTTTTTTGTGAGATTAATGCAAAACTGAGTGTCAAATTTGAAAGAGCATACAATTTAAATGACAAAATCATCTTTGTTTGATCAAAATCGGTTTAGAGACGGATCAAAATCGGTTCAGAGACGGCTGAAATATCCATAAATATAACGATTTCTAATATTTATGTACCAACACAAATATTCAATAATTTGAAAAAGCTGTTGAACTGAAAAACGTTGAAAAAACGAAATAGCACCTTTTATGTTGTATTTCAACCAATGCCAATGGTGGCTTTTTTGTTGGCTTTTTCGTGTTGGTTATTATTACGCACAACCAGCCAGCCCATGTTTTGTTATTATTTATTAATTAATTAAATAACAGTCACCATATTTTCTTGAAAGTGGAGCTGAACTGGTATGATCGTATTGGCTAATTTTACACATTTTGGGGTCTAAAATTACCTTCATAGCAATTTTAGGTCCTCAAAGGGCACTAGAAATGTCATAGATAAGAAAAGGAGCAATAAGCATGCACTTTGAAGGCATTTGCGGTCTGAAAACAGAACTCAACTACCCCTTTAAGAGTTGGTATGGTGTCAGTTTGGTGGTGTGACACGGTATAACGTGGAGCCATTCCTGTTTTCTCCATGTTTTTCCATCACACCTTTTGTCTTCTCCTGTGATATATTTTGCCCTCATGTATTATTTATCAAACTTTCCCCACCCTCTGAATGCCACGGCTGAGGATACATTTTGTCAACATCTATTTATCCCTAAGTGCATGTTTCATTAAACCATATTGATCTACCATAATAACTTATCCCCATGACCGGAGACCTACGAGGGTAAAATAATTTGAAGCCCATTAAGGCTACAAGTATGTTTACAGAAAACAATATTATTTCACGCACGAGAGTCAAAATTGTGTTCACATTTAAAGTTAAGGTCACAGTTTTCAATATCAAGGTTATTTTGTAGTAACTGGCAAAGTGGATGTGCTATTGGTTATCAAACCTCAGTGTACTCAAAAGTTTTTAACAATGAGCAATCTTATAGCAGAATAACTATGAGCCGTAGGGACCCTTAATTGATATCATGTGCCGTGCAGAAACAATTAATTATACGGTTAAGAAAATATGTATAGCAGAGAAGAAAAAAAGAGTGTACATGTATGAGCATAGCTTCAGAGAATATAAAAAAATGCTATAATAGAGGAATGTAATACATTTTGTGGAGGTTTCACAATTCTGTATCGTCTAACACAGAGCTCAGACAATTGATGCGAGCAGTTGCCATTCATTTAAACATGAAAACCATGCAGCGTTTTTTTTTTCTTCCCTTGGTGGCAATTTACCAGTCATATCTGGGTAGGCCTTTATGGGTTATAACAATGGAAGCTGTTGACGTATATGAACAGCTGAACATGGACAGTTACAATGACTTATTGTTCGTTCCCTGAAGGACACTTAGAGACTAGTGAGGATAAAGACCTTTTAGCTATGGTAGTTTCATATCTACTTTAGAGAGAGGGGGGAGAGGGAGAGGGAGAGAGGGGGGAGAGGGAGAGAGGGAGAAGAAAGAGAGAGAGAGAGAGAGAGGGGAGGGGGAGAGAGGGAGGACGAGAGAGAGAGAGGGGGAGAGGGAGAGAGGGAGAAGAGAGAGAGGGGGGGGGGGGGAGAGAGGGAGGAAGAGAGAGAGAGAGAGGGGGAGAAAGGTAGGAAGAGAGAGATAGAGGGGGAGAGGGGGAGAGGGAGAGAGGGAGGAAAAGAAAGAGAGAGAGAGAAGAGAGGGGAGAGGGAGGGGTGAGGGAGGAAGAGAGAGAGAGAAGAGAGAGAGAGAGGGGAGAGAGGGGAGAGGGAGGAAGAGGAAGGGAGGAAGAGGAAGGGAGGAAGAGGAAGAGAGAAAGAGAAGAGAGGGGAGAGAGGGGAGAGAGGGGAGAGAGGGGAGAGAGGGGAGAGAGGGGAGAGAGGGGAGAGAGGGTAGAGGGAGAGGGGTAGAGGGAGAGGGGAAGAGACAGGGAGAGGGGAGGGGTAGGTGAGAGAGAGGGGGGGGGGGGGAGGGGAGGGGTAGGTGAGAGAGTATTAAGTGCTAGAAAGATATATATATAAAAAGGGGAAGGTGCCTGTAGGGGGAGCGGGTGCATAGGTAATCAATCTCAGAGAAGAAGATGTGTTTTTAATGATTTGACTGAAATAACGTATTTACAAGAGAAAGTCAGTTCAGAATGGGGGGGGGGGGGGGTCTTGCAATATGTGTATGGTATCTTTCATTAAGAAACATTTTAAGGAAGAAAAAAAGTTCTGTAAAGGAGTGCATAATTTAGGTATAAAGATTAACTGAAATCAACTTCAAAAGGGCTTTAAAGAAATAAATAGCAGCATAGCAAGATAAGGAGGATAAAGACTACCATCAAATCTTCCACTTTCAGAGCAATTGTACACTCAAAATCTCAGAAAAGGATGCTCTTACATGTAGAACAATCCTCACAACGTCTCTTTTAAAGTGCGTCGGGGGACAACAACCTATTGCTCATTAAAATTCAAACAAGGGCGGGGCTGAGACACGGGGATGTACGCATGATTAGACAGGTTTACTTCATGTCGTTTCACAAACATTTACATGTCATGAAATTCAGTAGACCGGCATGAAGACGAGCGTGTTGCCAACTTGCCCATGAAAGTTGTCTCAATTAAAACCAAACCTAGTGGTACAAAATGGTTTGTTGAGAGCCTGGACGTCATGCTTGGTTTCCCTTTCGAACTTTAAGAGTTAACGCATATCTGCCTCTGAGCAGACAAAAACCATGAATGCAGGCAACTTATCTTGACTATTGATGACAAGAATAGCAATTGTAAGCTGAACCGCACATCATCTGTACAGGGAGTTAGTCTCGGTGAAAATGGATAGCTATTCCTGAGATTAATACTCTCAAGTGCCTGATGTTATCGATGCTCAACAAGTTCTTTTGGTGTCACTGTGAAATGCCAATGTATAATTATTTCGTATTTCTCTTTTGTGTGTTTGTTATTTTGTCTTGGAATAGCTGAATATTATTTATAAATCAAGGTGTACTTTTAGTAATTCTGATGTTTTTCCACACAATATCACATGAACAGGCAAGCAAACAATGTAAAATATTTCCCACCAATGTAATTTGAACCTGAATCCGAAACTGTTGTCACTGTTCTTGTATTTTGCAAGTGTAAGAGTTTTTTTCCATTCCCTTGTTTACTGGTAGTCTCTATGTAACCTCTGAAAAAAGAGAAGAAATATAATCAGGATGCTAAGAAAGATTTACACAACAAAATGACTGATTTTTGTTGCTTTTGGGGGAATTGATTAGTTGAATAAATTCACATTTGATATCAAACCCCTTCCCCCCCCCCCCCCCCCCCCCCCCCCCCCATTTTACCAAAAAAAAGTTCTGGATCCTAGATGGACCACTGAGAAAACACCTTTCCTAATTAAAAGATTTGTATAGGTAAATTGAATCTCAGGTCAGATATCCACAGTCATCCGCCCCAATAATAATAGCACCCAAGTCAAGGCATGGCATAACCCTTCAGTTGCTTTCACCACTCCTCTGCATGGTTGCTTGTTGGCCACACTTGCAATTTTGCACAAAACAATAGGCACCAATTGACAGTATTCCTTTGCGCAATACACTTGCTTTGCAAAATTACCCATTTCCAGTCTTGATTAGCTCCATGACAACCCCTTTAAAGGCACACTGTCCTACTTGTAGCTACTTGCTCCCTCTATATAGAAAACTTCCCCAATCGGTGCCTGTTGGTCCCCCATGATCCTCTTTTTCTTATGTTAAATGAGAGCTGAGTTAATGAGATAGCCACCTGTCACAGTGACCTCGATGGCTCTCTGTGTGGTCTAATCCCTTCTTGCCCAGTAGTGGTGACGGTCTTTAAACACTGTTATAGATTAATCTTGCAATCGGGATAATCTTAAAGCCTTTGGCATATCTTTCCCATGATAATAACAATAGGGCACAGTAATAATATTTGTGTAGCAAAGTACATTTACTTGTTGTGTCAAGATATTAATTGTTTCGTAATCCTTTGAAAAAGAGAAAAAATATTCTCAAAGTATTTGAAAAACAGTTGTTGAAATATATTTGACAGTTCTTGTAAAGGACTACATATGTTGTCTACTGGCAAGAAAAAATTAACAGGAAGGATTGAGCTGGCTTTCTTTGCAGCCACAATTTGATTATTATTTCGAGAGCTTGCCACAGAGAGGGGAGAGAGTCCTAGAAGAAGAATGGGCATTTATTTTTCCCATTCTCTGGCCTAGATGGTAGATTATTCTACACATAGCTGCATTACTATCCTGGCTGGTTAAAACTGTTCTATTGATTCTCAACATTTCAAACACCACTGTACAAAACTCAACTGGGTTCACTAAAATTGGTACTTTAGTGACAATTGATGACACCTAAATAGCAGTAAAATACAATTTTGTTTAACTTACTGATGTTGGAAAGAATAATTTGAAAATTCAAATTGTGAGTCTACTGTCAAACTTGCCGATCAGCCACTTCGTATTCATTGTGTGCATTAGTGTGCAATTGTGTGCAACGTGTGCATAGTGTGCAATTGCTGCCTCTCGGCACGTAGTACAGCGCTAGAGGTCATTAGCATTGACCCTATGCTTTGCTGGAGTGGGATATTCTATATATGTGAGTTCACCTCTGAAGTATTTTGCTTCCATACTTTAAAACTAAGTGTTTCTAGAAAAATACTTGAATGTGAATTTATCATGCTTATAAAAATAAGAACATACTGTACATGTATACTCCCCAGGGAGTAGAACATGTGCACTATCAAATACGGTATAACAGCTGAATCCAATGACCTGGGTTCTTGCTGATTTTCTTATGATGCCAAATAAATTGAATTGATTTGATTAATAATAATTACAATGTAACACGATTAGAAATGTAGAATTAAACACAATTCAAATGAAACTTTTATTATTCATATTTAAATGCCACCTCTTCCTCTTTTGTAAAAGGTCATGCTTTATTCAGAATTGTTTGATATGTCAAAGGGGGCAATGAGGAAATACATGTATTGCATGATCAAAATTCTAATCACACTAATACATAGAAATACTCTAACTGATACTTTGTTAAGTGTACGGTACTTTAATGATACTTCCTTTACAGAATATAGTTTTGAAACAGAAAGAAAGAAAGAAAGAGATCAAAACCGACAAAACTGATGTTATAAATAGCTGTCAGCTTCTATTGATTTCCTCCTCAGCTTCAAATGGAAACAAAAACCCACAACTCTGAAAACATTGGAATTCATCAATTAATGTTTAATGATGATATATAATTCTTTTTTACTAAAGAGAAAATGTCATTTTTTGCCATATCATAACAGGCACTGTACTGACACATGTTGCTTTGCCATGTCAGTATATGACTGGTTGCGAATCAAGGAGTAACCAATTTAAATTACAAGGCGCCGCGGCATTTAGGGCTCATCAAAAAATCTATTTACTTCATAACAAACTCTACATCAGTAGAGTGTACACACTTCTCAAAAATGACGTTCTCATAAGGCCGTCTTCATCAGCTTGAGTTTGCCAAATAACCCGCTATTTGAACTATCCCAATCGCAATTTCGAGCTTTGGGATAATATCTTGAGTCTGAAAATAGCTGGTTATTTGGCAAACTCGAGCTGATGAGGACAGGCCTAAAGTTAAATTTTGAATACAAAGGGTCCCCGTGGAATGCATCTGTGAAATGTTGCCGATTTGAGATGCTACTATCCTCGTCACACTGACAAGCCGAGAACAACCGATAATAGACTGGAGACACAATTTCATTCTCCCTCATATGGAATTAATGGCCAGTCAGGAACTGGTTGGTTGGTTTGTTTTACCTGACTGCTAAGAAATAAAGCATATGTATGCGGAAGTTAGCAACTAGGAGACGGACCGCTTTAAGTCCTCTCAGAGGGACTTGGTAATGAGGATTAATCCCTTACTCAGGGCGATATAGCACATCAAACTGGATTCGCATCGCGGAACTTCCCAGATACGTGACCAGTCCTAACACTGAGCCATCGTGCCTCACTAGTTACTTCTGAGTCAGTTTATAGCGGGTTTGCAGGTGTGAGTGAGTCATTGAGGTATACAGCTTTATAAAAAGAAACAATACTCGCAGTAAAGCAAGTGGGGAAAAGGAATTATTCCTCCCAATATATGATCTGTTTGAAGCCAAAAGGGCATTATCTTTATACAGACATTTACTAATACCAACAACAACAACAACAACAAACCCAAAATGGTGCTTATAAAGCACTTACCACCGAAGTCTCTTAGCGCTAAAAAACAGTCTATATGACACATAAAATGTCAAGTTCATGAGTTAAAACAAGTTTGCATATAATATAATTGGATTTTATTCTTAATTGATCTTCAATTTATAAAGCAAACTTAATTTGGGTGAAGACGTGTATGTGGATGCGGCAAGGGGATCTGGTACTTTTAATACCGGTAGTTGTTTCAGTCTACGACGACCACCCTTTTACCCCTATGACTACGGCCACGTTTGAACTGTTTCTGAAGTACTTATGCCCTTCTTGTTTAGAACAGGGAGGTGGGATTGATCGATTGCTCTTATGATATTAAAGTGTGTTCCAATCGATCAAGTCAAATACAACTAGAACAGTTGTCATCTTTGGTATCAGAAAATATGCAAAACAAAAATATCATGTTGAAGTTTATGATCGGCTCTGAGTCAAATATGCAATCAATAGCACGAGGACAAATATAAATATAAATTTTGCGATGATAATCACCTATGAAAATGAAATTTAACCAAACATAAAAAATACAAATGCACCACAATCAGTCACTCACACCATAGTAAGATGTTCTGAGCAATGACCAATTTCTATCTACCCCTCTGATCTTTAGGATAATCATCTTGAACTGCATGTTCATCTCTGTGTCGTATTTAAGCGAACTATTAAACACTACGACAAATGTTGCGAAGATAATCATCTGAACATTTAACCCAATAGGGATGAAGTATGCACAGTCAGCTTTTTAGAATGTCACATGAGCTGATCGACAGCCCTCTAGTTCTGGAGAGTGACTTACTTTGATCTTCAACTTTGTTATCATCTATATTGTGTAATTTATGCAATCCCTAAACTTCCTGAAGATAATTATCTCGAAATTCAGCCCAAGAGGCACACACGGTCAGCTTTAAAACAGTCACAATTACACCATGACAGGCGAAATGGCCCTTCCGCTCTGGACAGTGACCCGATTCCATTCCGTATGATCCCGTTTTGTTTCGCCGAAAAAACACACGGAATCTCCGATTCCAAAACACTCCATCTTAAGAGGGCCACCGAGGAACCCGAGCCGGGATAAAAGCCTTGTCGCGATTCGACGTAAAGGAAACTACAGATGATCGAGGCCCATAAATCCATACTTATTTAATATTCTTTTTAAGTACCCCAAGGTTTGACCCTTTCTTGGTAATTTTTAATGGAATATATTTGTGAGGTTAAAGAAACCTAAGATATACTGATTTGGTAATAGGGTAAGAATATATCGCAAAGAGTTGAAAAACCTGTCAGTGCGGCTCTAAATTGGATTAAACTAGAGCCATTGCTATCACTTCCAATTGCTTTAACTCATTGCTTTTGTTTATCTAGTGCTTCTGTTTCTCCTATTCTACTTCCTACTTTCTCATCTCACTATTCTTCTGATATCTGACCTATATTCTTGCCTCATTTTACTTTACCTCTCTTACCTTTTACTTTTTCTCTATTTATTCTATATACTTCAGTTCTTCCCTCTCCATATTGTCTAATTCTTTGTCACTTTTTTGTCGTGGTATATGTTTTTCTGTCAACTATTCATCCTTATAACATATTTTGTATCATTATCTCTTCTGTAAGTTCTGTTTCTCCTTTACCTCTTCCTTCTCATCCTCCTTTTCCTTCTTCTCTTTCTCATTCTCCTTCTCCATCTTCTTCCCCCTCTTCTTCATTCTTTCTTCTTCTTGTATTTTTTCTCTACCTCTTTTTTTCAGGAAGGGGGGGGGGGTCATCTTTCTTTTCATCTTGACATGCAATTCAAATATTCTTGTCTCCTCTCCTTCATTTTATTCTGTCACTAGTACTTTTAGGCATATTACCCTTTAGCATTTATTTTGACATTCACCTTCCAAAACTCTTCCTTTTGGATGACTTCGAGTTTGTTTATACAGACAATCACAATCAGATACTAATCACATTTCCTTCTCATGGCGCATTTGAAGATGAGCATGCATGCTGAGAAACTTCACACTAGGCGCGTCTTCATCATCTCGAGATTGCCAAATAGCCCGCTATTTCTGTTTGGGAAATAATCCTGAAGTAACAAATCGCGTCTTCACTATTTCGAGATTCGACCTCAAAAACTTGAAACTTGACCTTGAGAAATTAGCTCGAGATATTTTGCTCAGCGTTAGCGCATATTGCGAATCTTCGGTCTAGTGAAGACGCACAGGACAAATAGCTGGATATTTTGCCAAGTAGTGGGATATTTTGCAAACTATCCCAAGATATCTTGGGATATTATCCCGACCAACTATCCAGCTAATTTGCTACTTCGGTCTAATGAAGACGCAAATTAGCTGGATAGTTTGCGATCGGGATAGTTCAATTGGCTGGATATTTGGCAATCTTGAGATAGTGAAGACAGGCCTATGGCCCATTTGAAGATGAGCATGCTGGGAAACTTCACACTATTCTCACAGGAAAATTCACCTTAAAGCTATAATCGTGAGCTCTGGTATGGGCATCGTATGTCTAGAGAACATGGCTATAATTCATTTTGGATTGTTTATCCTGAAGAAGATTGAGTGTTTGAACCAGTAAAATATTAAAAAAACTCACAAAAACTTGCTGAAAACTATCTTCAATAAAAACCACAACTCTCATTTGCACATAGTCCAGGAATAGAAACCCTCAAAACAATCTGTGGTCATCTACAGTCATCTACGGTCATCTACGGTCATCTACGGTCATCTTCACAATTAAACCTTGTGTCTACTTCGGTGTCAACTCTTTCTTATGGTCATTGATCTTTTTGCAAAGCTTCTGCTGCACTTTGGAACAAACTACCTGTACATGTCAAAAACTGTCAGACTGTCAACCAATTCAAAACTTGTCTTAAAGAGAAGGTTGAGTTCTGGGAAGAGGTGAAAAATAATTAGTGAGCATTATCATTCTTATTATGCAAGTGTGGAAGAACATCAGATAAGACATGTTCCCTGAAAAGCATGGCTCTTCAAATGCCTTTATATTCTAAATACCGGTATGTCATGTAACATCGTAAAACTTGGGGATAGGATTTTTACGCCACGTGTTCGTGTAGTCCCCATATACATCTTTCTGTGTACAGTGTTTGTAACTTTACCAAGACTTGGCCAAATTTCTTATCATTTTGATGATTCCAGAACCTTGCAATACACACAAATTCTTATATATGCTAGATGATCAACCTTTTCTGGTCGATTCCACACCGTTTCTTTCACAATGCAATTGCATGACCAGAACTCAACTTCATCTTTAAGACACATTTATTCAAAATTGCTTTTGATGATTTACTTACTCTGTTTACATTGACGTTTATTTAATTTGTCTTTGACTCTGAGGGCAAGGAGATATGATGGTGTTAGATTTCGCACTTTTAAAGAGAAGAGCAATTAATAAGAACAAATAATTAGAATCGAGCTAAGGAGGCACATATTTACAGTGTATACACGCAGGACAGAAAGATTTTTGATATCTGCTTCATTCTCCTGTGTCTTGTCTTAGTGTGTATTGTCTTTACTTTATCTATCTTTTTTCCTCTTTATCACTTCATGTTTTTGTTTGTCTGTTTGATTCTTTTGTTTTGCTGTTGGTGTGTATATATATTCTAAGATGTATTTTATTAGGAGAGAGCATGTTCTTAGGTCCATTATTAAATACCGGAACACATATCTGCTGAAAAACATATCTGCCAATCAAAGCCTCCAAAATCATGGAATACCAAGTCAATACCAAAGCTGGCTAAATAGAAGCCGAAAACTGAGTATAATACTCATACTTCTGAGATAACATAAGTAATGCATCTAACACCCTTCTAGGTCTTAACACATAACATAAGCTCATTTGTCTTGCTCCCTACTGAGTCTCAAACCCCATTTAACCCACTCTAGCTGGAAAAAGCCTCTCCTTCTTGACTTCTGAGCGGTCACATCAAGCTGGCAGTCCTCCTAAGGTCTGTTTCCATTAGCCCGGTTGTTCAAATGGCCCGCTAATTCTGATCCAGGAATAACGGATCGATCACAAAAGTTGGAAATCAGTGTTGATCAGAATGGTTGCCAAGTTTTTGTGTTCAAGAACTGCTCCAGCTATTTCACAGTGAAGATCCTAAATGGGAGGTTCTTTCCACACTGCTCTTGGGATATATACTTTAGCTATCATCTTAAAAGTTGCATGAAGCTGACAGTCCTCCAAGGGCCTGTTTCCATTAGCCCGATTTTTCAAATGGCTCGCTAATTCTGATGCAGGAGTAACCGATCGATCACAAAAGTTGGAATCAGTGGTGACTTTTAAAAACGGTTGCTATGTTTTTGTTCAAGCACTACTCAAGCTCAGTCACAACAAACCGCAGTCCTCCAGGGGCCTATTCCCATCAGCCCGATTTTTCAAATGGCCCGCTGATTCTGATGCAGGAAAACCAGATCGATCACAACATTTGGAATTAGTGGTGACTTTTAAAAAGTGTTGTCATGTTATTGTTCAAGACTATTCACAGTGAAGATCCAAATAGCAGGCTCTTTCCGCATCACTCTGGAGATACTTTAGCTATCTTCTGAAGGAAACAGGCACTTATTTTTTGGGGAAAAGCCCACTATTTAGTTGCTCATGGGACTCCATGGTCATCCTGTATTTCAAGCTAAATCCGGTCACAACATGCAAGTCGACGATTCTCTTAGGGACTCTCCTCGTTAGCCCAAGCATTCAAATACACCGCTAATTGAGATCCAGGGAAGTTGGCCCAACCACAACTTGATGAAGGTTAATCCTAGTAAAGATGTAAAAAAGGAGGCTACATGTATTACAATATCACTCTTGGGATATGAACTCAACCTTTTATCTCAGGCTAAGTAGAATTTGGTTATAAAATGTTGGTACTTGGACTATAGATAATTTTCTGGGTTTATAAAACACTTAATTCATCTACGAAGCCTCTATCATGTAGATGTACCATTATCCCAGCTGTCAGATACAGACTTGCCTGCATGCACTGTCATTATGTGCACATTCTCCAATCCCTCAGGAGCAATCCATTCAATTGCCATTTTACAAATGCTCACAATGCTGAGGAAACTACAATAACTCTTGCATCTTACCGGATACCCATTTAACACATGGATGGAGAGAGGCAATGGAGATAAAATGCCTTGCTAAAATGCTGTGCCAGGGATGGAACCTACATGTTTGCCTATTCAGTCAAGTGTTTGGCTACGACACCCTCGGAGAGGACCTAAAGCCATTGGTCCTCTGGTTACTTACAAACAAGCATTTATGCTTTCTCAGCAGTCGGGTAAAATAACCACCATCATCACCGCCTCTACTCATCCTACAGCTTAAGCTAACTCCTTCTGGGAGAGGAAACTGCTTAACTCAGGCTAATGGAAACAGAGAGTTAAAATGTTTACTTTTTTTCTTTCTTAACCCATTGGCTTGCTTATGGGAATCAGACAGTCCCTGTGATAAGGCATATGGGAAAGAGAGATTTCAGTTGCCAATGGCTTAAGAAGCACTAATCGGTCACATCGAAACCCACTGCCTCGATCCAGGAACCGAGTTGTTCCTGTACTAAGCTTATGAGAAATGAGAAAATTTGGTAGTCAGCAGGTTAAGCTCAAGCTTGTTTTTGCTAATGGAAACGCACCTGAAAAGCCGATAGTCCTCCTAGCTATTCCCCCAAGCTATTCCCCCAGTCCAATTTTCACTCCCAGTCAAGGTTCTTCTACCAAGGCATGGGAATGACAAGACTCTAAAAATAGGATGAAAATAGACCTTTACAGAAAGTACGTGAATCAAAAGTGACGTGAACCGGCAGAGGAAATTGCACAAAGAGGTCCAACACCGTGGGACATCGTTGGCCGAGAGAGAGAACTCATTTTCACCCACCGATGCTGGAGTTAACACCATGGTCTCTGTGATGTGTCGAACCCCCATGAGCTTATGATTCCTTTGAAGAAATCTATAACATGTCTTGGTGGATGTCACCTCAAAGATTAAACTGTAAACACATTTCATATTCACTATTCTAAAACTGATGAAAAACATCTGGAAGTGATAATAGCTTGATTGCAAATGAATGACTTTCTGGATTGCCATATAATATCTAAATCTTTTTAATTTCTTTTTCTTGAATTATCATCTTTAGAAGAAGAAAAAGAAAGCATCATTATCTCCTCAAATTCATATTCAAATTTTATGGAAGATATCCATGCATATAATTGTGCGTAAAAACTGGAAGTTTTGTGAAACCCTCTTTATTAAGGAAAGGAGATGTATAGCTTTTACATTTTCCCAGAAATCTACAAATACAACAAAATCTAAGAATTTCCAAATTTATATTCTAAATTCGGAGGATGTTTTCCAATCATAACGTGAACAAATAAGGAATTTCCACTGATATATTTCAAGTTCCCTAGAAGAAATGGGAGCTGTCAGCAAACTGACGTTGGTGAAAGGGGATCCCATTTTTTCTGACTGTGGTTGTACACATTCATGAGAACATAATCTTGACACATGTACAGCTGGCAGCGTGCAAATACTACCATGAACGGGTAAGATTGAAAGAAACCTCTCCTCTTCCTCTAGTTGAAAAATCATGTACATTGTACATGTGGGCATTTGTAAGGATGAATAAGAGGATACAGTGTGTACTTGTACATGTACATATGAACATGTACATAGCTATCAGTCCAGTCCAATGTACTTGTATAACTTACAAGTATGTCCATGATTTAGTTTAATTAAACATATTTCCCCCTATAAACACACACTTGCTTTGCATAAAAATCAGCATATTATGTGCTCCCCCCCCCCCACCACCTCTCACCCCCTTTTTATCATTCTCTCCCTCCCTCCCTCTCATCCTCCTCCCTCTCTCTCTCTCTCTCTCTCTGTGTGTCTCTCTCTCCCTCCCTCCCTCTCATTCCCGTTTTTATCTCTCGCTCTTTCTCTCTCCCTCTCATCCCTCCCCCTCCCATCTCTCTCTCTCTGTCTCTCTCTCTAACCTACAACTACAAGTGAAAGTAACATGTCTACCACAGCAGAAATACATTTCTCCAAATATTAGAAACAATGGACTTGTTCAAGGAGTTATTTTTTTTAAATTAAATATAGCAATCATAATGATGCCTTTTTTTGTACTGCAGTGTTCCATTTAAACCAGCACAAATGTAATGCTTTCTTTTGAATAAGATCAACAGGAAATCGTTATTTCAAAAATATTAAAGACATTGAACCGGGAAACATTGACATTTCCTGTCAATCATATTCTATACACTTTGAAAATTTAGAGAAAGGAGAGGGTTCTATTTAGCTATTGATTTATAGTCCTCTAAAAACACATTCACAAAATAAAGGCAATACTAATAATTGACTTTCTCAACTACTGCCTCCATTACTTATTTAAGTATATACAATGGATTGTAAACCAGAATAATTTCATAGCTATTTTTTACACTGGAGACAAATTAAAGTGAATTATCCTGTTTTAAGTTTCATTCTATTTTACCAGGTATCCCATGGGTTACTATAACCCTCATTTTGTCACAAGTGTCTAAAAGAGGTTTTGTTTACATTTTAATTTTCTGTTGTTGTGACAATCTGCTTTAATAAAGGTCATATGGACTGTCCGATAGTGTGCATACACTGGACTAGGTAAAATTACCAGGGAATTACTACATGTAGATACATGTACAATATCGCATGCAGCAGAAATGAAACCCAGTGTGCCACACAGCTACATTGTAATGCCACCAAAAAATGGTTTCTTTCATTTTTTGGATAGGAATTTGGGATGACTTTTCCTTACAGGTAGTTCTCCTGAACTGGGTAGAGGAAACATGTATTTAAAAAAATTCAAATCATTGTCATTTTGATTAAAATATATTCAACACAATAAAAAAAAAACATAAAAGTAATATAAAATATGAAACAAGCTAAAGTCTGGAAATCATCATAAAGGACCCATTCACTATTCAGTATGACACACACATATTTCTTGCGAGTCCCCTCCCACCTCTGGGTGAGAAAAATTCCAGTTAATAAAATTCATCTTTTCCAAACAAATTTTCACCAGAAAATTAGACCCAAGTGAGTCAGTCATGATTCCCAGTGGGGGTGCCCACTATATATAGAAATTGGGCAAACTTTTTGCCCCATTGCCATCAGGATCACAGCATGACCCTAACCTAGGTTACATGCCAAGGTCAAGAAAAAGACTGGATTCAAAGGCTAGCTTGCCCGCTGATATGTGGGTAGCTGTGAGGCTCACAGAATATTTCCCAATTTTCATTGAGCAGTAGGTCTTTTGTTCTCTGTCCATCTCTCTCTCTCTCTCTCTCTCTCTCTCTTTCTCTCTCTCTCTCTCACTCTCTCTTACTCTCTATCTTACTCTCTTTTCCTCTTCCTACAACACAGTCCCTCGCCCTCTTTATTTACCCCTTCGCCCTCTTTATTTACCCCTTCGATATCCAATATCCAATCCACATGTTTAGTTACGTGACTTACGCCAAGTCAAAAGTCATGAATGCAAAATCAACATGCCAAAAACAGTAATTTAGCATAACAATACAAAATCATTTGAAGGTGTTTTATATCATTAATTTGTGTTGCTGTTGGTGTTGTTGTTTTCCCCCTTTTTTCTCCACAACAAATTAAGGATTCGTGTACCACTCTTACAGAGTAATATCATTTCCTAAGTGGGTCATTATAAAGGCCTATCCAAATACATCCTTCTATATATTTCCTCCATTCATCTCATATTAGGGATCTTGTGGTAACTAAACCAAGCTACCACAAAAATTACTTTTTGTTGTTATCAAACAGAGATAAGGCATGAAGTCACAGACTTTATATAGAACTCACGACTTGGCTAGACAACTTCTCTCTTTCTTCTTCTCTTCATTATCCTCCTCCTCATTCTCTTTTTCCCTCCTCCTTCTCCCCCACCCACTCCTTCTCCTCCTCCTCCTTCTCTCCTTCTTCTCATTCTTCTTCTCCTATTTCCTCTTTTTCCATCTTCTTCTCCTTTTTTTATTCTGCTTTTCTCCTCCTCCTCATCTTTTCCTTTTTCACCTCCTCCTTCTTCTCTCTCCCTCTCCATTTCTCACTGCCCATGCACTGTACACTGTACGTAGGATCAAGGAGTTTTAAAAGAGCTATAATTAGCTTCCTGTTTGGATCACATTAAACACATTTGAACGTTCTATTTTCACTTATAAATCTTTCAAAATCCAATCCTGACTGGTGAATTCTTAGTTAACCACAAATGTGAATAATTGAATAATGTTATTATAGCCTACATGTACTTTCCTAATACAAGCATGTATGTTTTATGAATACACTGTGTAATGCAGTCTGGCATTAAGTTGTTAATGTTTAGTTTCATAACTCACATACCCTGGTTTCATTCTGATTCATTCCTTTACTTTTACCTGATATTACATGGTGTTCGCCCTTGAATCATTCATTGTACAGAGCATCCGAAACACATGTTGCGCTGGCTTGAAATAATAAGGGAGTGACATACTTGTTCGCTATATCCCATTTTGACAGGTGTATTTCAATTTAGGAGGAGGAATCGTTGACTTCCGACTCCGACCTTTTCTGACCTTTACAGACAAACTACCTGTTTCATGTATGTGTACTCAAGCCCTACCTTGTACAACAGTGCAATGACCCCAACATTATAGTCTACAGGTAGGTTTTCAAGAAACACATGCTAGTGGTTGGGTTGACAATGGCACATATATGTTTTAAATGCTTCACATCAATTTCCTATACTAACCAGAATCCAAACTTCAAGTCTGGACACAACACTATACCTAACCATAACCCTTGCTCTAAACTTAACCTAAGACCTGATTGCAACCTTAACCTTAATCCTACACTTTTGAAGAAACAAAGGCTGGAGAAATTATCGCTAGAGCGGTTGCAGAGTTAACGCACTTCTGGCTCTAAACGGGCCATCTTTAAACTGAGCAAGATGAACAAATCCCAAACGGCAGGACGAGTGCACTGTAGCATCTCTTTTTAATCATCCTCTTTGAACAATCATCCCACAGGCAATCAAGGTAATGCACATGTGTGTTTTGTTTGATTCTGTAAGAATTTACATTCCATCAATGACAACATCTCAAGATCACCTTGTCCATTTGGAGCCAGAAGGGTATAAACTCATATACTTCCACAAAGAATCCCCTTCTAGCTCTGGACACAGAACAGACAATCTTTAAACTGAGCAAGACGAACAAATCCCAAATGGCACAAGACGAGTGCTCTGTATCATCTCTCTTTTTAATCATCCACTTGTCCGCCCTTCATACACAAGGGATAAATGAGTATGTAGGATCTTGATATAATCCAATATATCACAGGAATATGATGGCTATATCAGATGGACGGGATTTAAAGGTCAGGGTAGATGGTGTAAGTACAGATTCATTATCTCAACTTTATGTTTACAAGTTGCTTTTTAAAGAGAAGGTTGGGTTTTGATAAAGATGAAAATAAATGTTAGGCTTCCTCGTTACTGGATGCAAGCCAAAACAATTCTTTACAACGAAAGATGGATATGATTTGGAAGCCTTATTTATCATTCTTTCTCTGTCAGTGTAGACAAAATCAGAGAAAAAATGTTTACAAGTGACTTTTTAAAGAGAAGGTCGGGTTTTGATAAAGATGAAGATGAAAATAAATGTTCAGCTTCCTGGAAGCACCCGATCTACTGGGTGCAAGCACAACAATTCTCGACAACAAAAGATGACAATAATTTGGAAGCTTTATTTATGATTCTTTCTATGTCAGTATGGACAAACATTGAAGTGAAATGTTTACAAGTGGCTTTTTAAAGAGAAGGTCAGGTTGCGATCAAGATAAAAATAAATGGTAAGGCTTCCTGAGAGCACTTTCTTTTTACTGGGTGCAAGCCAAAAGAATTCTTTAAAATGAAAGATGAACATCCTTTGGAAGCTTTAACATTTTTTTAATGTTGGTATGGCCAAATATCAGAGTAGAAATGTTTACAAGTGGCTTTTTAAAGAGAAGGTTGGGTTTTGATAAAGATGAACATAAATGTTAGGCTCCCTGGCACACGCTTGAGAGAACACAAAATTTATTTACTGGGTGTGAGCCAAAACATGTCTTTACAACAAAAGATGAATATGATTTGGAAGCTTTATTTATCATTCTTTCTATGTCAGTATGGAAAAAATATCATAGTAGTCTGTAGATACATGTACATGTATGTTTACAAGTGGTTTTTTAAAGAGAAGGTCTGGTTTTGATAAAGATGGAAAATAATTTGGGTGCTTTCTCATTCTTTCTATGTTGGTATGGACAAAAATGCAGAGTAGAAATGTCTCACAATAAGGATTGCTCTTCAAATGCTCTCATATTCTGATACATTTGTGATAAAATTATGAGAATCAGTTGAAAAGATTTGGCCGAACATTCATACCACAGTCCTATGATACTCATTTCTGTGTGCAGTGGATCTGATTCTCAATAAGATTAGGTCAATTTCTCATTCTAATCATTTCAAAATATAGCAGTCATTTCAAAATATAGCAGTCATTTCAATTCTCATATGTACTTTATCATCAAGCTTACCAACTTCTTTAAAGGACAATCCAACCCTTGTAAGAAGTTAAACATAAAATGTTTTTTGTCTTACATTACCTGCATGTATGACAAAAGGAATTCTACCTCCTTGGTATAACTCGAGAAGGTCTGCCCTTTTTAGAGGAGATGTAATAATAAACTCTCCATAATATATTTTGAGTGGTGCCTCAAGGGTAAAGGCACTTGGGAGAAGAACAGAAATTAGTGATATTTTTGTGCACACAAAAAGAACAGTTATCTTTCACTACACCACAATCCACTGACAAATTTGCCAATTTGAGATTTGCATAGCTGTAGTGATCTCATCATATTTCAAACAATCATAACTTTCTTATTCTTGGTTCGATTCGTTTCAAACTTTTGCCATTCAGCATTTGTCTGCCTTCATTAAAAAATCATTACAAGGGTTGGATTTCCCTTTATTAAAGCTTATCTGCCGTAGTTTACAGGAGGGATTAGACTGCCCTGCAAGGCCACTGGACAGGTGGTTATCTCATCAACTCTACTCTCAGTTAACATAAGAAAAAGAGGATGACGGGGGACCAATGATCACCGATTAGGCATTGTTTGTTATATAGAGGGCGCAAGTAGATACAAGTAGTGCAGTGGGCCTTTAAATAGTGCTGTGGCTACCTGGGTAAATAAGAATTCATTTCATTGGTTGGAGTTTTATTTTCCCTTGTAGATCTATTTGCCCTTATTTATGTACCAGCAACTGCTCAACTGGACAAGTCAATATATATTAATGTATCCTCTACAGTTTCTTTGAACTTGTCTACATTATTTCTAAGATTGTTATCTATCTGTCCGTATTTTCATTTGTATTTGAAATCCGACCTCAAGTTATGGTTATAATAAAGAAAAGGTAATAATAATACATTCCCATACATTTGCAGAAAGATTCTTTGTAGGGAATATCATTAATTGTCAGCCATTGCAAGGAAAACATCTGATATTGATGTATATATGGCTTCATTTGTGATATTGCTTGCTCACAAAACAAAACTTAATTAAACATATTTGTGGCTTACACCCAGTAGATCTGTATTGAAAAACAAGTCAGAAAAAATCTTGGAACCAGCGGGACTGGGTGTAAGCCACAAATATGTTTGAATAATTGAAATTTCTCACTGGAAGCATTACATTTATAAAAACAGCAGTAGTTGTTATGTAATACAAGTATGACGCAAGTATGACATGCACGAAGTATGTGATATTAATGCGATCGTTGCCCTTCAAATTTTTAGTCATTAGGCTAACTTTAAAGGTCACCCTAATGGCCATGTTCAGTAATAACAAGGCTACATATCATGTACCTGTAAATCTAGATTCACAATAACGAGGGATATCTCATATTTCTTTCTTTTTTAACAATTGCTGTGGAGCGTTTCACAAAGACTATAAGATCAACTTAAGTTGGACTTGAGGCCATTCATGCCACTGGTTGCTCTCACATCATGGTCACAAATCCACACTTTTATCTTTAAGTCCAACTTATGTTGATCTTAGTCTTTGTGAAACACTCCCCATATACATGTATGTTTACTTAAAACACTGTGAAGAAGTTCAACAGAAAACAGACCAGCACAAAGGCAAAACAGAACAGCCCAAAGGAAAAACAGAACAGCCCAAAGGCAAAACAGAAATGCATACCGGTACACATTCAAATTTTATCCTTAACTTTTTGTTTTGCTATCTTATCTACAATCTAGGGTTTCTAGCCTTAATTAACTTTCACTTTCAATTGCTCATTAATTATGTCATAGAGCCAGAAATGAGTTTAAGTATGCCACCAAGTCACCACATTGTCCAAGCATGAAATGGAAAGCAAGAGAGGTAGCAGAACCAAGAAAGAAAAACAAAAATGAGATCTAGGTCCCTTCTCTTATTTGTCTACAAAACAAGTTCAGGAAGACCAGGGTGTTGTTTTATAACTCACAGGTCTAAATAAAGATTTTCCTGACTGTCATTCAAGTCTTACTTAATATTTTTCTCGACAGATTGTTTGCTTCAAAGGGAATACAGATCGTCTTGGTAAAACTGAAATCGCATCTTTGTTTTCTCACTGTTTCTCTCTCTTCATAAACCCTCTTATTTTCTCACAGATAGAGCCCATTATTTTTTCAAATTTTCTAGGCAAATATTTTGTTATGTTGCTGTAAACATTAATCTTTTCTTACTGCCCCCTGTAATACAAATATGATAAATAAAACACAATGGTTCATGTATTGACATACTTTATTTTACCTCATAAATTGTTAACCACACTAAATGTTAATGATGGAATCTTAATCACTATGCCTAACTTTAACCCTTTACTTAACCCTAACCCTGCACCTAACCCTTATCCTTAAAGTCAGCCCTAACCTAGAAACAAAGCACAACTCTAACGCTAACTCTGCATCTATACAAAAAAAAAAACTGGAGTCAGAAATGCCACCCGGACATGTGGAAGCACGAAAGGGAAATGACATTTTGGAGTCCGCAACAAGGCTAGCGTTTCGAGAACATAGGCCTAGTTTTGGTATGGTGGAATCATTATTGTCCACGAGTACTTCCCTTTCTGTCCTTTATATGTTTTCCGTTCAGAGACAGAAAGGCGTTCACTCACATTTCAATATTTTAACTCTTCAAGAATCAAAACCCTAGACTGCTACTCGACACAAACAGGCACCCGGGCACTCAAAATCTATGTCCGGGCCCAAAAAAGTTACAGATCTGTTCAGACAACATACCCTATAACACTAATTTCGGACCCTCTTCCACAAAAGTTAATGTGGGGCCCTGAACTATTTGTTTAGTTTCTTTGCTTCTGTGAGTCTCTGCACTGTCACCGGTTTGCCACACTTGCAATTTTTTACAGAATAATAAACACCACCTGAGGGAAAGATTGCTTTGTGCAGCACAATAACTTTGCAAAATAACCCATTTCTCGTATTGATTAGCTCCATGCCAACCCTTTTAACACCAATACAGATAAATATTGCACTGGTCTGGAAACAAGTTCAATAATCTTGAAGCCTAAAACATGATAAATACAATTAATAATAAATAATAATAATATTTAATTTTTATATAATGCTTAATACAAATGTCTCTTAGCGCTTTACAAATATACTATTGCTGTGGCATATAAAGAGTTAACAATGTGCAGAGCATACAATGTTACTACATGTGACAAAATACAAACTGTGTCCATCACCTGTTTGTTTCCTTAGTCGTCCAAACTCTGTTAGTTTTGTAAAATTCTTATTAATGCCTTTCTGGCTCTGAAAAGACTGTATGAAACACTGTCCACAAACAGTACTTTAGGAGTCACATAATAAGACCTAGTTTTCAAACAATTAAAGGAAGTAGAAGGTTATTTTTAAAGCACTTAACATTTCAATGATTATATCAACATACATGTAAATGTCAGTCAAATCATTTGGTATTATCATTTAAAAGAGAAGGGTATTGACAGTGGTTTCTTTTCATAGTTCATCTTGAAACAAGTGTTGTTTCATGTTATTGAACTTCAATGCTCATGAACCGGTTTTGATTTTAGAGAAGAGAATAATCAACAAGCAGTTCTTTGTTCAAGACTGTATAAGACTAGGTGTAGGTGGTTAACATTACTTTTCTCTTATCATTTTTCTCATTGAACAAGCTCCCATATTTTTGTTCTTTCTGGTTCTTCATGAGATCTCATCCCCCCCCCCCCATTTCCATCTCAATCTTTAATACTTTCATTCACCTCCACCATCTCAAATTTCAGATTTTCCTTTCCCTCATCCCTCTCATCATCTGTTTCCATCAAACTATCGAGTCACAAACCTTGTTCATTTTTGCTCAAATCCTCATTTTTTCTTTATATGTCCTTTGATCCATGTCCATCTTTCTCTCCCTTTAATTCCTCTTCTTTCATTCATATTCTGTTAAATCTACAAGTATTCCTAATCATTTCTCTGCTCCCTCTCTTCAGTTTATGTTGTTCCAAGTTTATTTTTAAATTGTACATGTATTTGTTTGAAGCTATCTTTTTCTTTATATCAATAGCCCACCAGTGATTGCAAATTTTAGTCTCAATAATCAGTTAATGTTTTTTTTCCACCATCATGACCACCACCTGACCACTACCACCACCAGCATCAATAAACACCCACCATCATCCATTCCTCATCATCATTAAAGTGCATTATCACTATCAATCCTAGAAATAGCCTAGTAATAGAAAGAATAGTGCTTTCATATATAAATATGAAATAACAGAGGGAACTCGTGTAGCAGGAAAAGGAAGGGCCCACAAAATGTTACACCATATTGTGCGCTTGCAAATTTGTTGCGATGTGGCTGCACACAACTTCCACAAGGCTATAACTTCGGAGGAGCTCTACGAGTGACCCATCCGCCCATCATCTCGCCCGAGATTGTGGGGGCAACTTTCTCAAATACCGCTCAGCAGCACTGCAGCACTGCAGCCAATTCCTTCTGTGCAAATTCGGAGTTATTTCTACATGAAACTGATTAACTGAACACTTTTAAAAACCCACCCTCCTCAACAACTTATACTTTTAGAATATTTACTTACAGCCTGGTCATGTTTTCGTTGACAGTCACTGGAACAGACGATAAGTTCCGATAGGTGCAGTTTCCATAAAATTGTTTGATCGATTGATCGGTCTTGAGTTCTTTCCAGCAACAGCAGACATCGGGGCAAATTCTTTGGTCGCATTTCCTTGTGGTTGATCCCGCTCCAGAATTCGTTAATCCCAGGGCGAATATCAGCAACAAAAGATAACATTTCGTATTCGCGTCTCCCATCTTTTCTTGTAAAACTGAACTCCTTAGCGAAGATTATTTAGACTTTAGTGAGATTCCCAAAAGTTCTTTCGTCGATTGAGAAACTCGCGTACTATTCCTACCGTACCGTACCCCCGTTGATTCGTCTTCATTTGTGTGAGTTGATAGCGTAACTTTCGTAACACGGCATTCGTGCGTGTCCTTCTCGTACACGTGTTTTCTATACGGACTGTTTACTATTCACTACAGTTGGCCTCTCCCACTACTTATAGGGGTGGTCTCTTTCTTCAGATGTTTGAAATTTGTATATTTGGCTATTACTATAAATGCATAGAATGATAGATGTTGTACAATAAGTATTTAAACAAAGATTTGATGTTCATGTTTCTCTCAAAAGTCGATTGTTGAAATTTATATTTGCTAGCTGTAAAACAAGAAATTGGAGCACCTTTTTTACACGATATTCGATTCGTCGGAAACTTTACGTCAGGTTTGATTAGAATCAACGCATGCGTAGTTGACTTTTACGTAGATGACGCCCTAAAGTGTTGCACCTGTTTAGTGAATACGCAGGTTGCACTGCAGATTCTAGGAAATATTCCGAGATCTTTAAACTTTCGGCCTTCAACTCCGTCAAAGTACTTGGTAGACCCAATCATTTTTCTTATTCTTCATAAACTCAATGTCTCAAGGCATTTGTTTTATTTTGCATGAGTGTCCACTTATTTTGTATTGATTTTTCGTCTCCACCAGTTACTTTTTGCTTTTTAATCCTTTTCACGATCTGTCTCCGCATCTTCGTCTTCGTCTTCTTCCCCCCTCCCATCCTCCTTGTTCTTCTTCCCTCCTCCTCCTCCTCCTCCTCCGTCTTCTTCCTCTTCTTCTTCTTCTTCTTCTTCTTCTTCTTCTTCTTCTTCTTCTTCTTCCTCTTCCTTTTCCTACTCCTCATTATTTCCTACTCCTCCTCAATATTCTTCTTTTCTTCTTCTCCCGCTCCTTTATCTTCCTCTTTTTTTTTCTTCAAACTATGATTCTCTCCCCCTATCCTCCTTCTTTGTCTCATTCTCTTCCTTCCTATTCTTCTTCTTTTTCCTCCTCTTTTCTTTTTCTCCCCTGCTTCTCCTGCTAATTCTTTTTTTTTTTTTTCTGACTCCTTCTGCTTTGCTTCTCATGCTACTCTTTCTTCGACCCCTGCTTCTTTAAACAAAACATCTTCTTCATCATCATCACCATCTTATCATTAATACTATACTATACTCCTTATTCTTCCACTTGTTCTTACACCATTTGATACTACGACTTCATTTTTTCTATCTCCTCCTCCTATTCTCGTTTTCTTTTTCTCATTCTTGTCCTTCTGATCATCTTCTTTATTTTTAGTACTAATTTATCTTCTTTTCCCCTCCTTCTTTTCTTCTTGTGCTACCCAAGTTTTCGACTCCTTCTTCTTCTACTTTTTCTTCTTCTTTTTCTTTTACATTTCTTCTTCTTCTTCTTCTCCTCAAGTTCTCCTCCTTCTTCTCCTTCTTCTCCTTTTATTTTTCTTCTTATCCTTCTCCTTCTTCTTCTTCTTCTTCTTTTTCTTCATTTTCTTCTTCTTCTTCTTCTTCTTCTTCTTCTTCTTCTTCTTCTTCTTCTTCTTCTTCTTCTTTGCGACCTTTGTGCTGCGGGACGGGGGTCCTTACAGTGGTAAATGAATTTCAGCAAGAAAAATGATTTTATTTGCCTTCACTTGCGTACCGTAAATATAAAAGAGCTGGGGGGGGGGGGGGAGGGAAGGGTGCGTGTACGCTCTCGTTTCTCTTTTTTTTTTTTTTTTTTTTAGTTTTAAGTGTTTATGAAAAATAAGTAAAAGTCGTATTTCTGGAATTTAAATGCATTTGCACCTCATTTCGAATAAATATTTTTGAGTGATTAATCATATTCGGGTGAAATAACAAGAGAAAGGAAAAGATATGCCTATACCTAGTATACACATTGACGCCCCTATTACATGCACTCTATTTAATTTTTTAATGAAAACAAAAATATTTAATTTTGTTTAAGCCCCTCTGCACTACAAGGTTTGGCCAGGAGACATTAGAGGGATTATCGTGGTCACTGACAGGTGGTTATCTCATCAACTCAGCTGTCCAATAACATAAGAAAGAGAGGATCATGGGGGACCAACGGGCACCGCTTGGGCATTGTTTTCTATAAATAGGGAGCAAGTAGCTACAAGTAGTACAGCGGTGCTTAAAGTCGACTTGACCAGCGAAATACCATATTTTTTTGTCCAGGTATGAAATAATGACCCCAGTACAATAATATTATCCATCGATTATTTTGTATAATCAGTTGGAAATGTTCTCAATAATGTCTCGTATGCTATACTATATGACTAAAAAACAAATGTGGTTCATGAGGAGGGAGGTCGGAGCCAATGACACTGCGGTAGATTAAATAATGCTGCCCTCACCGTCCTTTACAAGACACACGGAATCGTCCGAGGAAGGGAGATATATGGGGCGTTTTGAATCACAACGCTAAATGTTGGAGGTCATATGTTTTGTAGAAAGATCATTAAGTATGATGCTGTAAGTGTAAGCCATAATTTTACAAATGTAACAGTCACACTGGGGGCACAGGAGGTACCACCCCCCTCCCCCTCCCCTGGAATGACGATTGGGGGGGGGGGGATACGACACATGCCAGTAATCCTAATTAAGGATTTCGTGGGCTTGGAAACGAGATAGTGAGAGAGAAAGAGGAATGGGAGTGGAGAGATTGAGAGAGAGAGAAAGAGAAAGAGAGAGAGAGAGAGAGAGAGAGAGAGAGATAGTGAGAGAGAGAGAGAGAGAGAGAAAAAGAGAGTGGGTTTGGGGAGGGGATGGGGGGGGGGGGGGAGGCTGAAGGAGAACCAAGTACAGATTTTGCAGACAAAATATGTCCATAGATGGCGCTGTGACATCAATCTGTTTAGACACAACAAGTGCTTCATGGAAGTGTTCGGTGATGAGCAAAGTATATCTTTCTTTTCTTGGTGTTGTTCTTGATGTGGGTGCCATTGTTGTTGTTGTTGTTCTTCTTCTTCTAATTAGGTGATCCGTCGTGTAGTGATCCAATGGATTACCTCTTAATATCAGGGTCGAGTTCCCCTTTAACATACATGACTATTATTTTTAAATTCATCCTAGTTATCGTCAGCATTAATTTTATCACACAAATACATGTGTTTCCATCACCACTAATATTCACTCTATCACATCATTATATTTTAATAAAAACTACTGAAATTCTAGAACTTTGGTATTTCAGTACATACATGTACACAGTACATTCAGATGTATGTTCATATGTGTGAATACCAGAACACTCTTTGCAGAAATGGTCACCCCTTTAACAAAAATACGATATGTATAGTAAATTTAGAAGCTTTTGTTGTTTGTAGATCTATTGATTTCAAATCAGCAACAGTGCACTCATTATGGGACATGACAAAACAGTGACAACAGAGAAATAAGAAGTATAAATATCATTTTATTAAATGACTAATCTGGATATCAAAAATATGTGTAGAAAAAGATGATATCAAGCCACTATCACCCGACATACCGGTATTCAAGGAAAACACACATTTGAACCAAATATTGATTTCGGCAAGATTAATTCTTTGGCAAGATTGATTGGTTTTGTTCAATACAGCGAAATATTTTCTCATTTTACAAAAACAGTTTGAAAAAAATAATTAAAAAAATAAAATAAATCTAAGGCAATGCTATAAAATAAACCACCATGCAAAGTACTGTACATACATGCATATATTTATATCCCAGGATAAAAAAGTTTCATTTCTCAAATGCATATTGATTCATTATCCTGTATTATATTACTTTTTGCATTGACAACACCCTACAATAATTGATGCTAATAAGGCTAATGAAATCATTGGGTATGATTGTCTATGAGTACATATAACACAGTGTAGTGGCTCTCGTGATTAAAATCAGATTTATGAAATGAAAATCTAATTGTGGAAAGACCTTCAACGCAATTACAAAGTCAATATTCAAATCTGAAAGAAACTCATACATATACAAGACATTTAAACAGAGGTTTTTTACTCACACCCAGGGGCAGCGATCCTGGGGGGGGGGGGGGGGGGGGCAATTCGTGAGGAAATATGTAGCAGCGAATCAGCCATTGAATAAACAGGGGGAGGGGGAGGGGGGGGGGGGGGTTGTGAGCACTATATTTTTTTTTACTCAACACCCCCCCCCCCCCCACCAAAAAAAAGAGATAAAATTGTGGTTACCATCTTCTTCTTTTTTGGCCAGGGGTGGGGGCCCGTGCCCCCTGGCTCTCCCCCCCCCCCCCCCCCGAAAATTTGAAAAAGTGCCCCCCAAAAAAATGTATAGCAAATACTGACTTAGGACAGCAACACACATGACTGCAACGTGTAGACTAATAAAAATGCAAAATTTTCTTGCTCGGTCGCTATGCTCCCTTGCATAATATGTACAAGTAAATAATGTAAAAAATCTGTATTCCGTTTTTATACTATAGATTTGCTAAGGAATGTAATTTTTTAATACAATTTTTTTTTTCAAAAACATGTGAGGGGTAGGAAGCACAAACATCTTAGTAAATACATTCAACTATCTTTTGCACTGCTCATACAAAAGTTTTTTTTTTTTTTTTTTTTTTTTTTTTAAACCAAATTCAGCAGACAGCATACACAATTTGCATAGATTTGTAAACAAGTGCCCCCTAGAATATTTGAGAATCTTTTTTTTCCAGTTCAGTTCAGCATTTATTCAATTCCATAATTCTATAATAAAAACAGCAACATCAACATGCAGTAAATATAATAGAAGTACTTCTTATGCATAATTATTATATTACGGTTGCAGTTATCAAAATAGTAAAATATTGACAGTAAAAAAAAAAAAAGGAATTTGGTTGCTGTATAAAAACCCTAGTGGGTTTGTCTGGACAGCCACCATAAAATGAGATGGATTTACATAAACAGTAAAATTAGTAAAAGAATCATACAAAATGAAATATGAATAAACAATTGAAAAAAATACAAAAACAAAACAAAACAACATAGAACATAAACAAAACAAAACTATAGACCGCACAACCCTAAACAAAATTGCACTGTGGAGTAATATGAGTATTATTACAATTTAAGATCATTGGAAATAAGATATATATTAAGCTTTCTTTTAAATGAATTCAAACTACTAATAGAAGTAATATCTGACGGTATAGAATTCCATACAGAAGGAGCTTTATGTCTCAGAGGGTGTAATTCATATTGTTTTGTAATAGCAGATAAGCAATAATTCATTCTATTTCTAGTATTATATCTATGAACTGAACAATTTAATGTTAACATCTTGCATAAGTTATTGGGTAATCGACCGAGCCTGTTTTTTTTCTTTGCTTATAGATTTTGGAGATACACAATGCTTCAGGAAATTAAAAATGAATTGATAGTTGAGTCCTTAGCTAACAAAATACCCTGCTTGTACACATCTTACACAAGATAATCAAAAATACAATTTTAGTCAACTTTGTTAGTACATATGAATTCATCCATATATATTACAGTACATGTACAAACATCTGGGGAGTGTTTCACAAAGACTAAGAACGACTTTAAGTTGGACTTAACTATGGCAGGCCATTCATGGCACTGGTTGCTCTCACCATTATGATCTTTTAATATTTTTTTCTCTTTAATAATGAATTATCAAAAAATGTAAATTCTGTAGATTTGTTACCATGATTTTGTACATCCCTTGAGAGACCTCTGCCAGTAAATGGTGAGAGAAAATAGTGGCATGAGTTGCCTGCCATTTCATCTTATGGGCTAACCCCCATTGTGCCAAGCCCCAAATCCCCCGTGCCAGCTTTATTTTGAGCTAATCTGATTAACGCGAAGGTTCTATGAATAGCGCATGCGAAACACACAGCACAGTCCAATGAGCATGAACAATAACTGCTATGACGAATGCGTGCAAAGGCGCACATGGCAGTGAAACAGTGGTTTGCTTGCATGTACAAAGCACTATATAGGTAGCGTGCATGCAGCCTTATGGCAGGCTATGAGTTAAAGGTAATACAAAGTTTTTGTATGGGGTCATGAATTTGGTTCAAATGAACATATTGGAAGCATATACGATCCTACAATATTCAGTGATCGTTGTCGTGGTCGAAATCGACTCTAAAGTTATGAAATTGTAAATAATAAACATTTTATGTTGAATAGCTCCCTCTCAAGGTCAAGATATTAATTAAGCTATAAAACAATGTTTATTGACTAAAATCGACCGATTAGCTATTCTCGTTCGGAAATTATATACCCCAACTACATACTCTGAGATTTTCATGGTCGCAGCTACCATTATACGGCCGTAGGAGCTGTTTGAAATTTATCAAAATTTACCGGGAGCACCGGTAAATCTTTATATTCAATTTTTCTCGAAAGCAGAAGTGTTTTAGGAGCTAAAATTTCCGGTGTTTTTAATACATCCACAGGGGCATCCAAATATATCAAAATTGTAAAGAATCACTACCGTATCCACCCATTTTTCAAAATTTCCCAAAACTTTGTAATACCTTTAAGTCAATGTTAGTCTTTGTGAATCACCCCCTGGGTTACTTTAATAGTCTACAGTAGAGTTGTGGTCATGCGATTCTTTTGTCTAAAAATCTATTTTAAAGTCATTGTCAAAGTTAGATTATGTGTACTAAAAGCAATTGTATATTGCAAGGTTTCAGAATTATTGATGATTTCAAACTAGCACGCAATCTACATGTACCTTTATATGACATACATACAAACACGGGTGGATGGGACTACACACATGTGTCATCTAAATTTGGTCCACAGTTTTTAACTATTTCTACCGGTAGTTCTATTTGGAATATGAGGTCATTTCAAGCCCCACTGCACTACTTATAGCTACTTGTGCCCTCTGTATAGCAAACAATGCCTGAGCGGTGACCGTTGGTCCCCCATGATCCCCTTTTTCTTATGTTAATTGAGAGCTGAGTTGATAAGATAGCCACCTGTCAGTGACCACGCTGAGAGGTCTAATCCCTCCTGGCCAAACTAGTGCAGACAGGCTTTCAGTTTCTGTAATCTTCTGCTTTAGTTCTCAGCCTCGCAGGTGTTGTAGCTCTTGAAGCCAACCAGAGCTGTAAGAAGCAAAAAAAAGGAAAATAATTACTGGTTAATAGCAAATTCTGAGTTTGTTTTTCATTACTAATAGCATGCAGATACATGCCATGCACCATACACCTTAAAATTCATTTCAAATAAAATTTGGAAGAAATTGCAATATGGAGATTTAAAATATGGATTTTCGAGGTACAGAACGGTCAAACCATTACAAATAACAATATTGTTTAGATTGATTGACCTTCTGGTTAGAGAAAAACATCGGATTGGCTGCGTGTGCCAGTAAACGTCACAACAGTAAAACAATTGACCACCATCTCTTCCTATTAGAAGGCTATATCAAGCACTGTCATTCTGCTAGTACTATATGACCAATCAGAGCCTTAAAGGCAATCCAACCCTTGTAATAAAGTTGATTTGTATGGAAGCAGAAAAATAACAGAAACAGAATAGCAAAGGTTTGAAATGAATCGAACCAATAGTAAGGAAGTTAAGAATGTTTGAAATATGAAATCACTAAGTCTATGCGAATCTCAAATTGGTAGTTTGGTCAGTGGATTGAGACGTAGGACGTGGATAACTCTCCCATTTGCCGTGTACAAAAATATCATTAATTTCTGCTTTTCTCATAAGTTCCTTCTCCTTTGGGGCACTACTCAAAATATATTATAGATAGCATATTATTATGGGTCATCTACAGTTGTAAAAAGAATAAACCCTCCTAAGCCATGAATTTGTGAAAAATTGAAATTTTAGTCATTTTATATGTTGGAACAATGGGAAAGTAGTCCGGCACTACATCACATTGACATTACCGCTTCAGCCAATTTGAAGTGCCCATACGTATAGTGATAACAATTTTCAAAAATTCATAACTTTCTTGTATTTAGTCAGATTTAATTTAAACTTTCATCAGTTTGCTTCTCTGATTTTTCTGCTTTCTTTTAGAGTAGTTGTCTATTTGGGTAGGATTTCCCTTCAATCAGGAAGAAGTTACAGACTACAGATGCATCTTCTGTATGGGATATATCGAGCAATAAAAAAAGAAGGCATAGTTATGCATGTATAACAAATTATAGATTGTCATGTGATAGCTTTTCAGCCAATCGGATGATCTCTGACAAATCAAATACCCTACTTCACAACAAGGTTACACCAACAAGACCGACATGAGACCGTACAAACAATTTACATTGCCCACTATGACCAGGGGGGTGTTTCACAAAGATCCTAAGTTGAACTTATCCGTAAGTTGGACTTAACAATTATGGAAAGCCGTTAGCATCATTGAAAATATTTTGTAAAAGTTATTTCAAAAGGCACAAAATGTTGATTCAAATCATTCATACTGTCTATTATCTAGGAGATTTCATGATCTTGATGTAAAATTTAAGAAAAGTCTAAAATACTTCAAATTTTGGGTTTGGAAATATTTAATTTTAAGGCTACAAATGGCTCTCCATATTTTTAAGTCCAACTTCGAGTTAAGTTCATCTTAGGATCTTTGTGAAACACCCCCCAGGACTAGTTCTGTTTGGAGTCGGTGTGGAGCCATGTTTTGGCAGTGTGACTCGGGTATTACATATTATCATTCAACATCATCACAACCATCTCTTGACCTTTGACCTCACTTGGTTTGTAATAGTCGTAGACCTTGATGACTGCTTCCTTGGTCTCCTTCACAAAGATATCCTGCTTCAGGTTGAGAGGAATGCAGCGTAATTCATCGTCAAACTGCAAGGATCAGAACCAAACACAAAGGCCCAAATTCACAAATGAGGTTTAAATTTAACCCATGGTTTAAACCCTCATTTACATAACCCAGGGTTTAAAATAAGCGCAAAATAAGCGTGACACAGTCAGAGGTCCAATATTAGACGCGCGCAAGGCAATTAAGGTACGCTTAATTTGCGCTTAAGGTTTAAACCATGGGTTAAATTTAAACCTCCTTTGTGAATTTGGGCCAAAACTTACCAATGACTAGATTAGCCTCCCACACAGTATTTACATAGCCTTAGGAGACGACTACACACAGAAAAACAGGAAGAAATTGTGACTGCCCGAACAAATTTAAGAAACAATTAAAGGTAAAGACCAGTATTGGAAACGCCCCAATTTCAAAAAATTAAATGGAAGCTCTTATTACCAATCATGTGAAAGAATTTGTTTTGACTAATACATGACGATAAATTTTTTGCTGGGAATCCGCCTACTAATTGATATATTGGGTAAACTAGTTTATCTATTGGTGTGTGAGAGATAAACGCACGTGTGCGTATAGTCCCATATACATCTTTCTGTGTACAGTGCTTGTAACTTTACGAAGACTGTGCCATATTTCTTATCCTTTTGATGATTCCAGAACATTGCAGTACACACCAATACTTATATGCTAGATGATCAACCTTTTCTGATCGATTCCACAACGTTTCTTTCACAATGCAATCGCATGACCATAACTGATCTTTATCTTTAAGATTTACAAATTCATAGTGTAAGAATTTTCTTGACTACTGAATTCTTTACTTTGCATCGACTTAAAGCCCGTCTGCACTAGTTTGGCCCGGAAGGATTAGACCACCCTGCTGGTCACTGCTAGGTGGTTATCTCATCAACTCAATTGACAATAAGAAAAAGAGGATCATGGGGGACCAACGGGCACCGCTAAGGCATTGTTTTCTATATATAGAGGGAGCAAGTAGCTACAAGTAGTGCAGTGAGGCTTTAATAGAGGGACCATCCCTGTCTTGTTTGCAATTGGTTAAGACCACTCTAGGCTTTATTATGACCTGTGGAATGTCTCACAGTTTTCAGGTGAGAGTGATATTCCAATTGTACTATTTTCAATGGTATTTGGTCCCCTTAAAGCCGTTGATTTTTGTAGAAGTTGCATTTTTCACATTAAGTTATCTCAGGTTTAGTATTCAAGGGTCTGACAAAAGGTTAAACAAATAATTAAAAAAATAAAGCAATATACAGTGAAACCTGTATAGTTAAAGACTGCTAAAGGGAGACAAGAAAACATGATCGTTTTTAAGTTCAGATTCCTTCAAAAAATGTTTAATTAGAATATGATTCAAGGGAAACAAGCATTGCTGTCTCTATAGGTACATGTATGTCTCCATAAGCTCAAGATTGCCAAATAGCCCGCTATTTATGATTTGGGAAATAAGCCCGAAGTTTAATCGCGTCTTCATCAGCTCGAACTCGAGTTTCGAGAGAAGAGTCTTCGGGCTGGTGAAAACGCACCGGACAAATAGCGGAATATTTTGCAAACTAGCCCAAGATATCCTGGGATGATTATCTTGACCAAATATCCCGCTAATTGCAACTGCGGTCTGATGAAGACACAAATTAGCTGGATAATTTGCGATCGGGATAGTTAAAATAGCGGATTATTTGGCAATCTCGAGCTGATGAGGGAGGCCTTATAGGCAGGTGGTCTTTCTATACAGGTGGTCGCTACAGCAGGTTTGACCAAACTGACCTTATCAAAGTAGAGTGAGAGAGGTTGTCCGGGCTTGTACTTGTCAAAGCGCTTGAGGCCGATGCTGTTGCCATCCTGGAACCTGTTCAAGGATTGTTCATGAGGAACGTAACCAGACACCATCTTGACTTCCACGTTTGCCATTCCAGTCTCCCCACCGCTTCCCACGTACCTACAAATCAAGGATGTTATTGAAAATTAACTCATAGCCTGCCATGAGGCTACATGCATGCCATCGTTATACTGCTTTGTCCATGCGAGAGAGCTATCGCTTGAGTGTCATGTGCGTGCGATGCAGCATTCGTAATAGCAGTTATTGTTCATGCTCATTGGACTGTGCTGTGTATTTTGCACTCGCTATTCATAGAACCCTCGCGTTAATTAGATTATCTCCAAAACAACCTGGCACGGGGGGGATTTAGGGCTTGGCACAATGGGGATTAGCCCTGTGGCATGATAAGAGTTAAAAGGGATACCGGTTTGTTTCACCTAATGAGCCTAGCAAGCGACTCGGACATGTTGGACTCCCACGTGTGCTGTGCAATGTGAAGCCTAAAGAAGTCTAAATGGGAAGGTGTCATGGATAGAATTCAGGCAACGGTCTGAAAACTGGCATCCCTGCATGGGGAGTGTTTCACAAAGACTAAGATCGACTTTAAGTTGGACTTAACTATAGCAGGCCGTTCATGCATGGCACTGTTTGCTCTCACGATGATCTTATGATCTTGAGATAATATTTTGTCCTTTAAAGATCGTCAATACTACTGGGCCAGAGGGGATTAGACCACACAGCAAGGTCACTGACAGGTGGCTATCTCATTAACTCAGCTCTCAACAAACATAAGAAAAAGAGGATCATGGGGGACCAACAGGCATCGATTGGTGAAGTTTTATATATAGAGTGAGCAAGTAGCTACAAGTAGGACAGTACGTGGGGCTTTAAAAATGAATTATCAAAAAATGTAAATTCTGTAGATTTGTGACCATGATTTGAACGTCCATTGAGAGACCAATGCCTGTACATGGTAAGAGCAAACAGTGGCATAAATGGCCTGCCATAGTTAAGTCCAACTTAAAGTTGCTCTTAGTCTTTGTGAAACACCCCCCAGATGATAGTCAGGGCAGGGTCATGTGTATAGCTAATCCAAAGTTATGCACATTGAATGTGTTGCATATTGCAGGCCCACATATTTTACTTCTATTAGACCATAACATATCCATGAAGCTAGACTTAGGTTTTATGAGAAGATGCCCTGTATTCCATCACACACTGCACAGCCAGACATTGGGTTAAGACAGGACCCAAATTTGTCCATTTCCAGCCCTAACCAAAATCCTAAATCCCAATCGCAATCCTTAACCTAACCCTAATCTTAAACCTACATCCCAACTGCAATCCTAAACCTAACCGTAATCTTAAACCTAAATCCCAATTGCAATCCTTAACCTAACCCTAATCTTAAACCTATATCCCAACTGCAATCCTTGACCTAACCGTAATCTTAAACCTATTTCCAAACTGCAATCTAAACCTAACCCTAATCTTAAACCTATATCCCAACTGCAAGTCTTAACCTAACCCTAATCTTAAACATATATCCCAACTGCAATCCTTAACCTGACCCTAATCTTAACCCTATATCCCAACTGCAATCCTTAACCTAACCCTAATCTTAAACCTATCTCCCAACTGCAATCCTTAACCTAACCCTACATCTTTTATGTTGGGACCAAATGTTGCAGGAGGAAATTTCGAGTGGTCTAAACATTTGACGGGAGATGCGAATGTCATGGGTTCGAGCCCCACCCATAGGAAAGTGAAAAGTATGCCGCAGACCTGCCGCAGACCTGCCGCAGATCTGCCGCAGATCTGCCGCAGACTTTTAGTCTGCGGCAAAGAGTATGCTGAAGTATGCGGCAGAAAGAAATTTTGCTGCAGACTTGCCGCATACCAGTATGCCACAGGAACAGTCTGCGGCAGATCTGCTGCATGATGAAATTTTGCTGCAGACTTGCCGCATACTAGTATGCCACAGGAACAGTCTGCGGCAGATCTGCGGCAGGATGAAATTTTGCTGCAGACTTGCCGCATACTAGTATGCCACAGGAACAGTCTGCGGCAGATCTGCGGCAGAATGAAACTTTGCTCCAGACTTGCCGCATACTAGTATGCCACAGGAACAGTCTGCGGCAGATCTGCGGCAGGATGAAAGTTTGCTGCAGACTTGCCGCATACTAGTATGCCACAGGAACAGTCTGCGGCAGATCTGCGGCAGGTTGAAACTTTGCTCCAGACTTGCCGCATACTAGTATGCCACAGGAACAGTCTGCGGCAGATCTGCGGCAGGGCGAAACTTTGCTCCAGACTTCCAGCATACCAGTACGCCACAGGAACAGTCTGCGGCAGGTCTGCCACAGAAAAGTGGGAAATTATATAGTCTGAAGCAAGGCTATAGGCGGCCATTTTGTAGGACATGCAGTACCATATGAGGTTGCAGGCTGAGCCCATGATCTTGTAAATTCCTGTGTTAATTAGCACTGTTAATTGTCTTTTTAGCTTCTGTCAAACCAAACAATTTGCTTCAAGTTCAACTGGTACCATAAGAGGAATTTATTACATAAGAGGAGACTGAGGAATTAACGGACTGTTTCAAACTTTTTTGTTGTGCCATATGTGATCTTATCTTCAGCCCCACTAACTCACTTTTTTGTTGTAACTACCCAAGACGAAAATCCAATTGAAACCAATTGAACACCAATTGAATTTTCAATTGGTTTCAATTGGTCTCAATAGGTTTTAACAGGTTTTAATGGGACTTTAATAGGACTTCAGATGGTTTCAATTGGTCCAGATTGTCCCTATTGGACCAATTGGGACCATTGGCCCCATTGGCCTATGCCCCATTAGACTTTAATGGGACCCCAATTGGCCTGAAGTTGGACTTCAATTGGTCCAATTGAAACCAATTGAAAACCTTTTAAAGTTTAATGGGGCAGATTGGTCCAATTGAAATCCCATTAAAGTCTAATAGGGCCAATTGAAACCAATCATCTCATGCATATTCATTATTACTTTACACGTGTGACAGAAAAATACATTTATCATGAGTTTTAAGCAAATTAAGACAATGCACATCATTTTTGTGATTTCTATTTTCCTTTTGCCATTATTAACCAATAGATTATTTTGTCTGATCATGTTACAATTACATTCACGTTTTAGCAATAGATATATTGATTACTAACCAAGAAACTATGATAACTAACCAAGAAACAATATACATATTTAGTGTATATATGTGTACGAGCCTGTGTCACATTAAATGTTACTCTTGAATACACTTCAAATGATCTATGTGATGAAGTTAATACAATTGAGAATAGAATATACCTAATTGGTAATATCGATATATATTGGTATTACCTAATTGGTAATATCGATATTGCCAATATCGATTATGAAGTATCAATCAGTTTTTCACTGGTTCTTCTACATGCATACTTTATTGCCACGTACTGGATATGAAAGAGTATGCGGCAGGTCTGCAGCAGGTCTATATGAGATATGAATATTCATGATGAAGAGTCTGCGGCAGGTCTGCAGCAGACTCTTCATCATACTGAAAGAGTATGCGGCAGGTCTGCAGCAAGTCTGCAGCAAGTTTGCGGCAGACCTGCCGCAGACTCTTCATCATACTGAAAGAGTATGCGGCAAGTCTGCAGCAAGTCTGCGGCAGACCTGCCGCAGACTCTTCATCATACTGAAAGAGTATGCGGCAAGTCTGCAGCAAGTCTGCGGCAAGTCTGCAGCAAGTCTGCGACAGACCTGCCGCAGACTCTTCATCATACTGAAAGAGTATGCGGCAAGTCTGGAGCAAGTCTGCGGCAGACCTGCCGCAGACTCTTCATCATACTGAAAGAGTATGCGGCAAGTCTGCGGCAAAACTAATTTGCATGTGAAAAAGATGACTGTCTGCGGCAGGTCTGCTGCAGATCTGCGGCAAGTCTGCCGCAGGAGTATGCGGCAGGCTCATTTCTTTCCTATGGGCAGGCACGGCACTAGTCTCATTTTGCAAGATATGATATGCATTTGCCACTCTCCACCCAGGTGTTCAATGGGTACTGCTGGCCAGGAATTCCTTGAATGCTGTGAACACTGAAAGTGGTAGCCTAGCCAAATTGATATTGGAGGGTGTTAAGCACTTTGCGTTGTTGATACCTGTATGTGTGCTATAAGGTTATACAATATCACTATTTATTCTTAAACAGAGATTAACTCATAGCCTGCCATAAGGTTGCATGCACGCTATTGTTAAAGTGCTTTGTTCACCTCAGCAAGCTACTGCTCCTCTGCTTCTTACATTCGTAATAGCAGTTATTGTTCATGCCCATTGGACTGTGCCTAGTGTTTTGCACGCGCTATTGATAGTACCATCGCGTTAATCTGATTATCTCGTTATAAACTTGGCACAATGGGGATTAACCCGGTGGCAGGATAAGAGTTAAAGACTCCTTTGCTTACCTGACGCAAATCTCCAGGGTCTTGTCCCCGCAGGCTGCAGGATCTGTGACAGAGTTGCTTTCCCACTCTTTGATGGTTGTAGTTATGTTAAAGAGGAGACGGTTGGGAATTGCAACTGGCACATTGTACATTAGCTCAGCCTAAAGTAGAGAAAAGAAGGATCAAAACAGGGGGGTGGTTCATGCCACTGTTTGCTCTCACCATTTACTGGCATTGGTCTCTCAAGGGACGTACAAATCATGGTCACAAATCTACAGAATTTACATTTTTTGATAGTTCATTATTGAAGGAAAAAATATTATCTAAAGATGATAACGGTGAGAGCAACAAGTGGCATGGATTTAAAGTCGATCTTAGTCTTTGTTTCTTTTTCTAATACATTTATTTTTTTCTACATTGTTAGTAGGATCTAGCCCTCTCTCTGTATTCATCTTTCTCTTTGTTTCTCAGCATCACTTTGTACTGTTTTTTTTCTTCTCTTTAATATGTATCTGTATTTTGTTCACCTTTTCTGTTTACTTTACAGTCCCTTGGTTTTGTTTCTTCAAAATTTATATTGTTATTCGCATTGTCAGTAGGATCTACCCCCTCTCTGTGTTTATCCCCCTCTTTATTTCCCTTCATCAGTTTATCTCATTCCTCCCTTCCCTTAGCTTCCTTTCCTTCTTAAATTCATTCTTCCTCCTTTCTAAAATTATTTTTGTTTCTTCCTGTCTGTTAGTTAGCTATTCACCGGGCCTATCCACAGCAAGCCTTGCTTTACTGTAGGCCATTCCACTTATATAATGAATGATGAAACGTTTAAACTGATTCATTATGTTGTACTTGACTAGCATGCGTTACTATTATCACTGGTTATACTATTTAGACAATATTATTTGTATTGTCTTAGTTTATTAATAAAGAATGTACAAGAAATTAATATGTTATGTATATGAAAACAAAAAGATTTATGTGGAAATAAAAATGAACTTGAACTATTGCATTTCTTTCCCCATACCTGGAACAAAACACATCCACTGCCTGTAGCTGTCACTTCCAGCTCCGTCGGCACTTCCTCTAGCTCTTCCACCTGGAGTACCAGTCTGTTGTGGTTGTCTACCTCAAAACTGAGCTCCTGGGGGTCACTAGGAGGTGCCCTCGTAGCGTCCACGTCGATGCTCACGGCGAGAGGTACATCGGGGTCGTAGGCAAGGCTGGCGAATTTAGACAAGGCTTGGAGTCCTACGACAGTGTCCTGTAAAGACCACAGAGGAGATTATTCACTGAGTATGTCTTGATGGTGCCCTTTTCAGCAAAAGGCAGCAAGGTTGTATAATAATAATAATAATATTGGATTCTTATATAGCGCACGTATCGACATTGCAAGGTCCTCAAGGCGCTCCAACATTACCCGGCTATGCTAGCCTGCCGATTTCGACGCTCACAGCATTTAAAGGAATTCCTTCCTACCGGTACCCATTTAACACCTGGGTGGAGAGTGGCAAATGTAGATCAATGTCTTGACAAAGGACATTAGTGCCGCGGCGGGACTCGAACCGCGGACTTTGTGATGGACAGTATGACACATGCTCTTGCAACAACTGCTTCAGTGTCAATTCCTTACACTACCCACATTCCTAACATCACCCCTAGACCTACCACTTTAAAGGTAAAGACCAGTTTTGGAAACGCCCCCCTCTCAAAAAATGAAATGGAAGCTCTTATTACCAATCATGTGAAAGAATATGTTTAGACTAATACTTGATCATACAAATTTTGCTGAAAACCGCCTACTAATTTATATATTTGGTAAATTATTATAATAATAATAATAGCTAGTTCTTATATAGCGCTTTTCAAGACCGAAGGCCCTCTCAAAGCGCTTTACAGATATATATATTATTACCCCGGTCATCGGATTCAGGCTAACCCGCACACAATGTATGCACATTCTCCACTCCCTGGGGAGCATTCCAGCCAGGCGTCATTTTTTACAAGCGCACACTTGCTAATCTAAGCACATTAGCTTTCGCATCCTACCGGGTACCCATTTAACACCTGGGTAGAGAGTGGCAAATGTAGATCAATGTCTTGCCAAAGGACATTAGTGCCGCGGTGGGACTTGAACCGCGGACCTTGTGATCCACAGTCCGTTGACATATCCACTCGTCCACGACACCTATATCTATATGGACCTGATAGATATAACGCATGTGTTGCGCACGTGAGCATAGCCCCATATACCTCTTTCTGTGTACAGTGCTTGTAACTTTACCAAGACTGGGCCAAATTTCTTATCATTTTTTGACAGCTGAGCCTTATTCTGTTTTGTATCAATTCATTATACATGTATATGTTATCCCAATTTATGTATTATATTTTCACATGGAATTGCATGTTTTTTCTTTTGTAAAAATGTTTTTAAAGATGGAACTGAATAAACTGAAGTGAACTGAATGGTGGAAGTATTTTATGTCATGTTAGCCATCCTAGACCAATCCTTGCAATGGAATATTTTGATGTGGGCTATAATATCTAATCACTAATACCTGAGTTGATGAGAAGCCACCAAGTGCATTACGCTGAGTGTTGAGCCACTTCACCATCGGCATGGTTTGCACCAGAACGTCAGCAGCGGGTTCGAAACGATTCTTGTACATGTACGCAAGAAGGACGTAGGAGGTAATCTCCACAGCAGAGGAGTCGGCCTTGCAGAATCTGTAACAGTGGGCGTCTTCTTCTACTCCCGTGCTGGGGGTCTCCGACTCACTCCAGTATCTCTGGCCAGCTAGAAAGAAAAAAATATAAAAATCCAATAATAATAATAATATTCTACTTTTATGTAGCGCTTAATACATCTACGATGTCTCAAAGCACTTTAAAGATATACTATTACCCCGGTCATTGGATTCAATGCTTGCCCGCACACACTGTGTGCACAATCTCCACTCCCTAGGGAGTATTCCAGCCAGGCGTTACTTGTAGAGTAGCAAGTGCACAGTTCACTCCATTTGATACCGTCCATGTGCACCAAACTGCAACCACAGAAACATTCCTTTTAGTTTCAATCAATAAATCGTTCTTCCACAAATCAGTCTATTTAGATGAAGGTATGAATGGTTCTTCAAAGGACTGAATTATGCCTCATTCGGATATGGAGCGGTACACTGCAGCGTTTTTTAAAGCCCCACTGCACTACTTGTAGCTACTTGCTCCCTCTACATAGAAAAACAATGCCGAAGCGGTGCCCGTTGGTCCCCCGTGATCCCTTTTTTCTTATGTCAATTGAGAGCCGAGTTGATGAGATAACTACCTGTCAGTGACCACGCTGGGAGGTATAATCCCTCCTGGCCAAACTAGTGCAGACATGCTTTAAAATTAAAATGATGCACATGTAGGAGTAATACACTTTCAATTTCCCTATCTCATTGCACAGAGCTCAGTGAATATGTGTAGGACCTTTGTTGTACTCAGCTGCCATTCATTTACACGTTCACGAAAAACGAAGCGGCTTACAGCTTCATATCTGAAAGAGCCTTTAACAATTAAGGATAATAAAAAAAGATAGATAAGACACATACTGTATATTATACAACGCCAACTAAGATTCTTGCAACCTCATTGGTCAATTCTTGATCACATGACATGCGCTAAAAGTACCATTGAACGGCATCATTGACGCGGAGTGCAAATTCGTTTGACCCTTTCGCACCATTGCACTCTGACGTCACTAACGATGTACAAAGTATATGGTGAGCTAAGTGACGTCAGAGTGCAATGGTGCGAAAGGATCAAACAAAATTGCACTCCGCGTAACAATAAACGTTTGTACGCGCGGCGCATGGTACGCGCGTGGTTTGCTGCCTGCTTAATAGTGCGCGCTCACTATCAGCAATTTCATAAATTGAAAACAAACAAAAATCGCTGAGATTTAGGCCTAGGAAAACTGTTTTAAGCCCGTTAACGTCCGAGGTGTTGTATAAAACAAATAGTGAATGGTCTTTATTCCTGCAATGGAACAATATTTTGCATTCGGTGAAAGATGAGACGCTCCATTCAACTCGGATGCGCCTCGTTGAATATAGCGTCTCTTATCTTTCACCTCTTGCAAAATCTTGTACCATTGCACTCATGACCATTCACTATTTGTATACTATCAGTCAAGGCTTAAAGATTATGACCAGTTCTGGTCATGCGATTGCATTGTAAAAGAAACGTTGTGGAATCGATCAGAAAAGGTTGGTCATCTAGCATATATATTGGTGTGTACTGCAAGGTTCTGGAATTATCAAAATGATAAGAAATTTGGCCCAGTCTTGGTAGAGTTACAAGCACTGCACAGAAAGATGTATATGGGACTACCCTACACGTGCGTGCACGTGCGCGATATATTTATTTGGTCCCAATAGATATAATAATTTACCTAATATATCAATTAGTAGGCAGTTTCCCCGCAAATTTTGTATCATCACGTATTAGTCAAAACATATTCTTTCACATGATTGGTAATGAAAGCTTCCATTTCATTTTTTGAGAGGGGGGCGCTTCCAAAACTGGTCTTTACCTTTAAAGAAAGGCATTGTTTAACTCATATCCTGCCATAAGGCTGCATGCACGCCTGGTTATATTGCTTTGTACACGCGAGCGCGCTATCGATTGGCTGGTTAATTCACGCGAGCGAGCCACCGCTTTGCTGCTTTATGCATGCATGTTCGCATTCGTAATAGTAGTTATTGTTCATGCTCATTGTACTGTGCTGAGCGCTTCGCACGGGCTATTGATCGTACTCAAAATAAACTTGGCACAGGGGGGATTTTGTGGCTTGGCACAATGGGGATTAGACCTATGGCACCGGGCTGTATTCGTTATGGCAGAGTAAGAGTTAACAATGCTGAATCTGAGATGCGCATGGCCCTATCTACATGTTATTATCATGAAGGGCCTCAAAAAAGTAAAAATCTTTGAGTGAATCATTTTACCATACTTCATACTATACTCATTTTCCCGAAAAGACTGTAGTGTTATAAAAACAGTTGGGAAAACAGTTTATGAAATTTTGAATTCCAATAATAAACATCTTGATAATCAGATGGGCCATTGGCTTGTAAATGTCATTGGATTCCTGACTGACCTAAGGTTTATAAATATGATTGCAGCATGAGCTAAATCCAGGATTTTGTTTAGAATCTGAGACAAAGATATCCAATCCCTTAAAGTAGAGGTGTCATAGTAGAATGGTTTTAATTGACTGGAAATGTGAAGCTTGTGGGTTCGAGCCCCAGCAAGGCACTAGTGTCCTTTGGCAAGACATTAATCTACATTTGCCACTCTCCACCCAGGTGTTAACTGGGTACCCGGTAGGATGTGAACGTTAATGTGGTTGGATTAGCATGTGCGTGCTTGTAAAATGGTGCCTGGCCAGAATACTCCCTAGGGAGCGGAGTGTGTGCACAATCATGTGCGGATTAGCAATTAAATCCAGTGACTGGGGTTAAAAACAAAGCCAATGCGCTGTGCCCTTTGGTAAGACATTAATCCTCATTACCAAGTCCCTTGGAGAAGACTTAAAGCTGTCGGTCCCTTAGTTGCTTACTTCCAAGCATACACATGCTTTCTTTAATAGCAGTCAGGTAAAACAATCATCACACATCATAGATTCTAGGTTCTAGATTACCGGTAGTGTTATCTTTCAAATGCCGTCGGCATACAAGCTTTTCAATTTTAGGCCTGCAAAAGGGACATTGTACCTTTAAGGGCTAATAACAATATAAATGTGACTTTTATTATTATGTGGCAAGTTATTTTTTTCTTATGAGATCATAGCTTACCATCTCCGAGGGCCCTTGTGTTCAGGTGGTTGAGGGCAATGGCCTGAGTCGTACCGTAGTATCTCCCCAAACCCAGAGCATAGCTGCTGATAGCAAGAGTGTAGGTGTCCATGGTCTCTCCTCCAGACTCGATGCCATTCCTGATGCAGTTAAAACTTGGCCTCATGGAGGACGTCTGCCAGGGAAGGTGTGGGGGACAAAGGGGAATATTGTTATATTTTGTTCGAGATATGCAAATAATTTCAGCTAGAGAGTATGTTGTAAAGTAATACTGTTATCGCGTTCATACTCAATGTCATTTCTGATGTCACTGAGACCCAAGATCAGGAAGAGATCCCATGGAAATAGGGGGGGGGGGGGTGAAGGGGAATATTGTCCTTTTTTGTTTAAGATATGCATTTTGTACCAATCACCAATCGCCCCCCAAAAATATTTTGCTCTTCATATCCATGTCACTATACTATATTATATACCTCACTTTAGAAATCTAGCCATCTGATTAGTCAAAATTGGAGTCTTGATTTTAGCCATGCCCCGCCTACCAGTCACTAGTCTTTAAAAAAGTGCCCTCGTACCCGCCCACCAGTCAATAGTCTTTTGAAAAGTGCCCTCATACTGCAATCCCCATTGGTTTACGTGTTAAAATTGTCTTTGTGCGAGTGCGGACACCATACAGTGCTTTTTGTCTGCGATTCCCAAATGATTGAAACTTTCAGTCATTTTTCCAGCGAAGATTAACAGACAGTGTCTCAGATTTTCTGTGATGTTTTAAGGATAAGGTAAGAATTCTTGGTAGATTTTTGTTTCACTGATTCTTCACATAAAAGACATATCAACTGCTTTAATACTCGAGGTCTGGCTGTTGGCTCTCGAGAACATGCGAATCCTGCCATGAACCTGAGGCGTGCCTGGGTGGGCGGCGCGCCGAGGGTTCATGGCAGGACTCTTGAGCCTATAAAACAGCCAGGCCTCTCAAAGTAGTCGATATCTCTATACTATATAACCAAATATCACTTTACATCATGTATATTCAAATATTGCTTCGACAAAGAGATGTTGCAAGTTTACATATACTTTTAACAAACGTAAGAGCGACTTCTGAACAGACTAGTTGACTTGGGTTCTGTGCGAGGAGTTTTATGTTATCCTTCGTTTTCATTTTCATTTTCACTTTCTTCATACTACTTATGACCATTAACCTTAAGACTCTCTTTGACTTTGGAGAGACTTAGACGATGGACCACATCTTGCAGTGCGGCGGAACAGGTTGCACAGATGAAGACCTGGCCCTTGTAAATGAGACGGCCATTGCAGCCAACAGGCGATGGAAGAACTTAATTTAATTTAATTTAATTTAGGAACTTTACATTATTCTTGATCGAAGGAGACACGAACGAACGAACCTTAAGAATGCCTGGAAAAATCTTGATTTCATACATTGTTGTCGGAGCACCATATGTAGCAGGTGAATTATATCATTACTAGAGCTTTGTGGGAAGACACCAACTTATAATACTTAAACTGGCCTATTCTTGTAATCATTGCCAAATTGAAGAATACTTACCCGAAGAAAAGTACCAGCCTCTATCAATGCTATGGTAACAAAGGCAGTCAAGGTTACTGGACTGGACACGGAACCCTAAATAAGGCAATCAACAACAAACAATAATGATAATTCTTATAAGGGTGGTCAACAAACAAAAACTCAAAACAATCATGTAAAATTGCAAGGAGCGAGGAAGGAGTACGGACTGATGTAATAATAATAATAATAATAATAATAGCTAGTTCTTATGGCTGGGGTCCAGTTTGTTGTTGTTGTTGTTGTTTTAATTTATAGGCGTTTTTCATTCAGAAGTGAATATTTACGCCTCTTCTCTCAGGATTTTTATTCCTTTAAAATTAGATTTACTTTTTTTGATATATAGATTTGGATAAATTGGATTTTTAAAAGCTAATTTTTATTTAATGATGAAGAATTCAGTGGCTGGCGAGCAGAAGGCTTATCGGCTATATAGGACGCCCAAGGACCAACTCGGACACGGTACGTTGTGTCAAGCTTCTCAACTCAGCCTAATGCTGAGCCTAGGCCCTCCGACGTCCACCAATATGTCTAGTCGTCTCCACCGCGTTTCTTCAAAATTTTGACCGAAAACCAAATAAAAAACAGATCATGATACATGAAGATTTTAAACGTTAATATAGACAGTTCTCTCTTCTAATTTCTTTTTTTCTTCTTTTTTTTCTTCTTTCTCACTCTTCTTCTTCATGTACATGTATACTCACTATAAAAAGCGAAACATATTGGGCTCAAATAATTATGTGCGGTGCAAGGTGGTTAGTAGGGGTACAGGTGTACCCTTTTAGATCTAACTACGAAGTTAACCAAAGCCTGTTGGTGATTAATATCTGTTGATTTCAGGAGTATTGGGATTACTTCTTCGTTTTCTATTCCAGATTCTGTTATAAGCATGGCTCGCTCTATAAGAAAGAGTGGGCACTTACATAAAAAATGTTTAACTGTTTCTTTTTGGTGCTCACAGTTTGGACAATGACCGGTCTCATGTTGATTCAACTCAAAAAGATTTTCATTTAGACCTAAGTTTCCCATTCTTAGGCGATGAAGAATAGTTTCATGATATCTGTTGTTCAGGTAACACACAAATGTTTTTGATACTAGAGTTTGCGTTTCCCGTAGGGGGGATAATGTTTCATTCCATCTTTTTTGCCATATCTCTGTGTAGTATTTCTTTATAACATAATTTGATTCTGCTCTGGTAAGAGCGTTGTTAATTTCTATATTTTTATTTAGTCCTGCTTTAGCAAACTTATCTGTTATCTCATTGTGTTGTAGACCACAATGACTGGGAATCCATTCGAAATAAACCTGGGTGCCCTTGTATTTTAGTTGACTACACAGGGTTAAAATTTCAAGAATGAAAGATTCGTCTTTACGAGATTCTATGGCCTGGAGTGAACTCAAAGAATCAGAAAAGATGACTGCCCCGGTGTAGAGTCCTGGGAGTTGTAATAGCCATGCCAGGGCAAGTACAATTGCGGCCATCTCTGCTCTATAAGAAGATGTGTAATTAGCCAGTCTCTTGGATTGAGAAACATCATAATAAGGTACATGAAATGCAGCAGCAGCAGAGTCTTTATCTGGCGATCTTGATCCATCTGTATATATGTGTAAATAATTTGTCCATTTCGAATTTATCAATTCTAGGGCTGCTTGTTTTTGGGCAAAACAGATATCTGTTTTCGTTATTACCTCTTTTAGCTCAGATGACACATGGGGAGAGAGTATTTTCCAAAAGGGTGTGTTGAAAAAATACTTCATTGGATCTTCTAGTATGTAACTGAAGTTTAATGTACAATCCTTGGTTCTACGTCCAAAAGCTAATCTAGAGTTAGTACCTCCAAGAATATTAAATTGCCAACAATCTTTCACATCTTCGTTCAGAGGGTGTTTGCGCATACTCTCGATTCGTTTTCTTAGTTTAATTGATAACATTTCTCGCCTTAAATCAAAAGGCATTTCGCCTAGTTCGACTTGCAGCGTTTTAAGGGATGTACCTTTCCGAGCGCCTGCACAAACAAATAACGATTGGTACTGAACTGAGTTCAACATATTTTTTGCGCTTGTCGTAGCCGAGTTGTATGCTTCGCAACCATAGTCGATAATTGATAGTATTAATGCTTTATATATCATCACTAGTTCTTTAGCATCTCCAGACCACTTGGCGTATGCTAGACTTTTGATAACATTAATCCTACCTTTACATCTTTTACTAATATCTAATAAATGAGGCCTCCAAGTCATCCGTTTGTCAAATGTGACGGCAAGATACTTGTGCTCTTTATGTGGTGTCAACTTTTGACCTCTTATATATAACTCGTAATTATCATCATTTGTATTGTTCGAAAATAAGATAGGGGTCGTTTTCTCTACCGACATAATAAGTCCAAATGGATTGAGCCATGAGTTCAAAGAGTTTAGATATTGTTGTATGTTCTGGATATTTTGTTTTACATCATGGCCTGATTCCCAAATTACGATGTCGTCTGCATAAATCAAGCTATGTATATCTGGTCTCAAAGGTATGTCACTTATCATTATATTAAAAAGGAGGGAGCTCAAAATGCTACCCTGGGGTAAACCGTTTTCAGGATGCGTAATTGCCGATTTGGCATTACCTATTTGCACTTGAAAGGTACGGTTTAACAAGTAGTTTCTCAAAAAAATCAATATGTTTCCTTGGAGACCAATTCTGCGTAACTTGACTATTAATCCTTTCGTCCAGAGAGTATCATAGGCTTTGGCCAGATCAATAAATACGACTATGGTTTTCATACCCACAAATAGATATTTCTGAATTTCATTTTCTAAATGTACTAAGTTATCTATTGAGCTTCTCTTTTTTCTAAAACCATGTTGTATACTACTCAAAATTTCGTTTTTCTCTATGAACCATTCTAATCTCTCCTTTACCATACTTTCTAATATCTTGATAAAGCAAGGTAATAGTGAGATAGGTCGGTAGGATGTTAGTTGGGAGGAGTCTTTATTTGGTTTTAATATTGGTATCAACATTGCGTGTTTGCATTGTTCCGGAATCGTCCCAGAAGACCATATTCTGTTATAAAGACAGAGTAATGTTTTCCTAGCCCTGGTTGGAAGGTTTTGAAACACAGTATATATCAAGCCATCTTCACCAGGGGCTGATGTCTTTTTTATATTAAGTACTTTTTCGAGTTCCATCATAGTAAAAGGTTCATTGATAACTGAATCATGTTCTCCTTTATAATCAATAGATTTATATTCATCTAGCAGTTCTTTATTTCCCTTTTTTGTTTTACTACTGGTCTTCAGAAAATGCTTTCCAAATTCGTTAGCTTTTTCTTGATCATCTATAATTACTTTAGATTCTACTTTTAGTGCTGATATCTTAGAATGAGTTTTATTTGGATTACCCTTCAGACAACGAATCAAATTCCATAGTTCTGAGATTGAAGTGAACCTGTTCAGTTTTGAAGTGTAATCCAGCCAAAACATTCGTTTTGTCTGTCTAATAATCCTTTGGGCTTCGGCCTTCTTTTGCCTATATAATTTTAGGTTTTCATCATTCCATACTCTCAATAACCTATTTTTGGATTCGTTCCGTTCCTTAATCTTTATTTTGCATTTTTCTGTCCACCATGGGACGGGGTTGAATCTCGCATTCTTGTTTTTATTTCTTTTGGGTACAGTGTGTAATTCATTTAAGATATTATTTAGAGATTCCATGAAGTTTCCGTAAAAAGTTTTGACATCTGCGTCTAGCAGCGAGTCAGTGTCCATTCGTTGATCGCACAGTTTATTGAAGTCGTGCCAATCTATCTTCTTGAATGACCGTTTTAGAGTTAGGTCATCTTTCGTACAATCTGATTTAAGAGTTTTTTTGTCGATTTCAATATATATTGGAAAATGGTCACTTCCGAATTTGTTTGAGAGCACTTTCCAGCTAGTGGAACTGGCTAAAGCGGGAGTTGCTAATGATAAATCTAAACATGAGGTTTCGCCAGTAGTTGGGTTTAGGCGAGTACCCGAGCCATCATTTAGGAAGACTAAATTGTGTTTCAGTAAATATTCCTCAATCACTTTTCCATTTTTATCTGTATTTTTACTGCCCCATTGAACATTATGAGAGTTAAAGTCTCCCAATATTAACATTCTACGTTTGTTCTTTATTTCCTTTATCAAGAAATCTAGTTTATTCATAATTATGTCTTCACATGGATTATAGTAATTTATCACGGTTATGGATCTGTTGTCAAAATACAAATTAATCTGTTGCATTTCGATGTCAGTTTCTATGATTGGGTAATCATAATTTAAACTGTTGTGTACATATATGGCACATCCTCCACCGCGCCTTGTTTTCCTGCTTTTAGCAAAACATTTGTAATTAGCGATTTGTATTTTGTCGTGATCGCGGAACCATGTTTCCTGAATACATAATAAATGAATGGTTTCACTTTTTATAGAGTTTAAGTAAAGCAATAACTCATCCCCATGTCCCTTTAATCCCTGTGCATTCCACTGTAGGATGCGGAATGCCATCTTAGTTCCTTTAATTAACTCGCTTGCATTAAGAGCTGACCTGCAGCTATCTTAATTAAAGACAACACCTCTCCTTCTGATTTATCTTTCATAATTTGGATCATTAGGTGAAGAAAGAAGGTTATCAATTCCTCATTTGTTGCTTTGGTTATAAAATTTTCCTTGATTTGTGAAGACGGTCGCCCTGTCTTTTCGCTAGTATGCCTATCTTGGCGTTGTGGCAAGGGAGGATCTGCCTTTGGGGTGTGATCCGGAAACAAATGAGAGTTATCGACTTGAGGGGTGGGGTGGTTTTGCTTTACTGTATTTAGACCAAGATCAACAGATGGTTGGGGATTATTTGCGGTGTTTAGATATTGTTGGGGAGGAGCTAGTTTACGCTCCAATGGTATTGGAGCTTGCGCTTGCATATTATCTTTTTCTTCTTTCAATTGGCGAGCGGCTTGAGCATAGCTGAGATTATTTAGCACCTTTATCTTTTGTACTTCTTGCGCTTTTTGTGCTTGTTCGCATCCATTATATGCAGCGGAATGTTCACCTCCACAATTTACACATTTGGGAGTGTCCTTTTTTATGCAATCGTCGAAACTATGCTCCTCTCCACATCTGACACATCTCTGTTTCTGTTTGCAAACAGCTATGGTGTGGCCATATCTTTGGCATTTAAAACACCTGGGGCTTGAAGGTATATAGGGTTTGACCTTTATTCTTTGGAAACAAAGAATGATGTCTTGGGGAAGTACTGTAGCTTCAAATGAAACAATTACACTCCGAGTTGGAACTAAATCGACATGTACATTCCCATCTTGAGGTTCTTCCCTCTTTCGATTTTTCCTTACTATTCTTTTCACGTTAACTACCTTTTGACTCTTTAGTTCTGTTTCTATTTCTTTTTCTGACATCTCAGTCGGTATATCTGATATGACACCTTTCTTCAAATCAAGTTTCAAATTGACCTTCACTGGTACGTTATCAATGATTTGTATATCAGACAATTTCTTATGTTGTTTCGTATCCTTGCATTTGACGAGGATTCCGTTCCGGGTAGACTTTATAAATTCTGGCGATGAGCCGATACAGTTTTGGATAGATTTTGCGATTTTTAACATGCTAATGTTTCTTAATGATTTTTCCCTGTCAATAGGTGTTATGAAAAGCTTTAGATCTTGGTCAGTTGCTATTAGAATTACTGGATTTTGGTTACGAAATACTGAGTTATGTGGTTCCATGTTATCTGATGACGAATCCTCTTTTAGTGATAGGTTCTCAACATTGATACTTCCTTCACGTATCTTTCTTTTTTTTCTTCGAACACTTGCAGACGTGACTGTCTGGAATCCGTCCTTTAGTTCTAATCCTAAATCTTTGGCTTGGTTGCCTGAATCAATATCTGCCATAGCGTTAAGTGAGGAGTCGTCGGAGTTCATGGTCCGCGCCGCGTGCGGCGGGAGATTTAAATCTACTTTGATTTGTTAACTTATTTATGGTGCAGAATTATGTATAAAATGAGCCCAAAATGTTCGCTTACCTTTAGCAAGTCATTTCCTATCTGAAACTAGAGTCGAAAGTATGGAAAGTCCCGTGAAAATCCGATAAATATCCAAAAAAAATGCAACAAGCAACAGACAGACAGCCACGTGCACCTATACCCATAACATTAACGCGTTTCAACAAGGCCTCGTGACTCTGTCTATTTTCCACTCCAAACAGCGGCCGAGATGAGTCTAGATTCGGGGTGAACGCGCGACTAAGTGGCGCTAGCCACGAGGCCTTTTGGAATCTAGATTTTACTGCTCTGCATGAATTATTCATTACTTTGGATTTATTTACCAATCAGAACGGCCATTTCCCAGTTGGCTTCGTTCGTGATTCGTTCATTATCAAAACATGTAAGAAAAGGTAAAAGACGTAAATAAGTCTTGCTTATAAGATGAACATTTGAATGATAGATACAAAATATCACATTCAAATCTACGTTGCATGCAAGATTACAATAAAATTGGAAGCATTTGATGACTTATGCTAACAATCATAGGTGAGGTAATTGGACTTTCCCTGTATATAAAATGAACCAGTCCAACTCGTTTTTCGTTCCATGTAGAGGTCAGAGGTCTTAGCCCGTACGTCATTCTTAGTTCATATAGTAGACCATGTTCGTACTACGTACAGTTGTGTGTGCTTAAGTGTGTGTGTGTGTGTGTGTGATGAATACTATATGCTGACGTCATGAGAGGATACGTTCACTGATTAGACGCTACCATTTCGGTAGAGAATTCCAGTCGGAAACAAAGGTTAGCATAAGAAATCCAATCTAGATTACTAAAGGCTATTGGCTGCGCTACTCGCTCTGTCGTTCACTCAGGTTTTCGCGATTAGTCTCTTTTTAGTCTCTCGCCGTCTATCAGACATGTGGCCTTGTTTAAAGGCTAGCTTAACCCTTACTGTACTGGGCTATTTTGAGCACCTCGTGACTGGGGGGGGGGGGGGCCTGTACTCGGTACTCTATATCATATTCATTGTCATCATCATCATCCTCCTCCTCTTTATCATCATCATCATTATCATCACCACCACCACCACCATCATCATCATGACCACCATCATCATCATCATCACCACCATCATCATCATCATGATGATGATGATGATCATCATCATCATCATCATCATCATCACAGAGTAACAGACCTGCATCTCCTTGTGGATGACGCGTCCTTGTTTCACAAAGCAGCCGTTCTCGTCTCGAGGGTTCCTCCTCAGCCAACGTTTTGCCCTGTCCCGGGGTCTCTTGTCGATGTCGATGAAATTTTGGGCCTGGTTGAAACACTTGAGAACAAAGGCCGTCAACCAGGTGCTTCCCTCCCCGTCCCTCTGACCGAAGGCACTGTAGGAGTGGTCGTTGAGCTGGTAATGCACCTGTCAATTGTATGACCCACCCCATGGACCCCGGGGAAGGTGCGTCATGGTTGGGTCATTTACCACCAAGGTGTGACTCAGGGTACCGTCATTTTACTCCTATGGTCAGTCACAATATTGACGGTGGGGTGTGTCAATGTCAGTCACTTTACATAGGTGCGTCACTGAATAAAGTACAGTGTATTCACGGCCGCTAGCGAAGCCCGCAAGCTCGCTAGCGCGGGTGTACTTTGTGAAGTCTAGTCCAACCAAAATGCCGAGTCGGCAAACTTTGCCCCAAATATTTTGGTATTTATATTTGTTAGAATCTCGTAAGCGATTCATTATTTTGGCATTTCACTTTCAAAAAGAAAATGTCAACTTGCTCAAAGCGGGATTTTAATACACACATGTATTGCTGAAAATCAATGTGTTCTTGCAAGCAATTGCCAAATTAAAGAGCGAAATTAATGCGCTGGTCTCCGTAACACGAACAATGCAAGTACTATTACTTACGATCATACTTATAATACGATCTTCAAATTGATTTGTAATTGGCACTTAAATTTGTACTACTAACTTTCAGCTCAGCACTCGACAAGCTACAGACAATTTTTTCGCATAGGAAAGCACATGTATCGCAGATCGCCATGCGGTTGGTTTTATGTGGGTTCAATACGTAGTGATCGGACTGAAGTAAGCGGCGTTTTAAATGCGCTTTTATGTTCGCAGCATCTTACGTGCCTTGAAATGTGTATGTAAAAGCCAGACATTGCGCAGTGCAGCGAAACAAACTCATGAGTGTGAGATCCAAGTGACGTACCGCTGTGCATCACCATCGCGTCGCGCGCATTAAAAAGACTTGAAGAAATATGAAACAAATCTGACCGTACGTATTCTGTATTTTACTTTGATTTTGATAATAGATCTAGAGCGTATTAATGATAGATTTCAGAAAAGGGAATATTATATAAAAACAAGGGCATTTTATGGCAAAGCCCTGCACCACCATCCCAGTAGATCTATCGTAGATGTCTACTAGAAAACAGAAAACATTGTGCCGTGCACGGTGCAGGTGGGGGAACGGTATTGCAACAACAAACGAGTGCTCGTGCCTGGAAATGAGATTAGACCCCGATCGCAAATCAGGAAAAACACGTTCTGTATCATTTCGACCATGTCGAATGTGCGTCAAAATGACAGTCAAAATCAACAACTGGTGCGTCATAATTTTGACCGAGGTACCGTCATTGGTAGCCTGAAGTTCGTCATAGTTTTGCCGCATATGTGCGTCATGGTATAGTAAAATCCGACGCACATTAGACAAGTGACGCACCATCCCCGGGGTTCATGGGGTGGGTCATACAATTGACAGGTGCATAATTGAGCTGCCGCTGATATCCTGCAAAAAACGGTAAAAATCATGCACGCCCGTGAGAATTCAACGTAGGAGGAAAAGATACTGATTTGAACCAATTTCGAATTTTGTCATTCTGTAAATTTGGCATTCCTGATGTTTAAAAATCTAGGCTAGATATCTATACATGATTCATGAAATGTCTTTCTCCCTTCCACCTGGTAACCTAACACATGCTCCGGTGACGGTTACTCCGGTGACAAATGCTCCGCGACAATTGCTTCGCGACATTTACTCCGCCGACAATTGCTCCGCCGACATTTGCTTCGCGACATTTGCTCCGCCGACATTTGCTCCGACGACATTTGCTCCGAAGACATTTGCTCCGCCGACAATTGCTCTGCCAACAGGGTTCTATATATGATCATACTGGGTAAGATTTACATGTTTAATTTGTCTGCAAAATGTGTGAAATTGAATGAAAATTTACGAAAAAGAAATGAAAGAATGATCGTTTTATAAATTTAAATGCTAAAAAACGAATTTGAACGAAAAATAACAGCTGCGGTGACAGAATCGGCGAAATTGCATGAACATAAAATGAATTTGTGTGGCCAACTTACAAAATTGACCGAAAAATCCTATAATAGCGATCTGAAATTCAATTTTGCTGAATCTATTATGTCAATGCGAAGTAGTGCCGGAAAATTTCTTATTTGTTCCAATACACAACATGAATAGAATAGAATGTCAAATGTATGACTTGTGAGTGTATTTTCTCTACAGAAGACCAATAATTATATACATTTCGTAGTATATTACAGAAAACAATTCTGAATACTTTCTGAAATTGTCCATAAAATAATTTGTTTTTCATGATTAAAAATGAAATAAAATTATACAATATAAAACTGTATTAATACAATCATGGACAAACTCGATCATAGTTGTTAGATTTTAGAAGTGAAATTATAGTAATATAGAGGAAATAGATATTTTTGTTTTAAATTGAAAAGAAAAGAAAGAAAGTTAAATCCCTATAATTCATGGAAAGAAAGGAATTCATCCGCCCTAGTCTTCCTATCAGAGAACTTATACCACCCCACCCCACTCCACTCCCACCAAGAACCTGGATAGCAATAGGATATATGCTTAAATATAGTAGATTAATTGCTCTTCTTCAAAGTTCATAGCATAGAAAAAAGGATCTTTCTTTATCTCTCATTGGCGCTTTTATTCTTTAATTTGATTATGCCATGAAAAAAAGTAGACACAAATAAATAAGAATAATTCAATACATTAATAAAGGAATGAAGTTATATCAAAACTATGTTCAATTTCGCAAATAAACTGTAAAGCTGAAAGTGGAACGATATAATTATTTATACAGTTATATTCACTCGTTATTACAATACAAAAGAAACGTATTGAAAACAAATCAAGATTTTATGTTATATAACCTGATTGGAAAAAGTTCATTAGGAAGCAAATAACCAAAGCTTGCATACTACCAAAAGTATTGTTTTCAAAGCAATATGTTTATATTCGTCGATCAGTGATGTTCACTGATTCCAAATCTTTCCAGAGGAAGGGGGATGTTACGATATGCGATATCCGAATATCCGGTATCCGTGTTAGTTGAATAAACAACATGTCTTCCATAACAAACCAGACTGCCGACTCTATAGGCTATTATCTACCTTAAAGGGATCGTTTAACAATGTTAAATATGAGATACACGGCCCTACGTGTTATCAGTGTCTGTGATATGGTGTAATATTGAAGCTCTAAAAAAATTGCGCTTCAAAATGATCAAGAAGTTCCTCAAAAAAGTAAAAATCTTTGAGCGACCGGTTTTACCATACTCGTTTTCCCTAATAGACTGTAGTGTTATGAAAACCGTCAGGCGAACGGTTTTCAAAATTTGTAATTCCAATCATAAATATCTTGATAATCAGACAGGCGATCGGCTTGTAAAAGTCATGGGGTTCCTGACTTAATTATTATTGCATTATGAACTAAATCCAGAATTTTGTTTCAGAATCTGAGACAAAGTTACCGGATCCCTTTAATAAGACCCTCAAACTCGTCACAAATTTCAAAACCATATCTCCTTCAATGAATTGAATTGAGCTTAATTTGATTCCAATCACATAAAAAGTAACATTATACATTGTTGTAAAACATAGCCAAAGAAAAATACATTGAAAAATAAATATATACATTGGAAAAAGAAAGAAAAAGAAATGAAAAAGAAGACATAATTGAATCTACTAAACGTATAGGATAGAAAAAGGCGCATCTGTAAAAGCCACAGGGGCTTGATGTATTTTGGGTGCACCCTAAATAGCGCATCACAATATAATTAATGTGTACAATTTTAATAAATATTGTAAAGATTCACAAAATCAAATGCTACTTTAGAGGGCGTTGTTTACACTGAGAAATATCCAGATTACCGACGTTCAAATAATGAGGTCCTATTTCAGTTGCATTAACGATGAATAAAGAAAAAAGATTGATCTTTATTGCGGTATGTCACTGAACAGTGCAGATAAATCTTTTCTCATGTTATTCTTAGAGAGTACAAGTTTCTACTGTAAGCATACACATGCATATTCTTTATGAACTGGTGTGTTCAAAGTATCACTATTTTTCCAAATACGACTCTTAATTTTTGTGTGTAGAACTTTTTCGGGAAGTTGAGCAAAAGTCATTACCTATTGAGGTATCACTAGGTAGAGTATACAGTACCGTTTAACAATGGAATAGGAGCTGGATTAAATAAGCTCTCTCTCTCTCTCTATCTCTCTCTCTGTGTCTGGGTTATATCTACTTAATACATGATCGTTCAGTTGCTAAATAGTGATGATTTAGTGGGTATACACCCCTAGTGAGGACAAATAACATGTTTGTTGCTTACCAACCCATACAATTTGAAATGGATTTAGCATGGAACTAAGCTTGCGGGGTTCTGTATATGATCATACTGGGTAAGATGAGAGAGAGAGAGAGAGAGAAGGGGGGGGGGGGCTTCGGGAAGTTGAGCAATAGTCGTTACCTATTGAGGAATCACTAGGTAGAGTATACAGTACCGTTTAACAATGGAATAGGAGCTGGATTAAATAAGCTCTCTCTCTCTCTCTCTCTCTCTATCTCTCTCTCTCTGTCTGTTATTGCCTTCTCTCTCTCTCACTCTTAAAGTTCTTCGGTAGCAAACACACTAATGGACTTTAGATGTAATATACCAATGAACAAACATCCAAACTCATATTTTGATATGTAAATAACGATAACCTTTCTAAAGCAAACAGAGGGAGCATTGAGAAGCTTCTCATACTTCTCTTGCGATGTATAACGTCTTTTGTTTTCAATCCAACAAGTCACTAGTTTGTTCTCTGGATTTTTGCAGTGATCTAAATTGTTGAATGCTGGCATAACTTCAATTGAGACTGAATATTGTTTCGCATGTCTTCAAATAAAACAAATTGAAAAGTAAGTTTTTGTTCTTGCCTCTTTTGTTATTGGTGTTGTGAAAAGAAAGAAACTTATTGCAATTCTTTTTTATAATCATTATGAAAGCCAGCTATTACAAAGAATGTAGCGATAAAATGTAGGATGGCCGCATAAAGAGAGGCTTCGTATCCTGGGGTAGCATTCTGAGAACGATGTCATGTTTGATGCTAGTAAAACGATGTTAATTGTCATGAAAATCAGGACAAGCCATAATTGTTTCATGTATGTGCAAAGTGTGTGGGCCTGCGTTCGCGTACAGTTAAAGACAAACATGCGCAGGCGCAAGCACCAATGGTAATTAAGTGTTAATTCCGCGCCATTAAAGTTTGTTATGACTTTTAATACAGTTTTGCATAACATAAAATATGGCATACTTTCATAATTATAAATCCACTTTTATGTGTTATAAGCTATAATTTGACTAAGTACGACTGAGCAATAATCCAATCACCATTCTCCTTGTTTTTCTCATGATGTATAATGCATCCATTGCTATTAGTAGCTCATTTGGTAGTTCGTGTAGTGCCCAAAACACTGTTTGTCAAACTGAGAAGTCAAACACTATTTAGGAGGCAAAGGATGCTTGTTATAATGTACAAAATCATTCATTACATGGGTAATAATAAGCTTGGACTAGGATACAACAAAATGTTCATACCAATGCAAGTATTAATGAACAAGTTGCATATCAAAGGAGTAAAACAGAAACGGAACAATATCCATGATTCTAAAATTGAAATTAAAGTTGATATGATTTTTGATTGTCAATTTGGAAATTTTATTAGTTAATTTTACATGACCATGTTTCTAGCTTCTTGCAAAAATCAATGTTAAAAAATGTTTCAATGTTTCAAAAGTGGATGGCAATAATTCAATGATTTTAATTTCTGATGCTGCCGAGCATCATTTAACCCTCTTCTCTCCTTCTGTAATGCCTATGTCCGTACGTGGAATAGAGTTAAGTGATATGAGGGACAGAAATGGGAGTAATGTGAATATACAATAAAAGAGAAAGAGATAAAGATAGAAGAGAGAGAGAGAGAGAGTGAGAGGGTGGATGGAGAGGGGAGACCCCAGAAAGATACAATATTTCGTAATCATAGAGAACATGATGCAATAGTTAAAAGCGTCTCGGCAAGAGATGACAATTTTCTGTGTTATCGAATAGACGCACTGAACTCCAACTAGGTAGTGTTATATAGCGAATAGACCGACTTAAGCTATGGTCACATCACCTAAAAGTAGCCTGCTCGGCGGCCGGGCGGCGTGTTTTGAGCCAATTTTGCCCAGGCACCGAGCGGCGGACGCCCGGGCACCGCTTGTTTTTACGTCATCGCTCGGTCGCTGCTGAAGTTTAAGCGCGGAGATAAAATTCAGGCGGTGCCTGCTCACTTTCACTCGCTGCCCAAAGTATGCCTAATCGAGCGTTCGCCGTCGAGAAATTTATGTCAAAAATCAAAGGCTGCTGAGCGTTCGCCGCCCGGTCGCCGCTGGGAGATCATTCGGTCACTGGGCGAGTTCAAAATCGGTCATTATCCTTTGACCTAGCGGCTTTGATTTTTTACCTAAATCGCTCGACGGAAAACGCTCGATTAGGTCGGTGTTCGGGCGGCGAACGCCCGAGCACTGAGCGTATTTTGGTGCCCCACCGATCACTGGCCGGCTGCCGGACAATTTCCTTAAAATTAGCCGGTGGCCAGTGGGAGACCGCTCGGGTATTGGTGGGTCATCGGTCGGTCACTGCCGGGACGCCGCCGGAGAAGCTCTCCGATTTCGCCCAGTTTTTACCTAAAATTGACAGGCGACCGACAGGAAATCGACAAGGCACCGCCCAGGCATCGCTTCGGCTCTACAGCCTGCTCAACTTCTCCAAAAAATCGTTGGCCGATGCCTAAATTCCTGCAGCTACCGAGCAGGCTACTAATTAGTCAGTCGCTGCTCTGATTTGTGACCATAGCTTAACCGATGTAAGGCAAAGTAACAGTAAGTTGAGATGGCGCGCTTCACTCTCGAACGCTCGGGCAAAGTAGCCCACTAACAGACGATCTACCAATGCTTGTAATAATAGCTAGTTCTTATATAGCACATTTCAGGACCGAATTAAGGCCCTCTCAAAGCGCTTTACAGATACATATTATTACACCAGGCTTTGTTTTTAGTATAATCACTTTATTTACCCTTTAAATTGGCAAATGTGGATTTTTATATGAGCCGCTTTACCACCCAACGGTGGTTATGTTTTACTACTCGATAGTACACAAATGAAATGAATTCATAGACAGTCCTACTCATCTGACCCTCTGCATAGTGGATGGTAACCCTCAATAAACCACACTTACCCGACATGGCCGGGAGAATAGGAGCTTAGAAGGTATGTACCAATGCCAGAGCACCTAGAGTCATAATTTCATTTTCAGTTTAAAATCAAACCAAAACGAAGCCCTGTGACATGCTCCGGCGACGATTACTCTGGTGACAAATGCTCCGCAAAAAGTGACAATTGCTCCGCGACATTTGCTCCGCTGACATTTGCTCCGCCGACATTTGCTCCGCCGACAAATGCTCCGCCGACATTTGCTCCGCCGATAATATTTCTCTCATGGGTTATTTTTTGTTTTTGTTTTGTGTGATTTGTTTTGTTGTTGTTGTTATTCAGGGCCGTAGCCAGCATTGTGAGAAGGGGGATGCGTTATAATTCCCCGATCAGAAGACAATATTGAAGAAAAAAATTGGTAAACCTTTGCAAAAGACTTTTTTTTTTTTGGGGGGGGGGGGAGCAAGTGCAGAAGCTTTTAAGTAATAGATAAACTTTTCTCAACCTTGAGTCGACCTTCTTTCAACAAAAGGATTTTTTTTCTTAGGCACAATATAATTTAAGGTAATATTCATTCCCTTTTGGTAAGCGATGGTATATAGCGAGAGAGAGAGAGAGAGAGAGAGAGCTAAAAATGTATATTTATCATTAATAAAAATAAATAGCATCTTCCTGCTTAATTTCCCTCCTTAATTAATTGAGCATGTTTATACCATAAACTGGCGAGCGAGCGTTTCAAACCAAGAGTTATTTTCAACAATAATGAGTATCAAAACAAGAGTTTTCTTGCTGCAGGACTGGTAGGGCACATTCATAGTGAAGGCGATGTCAATTTCATTTTTAGCGACCGGGTGGCTTTAAGCTTATTTTATATTGAATAGCATCTACCTGCCTTCCACCCTTCTTCATCTGGCGTTTAGGAGCTGCACATTCGTCAAATGAATATGTTTAAAATTATAATCGCGAGTTAGCGTATCAAGACAGTGAGCGATTTGTTTGCACTTCTCTTTTTATAATAATTATAGGCATATTTTTGTCCCATAAAGTAACTGTGTCTTCTTGTCCAGTGAAAGGGAGGGCACAACCACATATTTGGGAACGTTTTTTGTTTGTTTTTAATTGTTTTAATTGGCGAACAAGGAAGGTAAAAATCATAGGTTAAAATCTTGAATAGAATCTTTCTACATTACGCCCCTTTTTAATCAAACGAGCAAGTAATCAACGAGCACGTTTTAATTCGATGATCGTTTTATAAATTTAAGTGCTAAAAAACGAATTTTGACAAAAAATAACAGCTGCGGTGACAGAATCGGCGAAATTGAATAAACATAAAATGAATTTGTGTGGCCAACTTACGAAATCCTATACCGAGAAATCCTATAATAGCGATCTGAAATTCAATTTTGCTGAATCTATTATGTCAATGCGAAGTAGTGCCGGAAAATTTCTTATTTGTTCCAATACACAACATGAATAGAATAGAATGTCAAATGTATGACTTGTGAGTGTATTTTCTCTACAGAAGACCAATAATTATATGCAATTCGTAGTATATTACAGAAAACAATTCTGAATACTTTCTGAAATTGTCCATAAAATAATTTGTTTTCCATAATTAAAAATGAAATAAAACTATACAATATAAAACTGTATTAATACAATCATGGACAAACTCGATCATAGTTGTTAGATTTTAGAAGTGAAATCATAGTAATATAGAGGAAATAGATTTTTTTTTTTTTTAATTGAAAAGAAAAGAAAGAAAGTTAACTCCCTAAAATTCATGGAAAGAAAGGAATTCATTTGCCCTAGTCTTCCTATCAGAGAACTTATACCACCCTACCCCACTCCACTCCCACTCAAGATCATGGATAGCAATAGGATATATGCTTAAATATAGTAGATTAATTGCTCTTCTTCAAAGTTCATAGCATAGAAAAAAGGATCTTTCTTTATCTCTCATTGGCGCTTTTATTCTTTAATTTGATTATGCCATGAAAAAAAGTAGACACAAATAAATAAGAATAACTCAATACATTATAAAGGAATGAAGTTATATCAAAACTATGTTCAATTTCGCAAATAAACTGTGAAGTTGAAAGTGGAACGATATAATTATTTATACAGTTATACTCACTCGTTATTACAATACAAAAGAAACGTATTGAAAACAAATCAAGATTTTATGTTATATAACCTGATTGGAAAAAGTTCATTAGGAAGCAAATAACCAAAGCTTGCATACTACCAAAAGTATTGTTTTCAAAGCAATATGTTTATATTCCTCGATCAGTGTTCACTGATTCCAAATATTTCAAGAGGAAGGGGGATGTTACGATTGCGATACCCGAATATCCGGTATCCGTGTTAGTTGAATAAACAACATGTCTTCCATAACAAACCAGACTGCCGACTCTATATTATCTACCTTAATAAGACCCTCAAACTCATCACTAATTTCAAAACCAGATCTCCTTCAATGAATTGAATTGAACTTAATTTGATTCCAATCACATAAAAAGTAACATTATACATTGTTGTATAACATAGCCAAAGAAAAATACATTGAAAAATAAATATATACATTGGAAAAAGAAAGAAAAAGAAATGAAAAAGAAGACATAATTGAATCTACTAAACGTATAGGATGGAAAAGGCGCATCTGTAAAAGCCACAGGGGCTTGATGTATTTTGGGTGCACCCTTTTACTGTAAGCATACACATGCATATTCTTTATGAACTGGTGTGTTCAAAGTATCACTATTTTTCAAATACGACTCTTAATTTTTTTTGTAGAATAAGTCCACTTATCCATTAAAATGTATCTTATCTTGATATGTAATAAAGATTGATTATATTTGCATACATTGAGAGCTATAAGCGTCTCCTTATCCTTCTAACGTAATTTATATTATACTTCATTTTCAGACAACTCAGGAAAGGCGTTAAGGTTTGTTCTCTGGATTTGGGAAAATATATGCGTGATATAGTCTATTGAGGGTGTATGCATGCTTCGCCTGCCAAGTCGTTGTCGTTGACGTTGTCAACGAAATAAGATAAGAGGGCGGTAATTATCTTCTGGCATAATAAGGAAGAGTAATAAAACTGTAAATGAAAGCAAATTAAATATAAGTCTATGTTTCTCAGGGTCCTTGGAGTCCTGCCCCGCTGTATCAGCTCCGTCAATTAAAGAATAAAATAACTTACTCTCTGCAACATGTGTCTTTACAATCATATTTATGACGCGATTAATGAAAGAAACCGCGGGTAAAAATTGTACTGAATACGCGACAAATCAAGATACTGGGTGACAGAGTCAAAGAGAGATAGGTAGAAAGAGGAGAGTATTAGTGATAGATGAGAGAGAGAGAGAGAGAGAGAGAGAGAGAAGGGGGGGGGGGGCTTCAAGAAGTTGAGCAATAGTCGTTACCTATTGAGGAATCACTAGGTAGAGTATACAGTACCGTTTAACAATGGAATAGGAGCTGGATTAAATAAGCTCTCTCTCTCTCTCTCTATCTCTCTCTCTGTGTCTAGGTTATATCTACTTAATACATGATCGTTCAGTTGCTAAATAGTGATGATTTAGTGGGTATACACCCCTAGTGAGGACAAATAACATGTTCGTTGCTTACCAACCCATACAATTTGAAATGGATTTAGCATGGAACTAAGCTTGCGGGGTTCTATATATGATCATACTGGGTAAGATGAGAGAGAAAGAGAGAGAGAAGGGGGGGGCTTCGGGAAGTTGAGCAATAGTCGTTACCTATTGAGGAATCACTAGGTAGAGTATACAGTACCGTTTAACAATGGAATAGGAGCTGGATTAAATAAGCTCTCTCTCTCTCTCTCTCTCTGTGTCTGTTATTGCCTTCTCTCTCTCTCACTCTTAAAGTTCATCGGTAGCAAACACACTAATGGACTTTAGATGTAATATACCAATGAACAAACATCCAAACTTGATTCGGGTTGAGTCATTCTTATCATTGATGTGTCCAAAGTATCACTATTGTTAGGAATCAAAAAGATAATAAATGATTAAGTGATAAAAGACTATGTACCCGTAAAGCAATATCTCATATTTCGATATGTAAATAACGATAATCTTTCTAAAGCAAACAGCAGGAGCATGGAGTAGCTTCTTATACTTCTCATGTATAACATCTTTTGTTTTCAATCCAACAAGTCACTAGTTTGTTCTCTGGATTTTTGCAGTGATCTGAATTGTTGAATACTGGCATAACTTCGTTTATTTAGACTTAATATTGTTTCACATGTCTTCAAATAAAACAAATTGAAAAGTAAGTTTTTGTTCTTGCCTCTTTTGTTATTGGTGTTGTGAAAAGAAAGAAACTTATTGCAATTTTTTAAAATAATCATTATGAAACCCAGCTACCTTTATTACAAAGAATGTAGCGATAAAATGTAGGATGGCCGCATATAGAGAGGCTTCGTATCCTGGGGTAGCATTCTGAGACTGATGTCATGTTTGTTGCTAGTAAAATGATGTTAATTGTCATGAAAATCAGGACAAGCCATAATTGTTTCATGTATGTGCAAAGTGTGTGGGCCTGCGTTCGCGTACAGTTAAAGACAAACATGCGCAGGCGCAAGCACCAATGGTAATTAAGTGTTAATTCCGAGCCATTAAAGTTTGTTATGACTTTTAATACAGTTTTGCATAACATAAAATATGGCATACTTTCATAATTATAAATCCACTTTTATGTATTATAAGCTATAATTTTACTACATGTAAGTACGACTGAGAAATAATCCAATCACCATTCCTTAATATTTTGCGGTGATTTTGTATAGCTCCTTGTTTTGCTCATGATGTATAATGCATCCATTCTTATTCTTATTACAGCTACATCTTTTATGTACACACTACACGCCATGGCGTCAAGGTTTCCTCCAGAAAACCGGACTCAATTGAGAGCAAGAAAAGGTCATGATATGAAGTGGTCATGTGACAAGCACGCTGAGCCAGTCGCGTTTTACTGTAAAAAGCATGATATTTCTATTTGTCACCGATGTGCAACCAAAGATCACGGCCAGAAACCATGTGAGTTAGACGACATCGAGGATGTCATCCTTGAGAGGATGAGAAGACTGGATGATAAACAGCAAGAAATAGAGGAAACAAAGAAACAGCTGAAAAAGCTTGACTCTAAAATAGAGTCCAGTGCGACTTCTACAAGTAATTATCTTCAGATAGTCAATGATGAGGTTAGGTCCACACACAAAGACGAATCAAAGAGTGTGAATGATGATGAGGAAAAGAAGATCTGTCTCATCAACGAGGAGGCGAATGAGGAAATTCGTATTATTAACATGAAGAGGGACAGACGGATCAAAGGATGCAATGCTGAGAAAGAAAAGCAGCAGCTAATCATCGAAGAAAGCCAAGCGAAAGTATTATCAGAGACAAAGGCAATCAGTGAAGTAGTTTCCAACAAGATCACAGATCTTCAAAGTAAGAATCAGCATGCAATCGGCACATTTGATAATATTGACGCCACGATCAAACGAATCAAACAAGATGACAAAACATTAGTGAATGAAGCTCCTCAAGTACTTGCATCAATTGATGACAATTTAAATTTGAATATTCATCAAGATGTTAGCGACTGTCTTGACAGAATACAACGTGAAGTTCAGAAAGTGAAGTTTGTCAAGGGTGAAGTAGGCGGGGAACACTTCAGGAGAATTGATGGCTATATCGGTAAATGGGAGCTTGTCAAGTCAATCCACATTTCATCGATTGTTGATAATTACCCTGGGATGTGTGGTTTGATCAGTGATGATGAGATATGTGTATTGGACAACAAGAACACAACCATGTATGTTACAAATATCAGCACTGAGCACACAAAGAAAGTTATTGAAGGAGATGGTAACGTGTGTATTACATCATGCGCCCCCATAGACAGCAACGTAATAGTATGTGGTAAGAGCAGATGGGACTGCGAGGGTGACAGTGTGGATGGATGCATCACTCTCTATGATAGACAATGGAAGGTGATTAGAGACATCAGCATACCAAGGAATGACGACTATAGTAATGCTAGTGTGTACGTTGATGTTGACAGGGACGGGATGATCCTCGCTGCTCAGTACAATAAGTCTAATATATACGTCATCAACCCTGCTGATGGTAAGATAGTAATCACTATTACGATACAGGGCAAAGAGGTATATGGTGAGATACAAGCCTTGTCATCAGGTGATATCGTTGTGAAAACAGATGATGATGAATTTACTGTCATCTCACGATCAGGGGAAGAGAAGGCTGTCATACATTCTGATGATTGGTTGTCGTCATGGTTACACATTGACAAACTGACAAACACACTCTATATCACACACTCGGTTGACGACAGTATCTACGCAGTTGATCAGGTGTCATGCGACTGTATCATCCAAGAACGGAAGATCGTGCAATACAAGGAATCAGATCAACGCGTCTACACTGTTAACGCATGCCTCGTAACTCCTTCTGGTAACCTTGTAGTTTGTGACGGAGACAAGCTGTTTGTGTACAAGAAGAGATTTATTGTATGAGTCATCAGATACAATAGATGCAGTTCCTCATACTGCAGAAATTAATTAGCCTCAACGTAATATAGGATTATTTGATTGTTCACATAACTCAGTTGAAGGTAAAGCATCTCTATTTTTCATGAAGGACTTTGTTTTACATATTGAATGCTAACAGATTGGTTATCCTTTATATTACTTTGAAATCTCGGCGACTTTTAAGAAGTTGTTAAAAGCTCCTTATCCGGAATAAAATCATTTTTCACCTTTCAATAATTACACAATATTTTCTAAATATAATAATCAAAATCAGAATCATAGTAATTTATATATTTTCTTTAGTAATTGAACAACGCGTTTTGAGAGTATTTCTGGGGTACAAACTATTTTCAATATACTGGATGAACCTTATCTTATTTATGTTTTTAACATTTATATTCAATTAATTTCAAATTTAATGAAATTGTTTTTGAAGCTTTCATGTGGACCAATATTCAATGTACCCGGTATGCGATCAAAATAAAGCATGGATTGAGAAATGACAACTAATTGTAGAAGAAAAAGAAACAATACACGTCTTCCCTTTCGATACAAAGTCTCAACAGGGTATGTTAGTTACCCTGGTCTCAATAGGCTTTAATAGCCACTTTGAAACAGCGAGGAAATGTTATCCCAGGGTATACCCTGGTTATCCTTACAAAAAAAATCTTGACATCGATAAGAATAAGATTAGACAGATTTTCCTCTATGTCCAAAGTTATGAGATTTCAGTTGGGGTTTTGAAGGGGCATATTTTGTCCCAAATCGTTCATGTTCAAAGTAGGTTTTTATCTATATGATGTCAGTGATGTGTAAATGTAGCTAGAACATGGAGGGTTATGACCTAATCTTTTGAAGTTGTGCATGGTTTAATTAATCGAGGGATTGAATTCATATTGATTATAATTGATTTATATTATTGATGTATACTTTTTATTGCGATATTGTTATAAATGCATGCTAAAACATGATACATTGCTACATGTAGGCCTATGTACTGAAAACAGATACATGTGCAGGCGATTCAGTAAACCTTATATTAAACCATCTATATCCAATCGCAGAGTATGACTTTGTTAAGTGATTTCTTTTCTTACCGCTGTCAAACATCTTTCCAAACTGCTATGAATCTTTCTCAAATCCGTCAAACTGAAAACACCACATGTCCTTGATAAATCAGTTCTGTAGACTTGTTTTTCGGTATCTCCACTTCTGGTTGTACTTTTGTTTTCTACATTAATCCCTCAATAATTTTTTCATATGAGCAAACCTTTATTGTTTTAATATCATTACCAACGATATTGGCCCCGTTCCTGGTAGAGAATATTTTAAAGAAAGTCAAGCTATCATTATTGTGAGAAGTATCTATATAATTTGGTCGTAGAGGTGTAGAGGTGTCGTGGACGAGTGGATATGTCACCGGACTGTGGATCACAAGGTTCGCGTTTCAAGTCCCACCGTGGCACTAATGTCCTTTGGCAAGACATTGATCTACATTTGCCACTCTCCACCCAGGTGTTAAATGGGTACCCGGTAGGATGCGAAAGCTAATGTGGTTAGATTAGCAAGTGTGCGCTTGTAAAAAAGATGCCTGGCTGGAATGCTCCCCAGGGAGTGGAGAATGTGCATACATTGTGTGCGGGTAAGCCTGAATCCTATGACCGGGGTAATAATATATATATCTGTAAAGCGCTTTGAGAGGGCCTTCGGTCCTGAAAAGCGCTATACAGTGCGTCCCAGAAAAAACGAAACCGAGAAGTATCGATGTTTTATCATAACTTAATCACAACCATAATTAATGAATGATACATATTTGGAAAGCTTAGAGTCTCTTCTTTCAGTTGATGCTACTCACTTGATGCATATTTCACGCATGAGTGATTAAAAGCAATTTGAAGGAAGGAAACCAAAAAGTAGTTTGGCCGGCGGTATCTGAATTTCAGAGATGCCAACTTTTGGAAATCAGAAATAGGGAGGATTTGTAATCGACACCAATTAATGTGCGCGTAGCGCACATCTCGAGCGCGTAGCGCCCGACACATGCGGCCGGGGTCCAGGGCCCGCCTTAGGGCCCTGGAAGCTCTGGGGTTCTAGATGCTCTCTGGTGCAATCTGAGCCTTATTTTGGAGCATTTTACATGTGTATTTAGTTAAATAATTCCCCCTTTTTTTTTAAATAACATAAAAATTGTACAAAATGCATGATGAATTACTTTCAGACTTCCGATTACACAGGTACTTGATACTGTATTCGGTCTTATACTTCCGAGACCATTTCCTGGTCTTATTTTGCTGATTTTCCGCCATTTGGATTCTGTGGCAATATCCACGCATTGGTTACGGCGATCCATATGCTGAAACAATCTTTCGCTACTCTTAATTTGTCTTTTAACATAGTGGAATTATTACATGCTTAAGTTAGCAGATGATATTTCTCTTTCAATTCACAGATATATATACTGATAAGCGCCCTCCAAAAAAAATCATAATAAAAAAAAAAAAAAAAAAAAAAAAAAAAAAAAAAAAAAAAAAAAAAAAAAAAAAAAAAAAAAAAAAAAAAAAAAAAAAAAAAAAAAAAAACTTTTTTTTTTTTTTTTTTTTTTTTAATAAATCGGGAGGATAAGGATGGTGATCGTAAGGTCGGGAGTTGGGGTGAATTATCGGGAGCCTCCCGATAAAATCGGGAGGGTTGGCATCTCTGGAATTTCAAAGAAAATTTGATATTTCTAGAAAGTTCATTTTCTGCTCTTTCATATGATACCTCAATCAAGAAAAATGAGCCAGGAATAACAAAGTTCTGTTTGTTTAAAGTAGCCCTTACATTTTCATAATTTTAACAAACGAATTCGTTTTCACTGGGTGCCTGCCGTAGCAAAAAGCAGATTTGACAAAAGACTTAACTCCGTTTCGTTGACAATCAGCCATGCATGAAGACTCTCGTCTACGGCTGATTGTAAACGAAACGGAGTTAAGTCTTTTGTAAATTTTGCTTGTTGCTACTGCAGGTAGCCAGTGAAATCGAATTCGTTTAATAAAATTATGGAAATGCAAGCACTACTTTAAACAAACAGAACTTTGTCATTCCTTGCTCAATTTTCCTGATTGAGGTGTCATATGAAAGGGCAGAAACTCAACTTTCTAGAAATGTGAATTTTACTTCGAAATTCAGATACCGCCCGCCAAATGTCTTTTTGGTTCCCTTCCTTCAAATTGCTTTTAATCACTCATGCGTGAAATATGCATTATCTGAGTAGCATCACATGAAAGAGGAGACTCTAAGCTTTCCAAATATGTATCATTCATTAATTATAGTTGTGATTAAGTTATGATAGAACATCGATACTTCTCGGTTTCGTTTTTTCTGGGACGCACTGTATAAGAACTAGCTATTATAACGTTTTTTTCTTTAATTTCGACATACGTCATATGCTATCTACGTTATATTCAGTTATAGTCATTTATGTAAACTCTTCTTTTTAATGTGTAACATTAATATGTTGCTTTTTATTTTCTTATGATTGTAAACTACGCTTAATTGATCATTACATGTATTGGAAAACACATGATTTTGTTGAAATACATAACATCTAAAGTTAAATATAATTATTTTCGTGGGATATAAATATATTATATTCTTCACAGGAAGCCTATATTCATGTATCTTCATTTTGTTTTAGGTTTCATTCCTATTCATATAAGTAGTATAACATATGAGATTAGACAAGCTTAAGAATGTTTGAAAAAAAAATATAAAAAAATAATTGGGCTTGTATAGTTTGCAAACATTTGTTAAACTGGTTATGGAAATAGCCAAATAGGCTTTGAGAATAATTGTCATGCTTTGTCATTTAAAGGAATTGTTTCATCTTATTCAAATCTAACTTTATTTAATCAGAAATATCACTTGTCAAAAGTGCAAAGAGTAGTTGCTAAGCGTTGACGAAACACATCTTACTATGAAGAGTAGTTTGGTAGTCATGTTTATTTTGTTCATTTTCATTCTGGTATGGTATCTGTTATTATTTTATTACCTTTGACCTTTGCAAAGAAAACCATGTCAACCTGGGTTTTCATTTCATGAGCCCAATTAATTAAATAGAAGTTTTATTAAGAATACTTGATTAGTATTTGTCATTCTCTGAGTTTGATCTTTAAAATGTATCAATTAAAAAAATATTTGTTACAAATAGAAAAATGAAAATGCATGAAGTATAGTTGGAATAGGGTTATATAAGTGAGAGAAATGGGATAATGTAAAAAGAGAATAAGATAGAGAGAGAGAGAGAGAGAGAGAAGGGTGGGACGGAGTGGGTAGACATCTTTCCAGAAGAAGGGGGATGTTACGATATGCGATACCCGAATATCCGGTATCCGTGTTAGTTGAATAAACAACATGTCTTCCATAACAAACCAGACTGCTGACTCTATATTATCTACCTTAATAAGACCCTCAAACTCATCACTAATTTCAAAACCATATCTCCTTCAATGAATTGAATTGAACTTAATTCGATTCCAATCACATAAAAAGTAACATTATACATTGTTGTAAAACATAGCCAAAGAAAAATACATTGAAAAATAAATATATACATTGGAAAAAGAAAGAAAAAGAAATGAAAAAGAAGACATGATTGAATCTACTAAACGAATAGGATGAAAAAGGCGCATCTGTAAAAGCCACAGGGGCTTGATGTATTTTGGGTGCACCCTAAATAGCGCATCACAATATAATTAATGTGTACAATTTTAATAAATATTGTAAAGATTCACAAAATCAAATGCTACTTTAGAGGGCATTGTTTACACTGAGAAATATCCAGATTACCGACGTTCAAATAATGAGGCCCTATTTCAGTTGCATTAACGATGAATAAAGAAAAAAAGATTGATCTTTATTGCGGTATGTCACTGAACAGTGCAAATAACTCTTTTCTTATGTTATTCTTAGAGAGTACAAGTTTCTACTGTAAGCATACACATGCATATTCTTTATGAACTGGTGTGTTCAAAGTATCACTATTTTTCAAATACGACTCTTAATTTTTTTATGTAGAATAAGTCCACTTATCCATTAAAGTGTATCTTATCTTGATATGTAAATAAAGATTGATTATATTTGCATACATTGAGAGCTATAAGCGTCTCCTTATCCTTCTAACGTAATTTATATTATACTTCATTTTCAGACAACTCAGGAAAGGCGTTAAGGTTTGTTCTCTGGATTTGGGAAGATATATGGGTGATAGTCTATTGAGGGTGTATGCATGCTTCACCTGTCAAGTCGTTGTCGACAAAATAAGATAAGAGGGAGGTAATTATCTTCTGGCATAATAAGGAAGAGTAATAAAACTGTAAATGAAAGCAAATTAAATACAAGTCTACGTTTCTCAGGGTCCTCAGACTCCTGCCCCGCTGTAATTGTATGATCTAAACAGGTTATTATTGTCATAACTATTTCTTTTCTTTTTACTCTGGCCGTGGAAAGAAATAAGAAATAAAAGAAAAAATTGTTCTAAGCATTTAAGTCAGGCATTTTTACATTGAAAATACAAAGTTCTTCAGCATTAGATGTGTTATCCTGGAACATTCAATAATCATTGTTTAGGCCCCTTTCCCCCTATCAGCTCCGTCAATTAAAGATTAAAATAACTTACTCTCTGCAACATGTGTCTTTACAATCGTTTTTATGACGCGATTAATGAAAGAAAGAGCGGGTGAAAATTGTACTGAATACGCGACAAATTAAGATACTGGGTGACAGAGTCAAAGAGAGATAGGTAGAAAGAGGAGAGTATTAGTGATAGATGAGAGAGAGAAAGAGAGAGAGAGAGAAGGGGGGGGGGGGGCTTCGGAAAGTTGAGCAATAGTCGTTACCTATTGAGGAATCACTAGGTAGAGTATACAGTACCGTTTAACAATGGAATAGGAGCTGGATTAAATAAGCTCTCTCTCTCTCTCTATCTCTCTCTCTGTGTCTAGGTTATATCTACCTAATACATGATCGTTCAGTTGCTAAATAGTGATGATTTAGTGGGTATACACCCCTAGTGAGGACAAATAACATGTTTGTTGCTTACCAACCCATACAATTTCAAATGGATTTAGCATGGAACTAAGCTTGCAGGGTTCTATATGATCATACTGGGTAAGATGAGAGAGAGAGAGAATAAGAAGGGGGGGGGAGGGGCTTCGGGAAGTTGAGCAATAGTCGTTACCTATTGAGGAATCACTAGGTAGAGTATATATACAGTACCGTTTAACAATGGTTTGGAGCTGGATTAAATAAGCTCTCTCTCTCTCTCTGTGTCTGTTATTGCCTTCTCTCTCTCTTCGGTAGCAAACACACTAATGGACTTTAGATGTAATATACCAATGAACAAACATCCGAACTTGATTCGGGTTGAGTCATTCTTATCATTGATGTGTCCAAAGTATCACTATTGTTACGAATCAAAAAGATAATCACTGATTAAGTGATGTATGTACCCGTAAAGCAATATCTCATATTTTGATATGTAAATAACAATAATCTTTCTAAAGCAAACAGCGGGAGCATTAAGTAGCTTCTTATACTTCTCTTGCGATGTATAACATCTTTTGTTTTCAATCCAACAAGTCACTAGTTTGTTCTCTGGATTTTTGCAGTGATCTGAATTGTTGAATACTGGCATAACTTCGATTATTTAGACTTAATATTGTTTCACATGTCTTCGAATAAAACAAATTAAAAGTAAGTTTTTGTTCTTGCCTCTTTTGTTATTGGTGTTGTGAAAAGAAAGAAACTTATTGCAATTTTTTGTAATAATCGTTATGAAAGCCAGCTATTACAAAGAATGTAGCGATAAAATGTAGGATGGCCGCATATAGAGAGGCTTCGTATCCTGGGGTAGCATTCTGAGAACGATGTCATGTTTGATGCTTGTAAAAGGATGTTAATTGTCATGAAAATCAGGACAAGCCATAATTGTTTCATGTATGTGCAAAGTGTGTGGGCCTGCATTCGCTTACAGTTAAAGACAAACATGCGCAGGCGCAAGCACCAATGGTAATTAAGTGTTAATTCCGCGCCATTCAAGTTTGTTATGACTTTTAATACAGTTTTGCATAACATAAAATATGGCATACTTTCATAATTATGAATCCACTTTTATGTGTTATAAGCTATAATTTTACTAAGTACATGTACGACTGAGCAATAATCCAATCACCATTCCTTAATGTTTTGCGGTGATTTTGTATAGCTCCTTGTTTTTCTCATGATGTATAATGCATCCATTCTTATTCTTATTACAGCTACATCTTTTATGTACACACTACACGCCATGGCGTCAAGGTTTCCTCCAGAAAACCGGACTCAATTGAGAACAAGAAAAGGTCATGACATGAAGTGGTCATGTGACAAGCACGCTGAGCCAATCGCGTTTTACTGTAAAAAGCATGATATTTCTATTTGTCACAGATGTGCGACCAAAGATCACGGCAAGAAATGTGAGCTAGACGACATCGAGGATGTCATCCTTGAGAGGATGAGAAGACTGGATGATAAACAGCAAGAAATAGAGGAAACAAAGAAACAGCTGAAAAAGCTTGACTCTAAAATAGAGTCCAGTGCGACTTCTACAAGTAATCATCTTCAGATAGTCAACGATGAGGTTAGGTCCACACACAAAGATGAATCAAAGAGTGTGAATGATGATGAGGAAAAGAAGATCCGTCTCATCAACGAGGAGGCGGATGAGGAAATTCGTATTATTAACATGAAGAGGGACAGACGAATCAAAGGATGCAATGCTGAGAAAGAAAAGCAGCAGCTAATCATCAAAGAAAGCCAAGCGAAAGTATTATCAGAGACAAAGGCAATCAGCGAAGTAATTTCCAAAAAGATCACAGATCTTCAAAGTAAGAATCAGCATGCAATCGACACATTTGATAATATTGACGCCATGATCAAGAGAATCAAACAAGATGACAAAACATTAGTGAATGAAGCTCCTCAAGTACTTGCATCAATTGATGACAATTTAAATTTGAATATTCATCAAGATGTAATTAGCGACTGTCTTGATAGAATACAACGTGAAGTTCAGAAAGTGAAGTTTGTCAAGGGTAAAGTAGGCGGGGAACACTTCAGGAGAATTGATGGCTATATCGGTAAATGGGAGCTTGTAAAGTCAATCCACATTTCATTGATTGTAATTACCCTCTGATGTGTGGTTTTATCAGTGATGATGAGATATGTGTATTGGACATCAAGAACAATACCACGTATGTTACAAATATCAGCACTGAGCACACAAAGAAAGTCATTGGAGTAGATGGTAACGTGCGTATTACATCATGCGCCCCCATAGACAGCAACGTAATAGCATGTGGTAAGTGGAGACGAGGCTGCACGGGTGACAGTGTGGATGGATGCATCACTCTCTATGACAGACAGTGGAAGGTGATTAGAAACATCAGCATACCGATGAATAACCGCTATGGTGATACTAGTGTGTACGTTGATGTTGACAGGGATGGGATGATCCTCGCTGCTAAGTTCAATGAGTCTAATATATACGTCATCAACCCTGCTGATGGTAAGATAGTAATCACTATTACGATACAGGGCAAAGTGGTATATGGTGAGATACAAGCCTTGTCATCAGGTGATATCGTTGTGCATACAGATAATTATGAATTTACTGTCATCTCACGATCAGGAGAAGAGAAGGCTGTCATACATTCTGATGATTGGGGAGATTCATGGTTACACACTGACAAACTGACAAACACACTCTATATCACACACACGGATGACAGTAGTACTATCTGCGCAGTTGATCAGGTGTCATGTGATGGTATCATCCAGGAACGGAACATTGTGCAATACAAGGAATCAGTTCGATGTGCCTACATTTTTAACCCATGCCTCGTAACTTCTTTTGGTAACCTTGTAGCTTGTAAGGGAGATAAGCTGTTTGTGTACAAGAAGAGATTTATTGTATGAATCATCAGATTTGACAGATGCAATTCCTCATACTGCAGAAATTAATCAGCCTCAACGTAATATAGGATTATTTGATTGTTCACATAACTCAGTCGAAAGTAAAGCATCTCTATTTTTCATGAAGGAATTTGTTTTACAAATTGAATGCTAACGGATTGGTTATCCTTTATATTACTTCAAAATCTCGGCGACTTTTAAGAAGTTGTTACAAGCTCCTTACCCGGAATAAAATCATTTTTCACCTTTCAATAATTACACAATATTTTCTAAATATAATAATCGAAATCAGAATCATAGTAATTTATATATTTTCTTTAGTAATTGAACAACGCGTTTTGAGAGTATTTCTGGGGTACAAACTATTTTCAATATACTGGATGAACCTTATCTCATTTATGTTTTTAATATTTATATACGATTAATTTTGAATTTAATGAAATTGTTTTTGAAGCTTTCATGTGGAACCAATATTCAATGTACCCGGTATGCGATCAAAATGAAGCATGGATTGAGAAATGACAACTAATTGTAGAAGAAAAGGAAACAATACATGTCTTCCCTTTCGGTACAAAGTCTCAATAGGCTTAGCCACTTTGAAACAGTGAGGATATGTTATCCTTACAAAAAAAAATCTTGACATCGATAAGAATAAGATTAGACAGATTTTCCTCTATGTCCAAAGTTATCGCGAGATTTCAGTTGGGGTTTTAAAGGGGCATTATGACAACTAATTGTAGAAGAAAAGGAAACAATATATGTCTTCCCTTTCGGTACAAAGTCTCAATAGGCTTAGCCACTTTGAAACAGTGAGGATATGTTATCCTTACAAAAAAAAATCTTGACATCGATAAGAATAAGATTAGACAGATTTTCCTCTATGTCCAAAGTTATCGCGAGATTGCAGTTGGGGTTTTGAAGGGGCATATTTTGTCCCAAATCGTTCATGTTCAAAGTAGGTTTTTATCTATATGATGTCAGTGATGTGTAAATGTAGCTAGAACATGAAGGGTTAGGACCTAATCTTTTGAATTTGTGCATGGTTTAATTAATCGAGGGATTGAATTCATGTTGATTATAATTGATTTATATTATTGATGTATACTTTTGATTGTGATATTGTTGTAAATGCATGCTAAAACATGATACATTGCTTTACATGTACTGAAAACAGATACATGTGCAGGCGATTTGATAAACCTTATATTAAACCATCTATATCAAATCGCAGAGTATGACTTTGATAAGTTATTTCTTTTCTTACCGCTGTCAAACACCTTTCCAAAATGCTATGCATCTTTCTCAAATCCGTCAAACTGAAAACACCACTTGTCCTTAATAAATCTTATCAGTTCTGTAGACTTGTTTTTCGGTATCTCCACTTCTGGTTGTACTTTTCTTTTCTACATTAATCCTTCAATAATTTTTTCATATGAGCAAACCTTTAGTGTTTTAATACCAACGATATTGGCCCAGTTCCTGGTAAAGAATATTTTAAAGAAAATCAAGCTATCATTATTGTGAGAAGTATCAATATAATTTGTTCGTAGAGGTGTAGAGGTGTCGTGGATGAGTGGATATGTCACTGAACTGTGGATCACAAGGTTCGCGGTTCAAGTCTCACCGCGGCACTGTCCTTTGGCAAGACATTGATCTACATTTGCCACTCTCCACCCAGGTGTTAAATGGGTACCCGGTAGGATGCGAAAGCTAATGTGGTTAGAGTAGCAAGTGTGCGCTTGTAAAAAAGATGCCTGGCTGGAATGCTGCCCAGGGAGTGGATAATGTGCATACATTGTGTGCAGGTAAGCCTGAATCCTATGACCGGGGTAATAATATATATATTTGTAAAGCGCTTTGAGAGGGCCTTCGGTCCTGAAAAGCACTATATAAGAACTAGCTATTATATAACCTTTTTTCTTTAATTTCGACATACGTCATATGCTATCTACGTTATATTCAGTTATAGTCATTTATGTAAACTCCTCTTTTTAATGTGTAACTTTAATATGTTGCTTTTTATTTTCTTATGATTGTAAACTACGCTCAATCGATCATTACATGTACTGGAAAACACATGATTTTGTTGAAATACATAACGTTTTAAGTTCAATATAATTATTTTTGTGGGATATAAATATGTTATATTCTTCACAGTAAGCCTATATTCATGTATCTTCATTTTGTTTTAGGTTTCATTCCTATGCATATAAGTAGTATAACATAAGATTAGACGAGCTTAAAGGTATTACAAAGTTTTGGTATGGGGTCATGAATTTGGTTCAAATGAATATATTAGAAGCGCATGCGATCTTACAATATTCAATGATCGTTGTCGCGGTTCAAATCGAGTCTAAATTGATGAAATTGTGAATAATAAACTCTTTATGTTGTAGAGCGCCCTCTCCAGACTGATATTACTTTAGCCTTGAAACAATGTTTCTTGACTACAATCGACCAATTTGCTATATCCATTTAGAAATTATGTATCAGAACTGCATATTCTGAGATTTTCATGGTCGCAGCTACCATGGAATGGCTTTAGGCGCTATTTGAAATATTTGAAAATTTACCGGGAGCACCGGTAAATTTGTAATTATTTAATTTCTCCAAATCAGAAGTGTTTTAAGGACTAAATTTTATAGTGATTATAATACATCCACAGGGGCATCCAAATATATCAAAATTGTAAAGAATTACTATCCATCCAATTTTCAAAATTTCCCAAAACTTTGCATTACCTTTAAGAATGTTTTTTTTTTTTTTTTTTAATTGGGCTTGTAAATATAGTTTGCAAACATTTGTTAAACTTTCTAGCTGACAAAGAGGAAACTGGTTATGGAAATAGCCAAATAGGCTTTGAGAATAATTGTCATGTTTTGTCATTTAAAGGAATTGTTTCATCTTATTCAAATATTACTTTATTTAATCAGAAATATCACTTGTCAAAAGTGCAAAGAGTAGTTGCTATTAAAGCTTGACGAAACACATCTTACTATGAAGAGTAGTTTGGTAGTCATGTTTTTTTTGTTCATTTTCATTCTGGTATCTGTTATTATTTTATTACCTTTGAAAAAACCATGTAAACCTGGGTTTTCATTTCATGAACCCAATTAATTAAATAGAAGTTTTATTAAGAATACTTGATTAGTATTTTGTCATTCTATGAGTGTGATCTTTAAAATGTATCAATTAAATAGGTATTTGTTACAAATAGAAAAATGAAAATGCATGAAGTATAGTTGGAATAGGGTTAAGTAATATAAGTGAGAGAAATGGGATAATGTAGAAAGAGAATAAGATAGAGAGAGCGAGAGAGAGAAGGGTGGGACGAAGTGGGTAGACACCAGTAAGAAACAAGAAAAAGAAAGAACTAGACATGTAATCGTGCTAGCTACAAAACATGAGCATTAGATCAGGAACATTGTTTATGAGATTATGCATCAATAAGACATCGAAGACTATCATGATTATTCATCATAACCGTATTGATTGTTTTGATAATGACCGAGATGGTGATGATGATGATTATATTGGTGATGAGGAGGATGACAAGGATGTTAGTGTATAATCACTATGGTTATATTATATACCTTGGTGATGATACATCATCATCTTTGTCATCATCATTATCATCAACTTGATCATCGTAATATCACCATTTCATTTTCAGGAACTGTTAGCTGATCATCAGAATAATCACAATTCTTTGTCCAAATCGACTGGACATTTCTATTGTGCTCTCTCTAGCTACAGGTCTATTGCTATTAGTAGCTCATTTGGTAGTTCGTGTAGTGCCCAAAACACTGTTTGTCAAACTGAGAAGTCAAACACTATTTAGGAGGCAAAGGATGCTTGTTATAATGTACAAAATCATTCATTATCCATTTATGAGAATAAAAGAGGACATGGGTAATAATAAGCTTGCATTATGATACAACAAAATGTTCATACCAATACAAGTATTAATCAACAAGTTACATGTCAAAGGAGTAAAACAGAAACGGAACAATATCCATGATTCTAAAATTGAAATTAAAGTTGATAATGATTTTTGATTGTCAACTTGGAAATTTGATTAGTTCATTTTACATGACCATGTTTCTAGCTTCTTATGTATGGAAATTATTTATTAAATTATTTGTATATGATATATGGATGTTCTGTATATGATGAAATTTGTTTTGAAAATAAAGAACCCTGTGGAAGGGGAAAAATATTATTTAAAAAAAAAAATGTTTCTAGCTTCTTGCAAAAAAATGTTTCAATGTTACAAAAGTGGATGGCAATAATTCAATAATTTTAATTTCTGATGCTGCCAAGCATCATTTACCCCTCTTCTCTCCTTCTGTAATGCCTATGTCTTTAATAGTAAACTCCTCATATTGTAATGAAATATTTTGTTCTCAATTTGAAGACAAGATGGTCATTATTGCAGTCGATCTAGACCGGAAAGACAGCATGAAAGGACCGAACTGAGGTATGGTCACAGTGCAAAGAAATAGGTCTCCGTACGTGGAATAGGGTTAAGTGATATAAGGGACAGAAAGGGGATAATGTGGATAAACAATAAAAGAGAAAGAATTAGAGATAGAAGAGAGAGAGAGAGAGTGAGAGGGAGAGGGGAGACCCCAGAAAGATACAATATTTCGTAATCACAGAGAACATGATGCATTAGTTAAAAGAGTCTCGCCAAGAGATGACAATTTGCTGTGTTATCGAATAGACGCACTGAACTCCAACTAGGTAGTGTTATATAGCGAATAGACCGGCTTAAGCTATGGTCACATCACCTAAAAGTAGCCTGCTCGGCGGCCGGGTGGCGAGTTTTGAGCCAATATCGTCCAGGCACCGAGCGGCGGCCGCCCGGGCACCGCTTGTTTTTAGGGCATCGCTCGGTCGCTGCTGAAGTTTTAGCGCGGACTTAAAATTCAGGCGGTGCCTGCTCATTTTCACTCGCTGCCCAAAGTATGCTCGGTGCCCGGGCGGTCACCATCCGGGCACCGCCCTGATCGAGCGTTCGCCGTCGAGCAATTTATGGAGCTCTCACACTCTGCCGTGTAGGCCTACCGTCCACCTGCCGGGCTTTTAAAAAACAACAGAGTCCAGAACGTTGGGTTTTGAGCGACTTGTCCCCGGCCGCAAAAAAAAATAATCATAAAATTAATCTTTTCACCGTTTCGTTGCCATCTTCTGACCGTTCTCACCGGGCGCATACCGGGTGTTGAACGTGCTTCTACCGTCTTCACCGCCCAGATTGACTTTTGTTGAAAATTTTGGCCGTTTCCATACCGGGCCCATACCGGGTCTCGAACGTGTGCACCGGGTTTGTAGCAGCCACCTACCAGTCACTTAGCGTCCCCTCACCGCTCGGAGCGTCCTGTGAGCGAGTCCCCGGACTGCTGACGTCATGACCCGACTGCCATAAATACCCCGATTTGAACGGCAACGGTCAGTCCGCTCTCCATTTTTCTTCAAGGAAACTCCACGACACTTCTCCTCATCTTTTGATCACATATTTACTGCATTATGCCACTCAAGAAGGGTAAGCCTAGAGGGGGAGGGTCAGGCAGACGCCGTGGAAGCAAAGCAGCGGATGTACCAGCACCACCACAGAAGAGGGCCAAGAGGAAACCTCCTTCTATTGTCTCTGATGTGTCTGTTGATGAAGAAGTTCCTACCTCCTCTCGTTCTGAGGAAGAACAGCCTACTGAGTCATTATATTCACAGCAGTGAATTTCAATGTGTCATATATTATTTCTGAGTCATTATATTCACAGGAGTGAATTTCAATGTGTCATATATTATTTCTCAGTCATTATATTCACAGGAGTGTGTCATCATATATTATTGCCTGTGACATTATTCAAAACAAGTGAACTGAGTGATCCTGCCGATTAAACCACTGTAATTTCATACTTTATATATTCAAAGACTGAGTGATCCTAGCGATTAAACCAGTGTAATTTCATACTTTGCTATATTTTGTCAAAATAAATGATTGTTATCTCATATAAATTGGCTTCTGTTTCAGTTTATTATTATTATCCTAAATAGTGTCATAGGCCCCCAAACCTTTGATTATAAAAACAAACAGATATATAGTAAACTTATTACCCCGGACCATTGATTTATTAAAAGTAGTTTATTAGTAGTGTCATAGGCCCCCAAACCTTTCATTATAAAAACAACCAGAAACAATATTTTCAAGTTCATACAATATATTGACAACAATTTATTGTACATACAATAAAATAATGATATGATATGACAGTGTATTCCTGAAAGTTCTCAGGTAATCATGGAGTTTACTTCACATGTATGGTTTATCTCCTGTATGTATTCATATCATGTTGTCCTGCCATGGCACTTCACCCGCCTCCGAATTGCACCAGTGCCGAAGGAGGTTTCTTTGCTTCTTCCCCTCTCTGTTGTCGATGTTGGGACCAGGCTGTCTGACGGTGTCCTCAAGGTTTCTTGCCGCCCTCCACTGACCAGCAGGGTTGGCATGGGCACCATGCCGGTTGACCAGTTGGTTCTGCATTTGTGGATAACGGATCCTCATCAAGTTGTGCAGGACCATGCACGTTGTTACGATGAGACGGACGGTAGCGGGGTCGTGGCCCATGGTTGTCATGAGCACCTGAAAACGGTTGGCAAGTATGCCAAACGCGTTCTCAACGACTCGCCTTGCCCGAGACAATCTATAATTGAAGATCCTCTCTTCTTTGTCTCTGCCGCGCCCACCATAAGGTTTCATGAGATTGGGCTTCAGGGCGAAGGCGTCGTCAGCCACTATGAAGAAAGGGACATCCTGAGTGTCATTTGGAAGTGGTGTGGGGTCCGGTATGTTCAGCGAGCCATCCTCGAAGCACTGTTTCAGCTCAGATGCGTTGTAGATTTGAGCATCGGATGCTGCGCCCTTGCCTGAAAATACATAACAACAAAGAATAATATTAGAAACATAATTATGCAACAATAATAATTAATTATGAGCAATGTAAATTGATTATTACCTTCTTATTTACCTGATCATATATCAATCATCTCAGGTGGGTAATAAATAACATTGAAATTTATATTATTGTATAAAAGCAGTACAAAGTTATTCTTGTGATATAAATTAAAGTACTTACCACCAAGATCCGCCCAGATGAATTTGTAATCAGAGTCGACCAATGCCATCAATATGACTGAATAGAATCCCTTGTAGTTATAATACAGGGATCCTGAATTGGCGGGGCAATTGACGCTGACATGTTTCCCGTCCAGAGCTCCAAGACAATTGGGGAAGTTCCACCTCGTCAAGAAGCCATCTGCAATGGCTTGCCATTCAGCTTCTGTTGATGGTGGCTTCAGGACCTCATCCATGAACTCGTCGCAAATAGCCTTGCAGACCTCTTTGACGAAGATTGAGATGGAGTTGTTTGGGATCCTCCAACTATACTGTAGGTCTGTGTACTTAGCCCCGGAAGCAAGGTGTCTAAGTGTCACGGCCAACTTGAGACCAGGCTCGAGAGGTGCCCGGTACCTGGTGTGTTGCTTGGTCAGACGATGTTCAATCCTGGCAAATATCTCATCGAACATGTCGGGGGGCATCCGCAGAAAGTTCTTGAAAGCCTTCGGATCTTCTCTGCGTAATTCAACCATGAGCTGGTCGTAAATGCCAAACTCACGGCGACGCCTCACCCACCCCCTCGTCCAAGCGCATCTCTTGCGTTGGCCTCTCCGTGCCCTTCTCTGGTTTTTCCTGACAATGTGGTCATTGACTTCCAGGTCATCACGCTCACGCTGGGCAATAGCCAACATGTACATGAGTCGGACCCTGTCAGGACAATCCATGGTCAGTTGGTCAGTTGGTCACCCACTCATACGACCATGTACACAAGAAAAAGTAAAGCTCATCTGACGAAACCCCTCTATATATATACCCAATAATTAGTGACAAACGGTGGCACACGGTGACAAAAGTAAATTTGTTGGTAATGGCACGTTCATATGACGCTACTGTGAAGGTAAGGACACGTTATGGACCCGTTATAGGACGTTATGGGAACGTCAAGGCGTTAACAGGATGTTACCCATGCGTTAGGGAGGCGGCGCCGTCAGAATCAGATGGTACCGCTTTGGAAACACCCGTTGGCAGTCCGGTATGAACACTGTAATGAGGACGGTATGAATACGTTATGAAGACGGTGGCACGGTATCAACACGTTCATGACACGTTCACAACCCGCTTACAACCCGTTGCAGACGGTGGATTTTTTTTTTGCCCGTTCATCACCGTTCTGTAACGGGTTATCAGCGTGTTGTGAACGTGTTCATACAGTGTGACCGTTTTCATAACGTATTCATTCCGTCCTCATACCGTTCAACACCGTCCTCTTGCCGCTTACTTGCGGCCGGTGGGACCCGGCCAAAGTTTTGAACATGCCCAAAACTTTCGCCGGGTCCCACCGGGTGTAAATAAGCGCCAACGCCCTATTAACGTGTTGCCCGCTTTGATAACGAACCACCGTGTGCCCTCGCCGTTCTCCACCGTCCGCAGACATTTTCGCGCACGGTGGCACACGGTAGGCCTACACGGCAGAGTGTGAGAGCTCCATAAGGTCAAAAGTCGAAGCCGCTAGGTCAAAGGCTGCTGACCGTTCGTCGCCCGGTCGCTGCTGGGAGATCAGTCGGTCACTGGGCGAGTTCAAAATCGGTCAGCATCCTTTGACCTAGCGGCTTTGATTTTTTACCTAAATCACTCGACGGCGAACGCCCGGCCACTGAGCGTATTTTGGCGCCCCGCCGATTCACTGGCCGGCTGCCGGGCAGTTTCCTTAAAATTAGTCGGTGGCCGGTGGGAGATCGCTCGGGTATTGGTGCGTCATCGGTCGGTCACTGCCGGGACGCCACCGGAGAAGCTCTCCGAAATCGCCCAGTTTTGACCTAAAATTCACAGGCGACCGACAGGAAATTGACAGGGCACCGCCCAGGCATCGCTTCGGCTCTACAGCCTGCTCAACTTCTCCGAAAAATCATTGGGCGATGCTTAAATTCCGGCAGCGAGCAGGCTACTAATCAGTCAGTCGCTGCTCTGATTTGTGACCATAGCTTAACCGATGTAAGGCAAAGTAACAGTGATTTGAGATGGCGCGTTTCACTCTCGAACGCTCGGTCAAAGTAGCCCACTAACAGACGATCTACCAATGCTGGTAATAATAGCTAGTTTTATATAGCACATTTCTGGACCGAATTAAGGCCCTCTCAAAGCGCTTTACAGATACATATTATTACCCCAGGCTTTGTTTTAAGGATAATCACTTTGTTTACCCTTTAACTTGGCAAATGTGGAATCTTATATGAGCCGCTTTACCACACAACGGTGGTTATGTTTTACTACTCGATAGTACACAAATGAAATGAATTCATAGACACTCCTACTCTTCTGACCCTCTGCATAGTGGATGGAAACCCTCAATAAACCACACTTACCCAACATGGCCGGGAGAATGGGAGCTCAGAAGGTACGTACCAATGCCAGAGCACCCAGAGTCATAATTCAATTTTTAGTTTAAAATCAAACCAAAACGAAGCCCTGTGATTGGTAACCCGACACATGCTCTGGTGACGATTACTCCGGTGACAAATGCTCCGCGTTTCGAGTTTAGGAGCTGCACATTCGTCAAATAAATATGTTTAAAATTATAATCGCGAGTTAGCGTATCAAGACAGTGAGCAATTTTTTTGCACTTCTCTTTTGATAATACTTATAGGCATATTTTTTAACCATAAAGTAACTGTGTCTTCTTGTTCCGTGAAACGGAGGGCACAACCGCACAAACACATTTAAGGGGACGTTTTTTGTTTGTTTTTAATTTTTTTAATTGGCAACAAGGAAGGTAAAAATCATAGGTTATAATTTGGAATAGAATCTTTCTACATTACGCCCCTTTTGAATCAAACGGGCAAGAATTATTTAAGGATTATTGTTTATTCCTTGTTGGCCAGTGAGCTTATAGTGATTTGGTCGAAATTCTTTGACGTGCCATTTGATATTGAAAAGCATCTGCGTGCCTAGCATTGCTTTTTAATCACTGACAGTGGCGGATGCAGGGGGGCCCGTGGGAAAAAAGTGTGTAAAACACATAAATTTTACCCTTTTTGGGAGATGGGTCCTCTCCCCTGGCGCCGGATGGATCCGCCCCTGATCACTGATGTACAAAATGTATAAGCTATAGCGTAGCGAGCAAGCAAATTTTCTTCCGTTTCGAATAATAGCTCATAAAAATCTGCCTGCCTACCACCCCTTTTTTTAATCAATGATTATTTCATGAGCATGTGTGCCTACAGTATATTTCATACTCCATTTTATTTCTCATTTGTCCTGACGTGTCGTGACGCCGCGCCGGCAGGATTTTACAAACACCGTCCCGACACAAAGTTGTAGGCCAATGAAAAAATAAATCTTCCTATATTCTATTTTGTGTCCCTTTTCCCTTGCCTTTAGCCTTTTCTTTTCTCTTTTCTTGACCTTTTCTTTTCCATGTTTTCTTGTCCTTTTCTTTTCTTTTCTTTTCTTTTCCTTTCTTCCTATCTGTTTTTTGCTGCAAAAGGGAGCATTTGTCTTTTACGAGGCACTCCTGCTAAGTCAGTGGAGCATTTGTCTTTAACGGGGTACTTTGGGGAAGGAGCAATGTTGGAGCATTTGGATTTTACAGGGCCTTTTTGGGAGGAGCTGGAGGAGGAGCAGTATTGTCGGCAGAGCAATTGTCAGCGGAGCAAATGTCGGCGGAGCAATTGTCGGCGGGAGCAATTGTCGGCGGAGCAAATGTCGGCGGAGCAACTGTCGACGGAGCATTTGACGTCGGAGCAAATGTCGCGGAGCTAATATCGCAGAGCAATTGTCGCTTTTTGCGGAGCACTTGTCGGCGGAGCAATCATCGGCGGAGCATGTGTCATTGATTCTTCCACCTGCCCTCCAAAGCATAGTGATACAATCAAGTAGAATCCTCATTTTCTAACTAAATTTTGCATCCTCCTTTTTCCACATTATGTCATCATAAATAAAATATGCAAGCAGCAATAGTGAAGGGAAGATACATTTGCTAAAAGATTTGTGGAGCCAAAGCCGATTTACTCAGATCTTTGGAAAACGCTGTTGCAGTGTAGGGTTATTATAGCACCTTCAGTTTTAGGAATATTTTGACATTACTCTCTTTATTCAAACGGTTTAAAGCCTGTCTGCACTAGTTTGGCCAGGAGGGATTAGACCTCCCTGCATGGTCATTGACAGGTGGCTATCTCATCAACTCAGCTCTCAATTAACATAAGAAAAAGGGGACCATGGCGGACCAACGATCACCACTTAGGCATTGTTTGCTATATGGAGGGCGCAAGTAGCTATACAATAAGTAGTGCAGTGGGCCTTTAAAGCTATAATCATGTGGGGCATCTTAGGACTTTAAGCAATCACATTGCAAACAGTGAAACATCCCATTTCCGAAGGATAATTTAGATATATCTTTTTTTTAAATAAATAATTAAGTACACCATGTCTTCTTCATACCTGCCAACATTTGAAAATGAGAATTAGGAATTTTTAGCATGGTATGTCTTCGAAAATAAGAAATCTGTACCCGTAACAGGCGTTCGCACATGCAGTGGCAGTGTAACTGGCAATACGCGGTAAATCTGTGCAAAAAACCGAATACAAATTCGCTGCTCAATCATGCAGCCCTTCAACGCATGCAATACGTGAACTCTTACATTGCTGCACATGATAAAACAAGCTTAATTTGGCTTAAGCAACAAAAAAAAATCAAAAATCAAAATCAAAATTTTGAAAAAACAGAATATTCTGGATTATTTGTAAGGGTTGGCAGGTATGCTTCTTACCACTAGTCATGAACTTGAGTGCCTTCTCCTTGGTTTCTGATGTAAGCTGGCCGGTGCGAGACAAGTACTGCATGACGTAGATGTTAGAAGCCATGAAGATCATGTTCTGCTCTCCGCATCCAAACGGCATCCTCAGCAGACCGTCCAGGTTTGACATCACAGGTCCCATGATGTCGCCTGAAGAATAAGAGTAGGTGAGAGACAGAGGGAAGAGAGAAAAAGATGGAGAGAGAGAGAGACAGAGAAAGAAAGAGGAGGGAGACAGAGGGGGGGGGGGGGGGGAAGAGATGGAGAGAGGGTGAAAGAAAAAGAGAGAAAGAAATAAGGAGAGAGAGAGAGAGAGAGGGGGTGAGAGATGGAAAGACAGACAAAGAAAGAAGGAGACAGAGAGAAAAAGAAGGAGGAAAGAGATGGAGAGAGAATGAGTACAAATGAGAGAGATAGTGAAAGAGACATCAAAACATTGCGAGAGAGAGAGAAAGAGATAGAGAAGCGGGAGGGATTGAAAGTGGGAGTAAGAGAGACAGAAGGAAAGAAAACACAAAAGAAAGATAAGAACAGGAGGCTAGCTAGTAATTACACAATGAATATGAAGTAAATGTAACAAACATTTGCAGAGAAACCCCCCAAATACTGACATTCGTTATGTAGTATGTCATATGACAGAATTAATTTTTGAGGAAGTGAGATGACCGAGGATGGGGGGGGGGGGGGGGGGGGCATGTAGTCAAAACTGAAGAGGTTCAGAAGTAGAAATAAGACCCAAACTCACCAATAATCTGTATTCTTCCACGAGCAGATCCTGGAACTACTAACGAGGGTAGCTCAAGAGGGATGGTCTGCTCGAAAACCCCATCACTATCATCTAATGTGTGAGAAGAAATGACAGTAGCTTTAAAAAATGACCAGTATTCATAGAAGTAGTCTAACTTTAGGCCAAATAATAGACCTAACAGTAACTACCACTCTATAATACTTTTATCAAATTCATCTGAGAAACATTGAAAGTGACAAAATTACAGACAGTGCTATTCATTATTCTATAGAAAAAAAAAGGATTCATTGGCGAGAATTTACAAAGGAGATCTAATTCAAATCATGGTCTTAAAATGACTCAGTAACATTGCCTTAGATTCTGAAACAAAATCCTGGATTTAGCTTGTGCTGCAATCATAATTATAAACCTTTAGGTCAGTCAGGAATCCCATGACTTTTACAAGCCAATCGCCTGTCTGATTATCAAGATATTTATGATTGGAAATCAAATTTTCATTTTTCGTTTTCCAAACAGTTTTTATAACACTACAGTCTATTGGGAAAATGAGTATGTTAAAACCGGTCACTCAAAGATTTTTACTTTTTTGAGGCACTTCATGATCATTTTGAAGCGCAATTTTTGTAGGGCTTCAATATTACACATCACAGACACTGATAATACGTAGGGCCATGCATCTCAGATTTAACATTGTTAAACGAAGCCTTTAAACCTCCACCATGGACTAGAAATTAGCGTATAAAAGCATATAATCATAAGCGTCTTATTGGTGATTGGACATGAAGCACAAGCATACTATGCTTCGGGAGGTTCAAAGCAGGGATTAACATGCGTAGAGGTGTCGTGGTCGAGTGGATATGTCACCGGACTGTGGATCACAAGGTCCACGGTTCAAGTCCCGCCGCGGCACGAAGGTCCTTCGGCAAGACATTAATCTACATTTGCCTATTCGACCCAGGTGAGGTAAATGGGTACTTGGTAGGATTATTCTTTGAAACACACTGTGCGATGATAACGGCTGCTAGAGCTAAAGCTAGGGTAATAATTTCCAAAAAGTTCTTTGGAAGCGCATAGGGACGTTTTAATGTGATATGCGCTATACAAGAACAGAATATTATCATTAACATCAACCTCCCTTGTGAATTCAACTCATTAGGTATTTGATAAATCAATGCCTTATACATCTTACCAGGTTATTATTCAATACACAATTCATACATTCAAATTACTTGATGTAGAAATGAAATTTAACTGCGAAGGCATCTGCAAAAACAGAAGCAACCAAGGGGCAAATCGTGCCATATGTCTTGTATAACAGATTTATCTTTTATCTACAATTACAAAATAAAATAATATGGATATTTATATAGCGCCGGTATACGCCAGGCTTTGATGCTCATGGCGCTGTATGCATATTACCCTGGTTGTAGCTAAACTGCCAATTAAAGTAACTAGTGCTCAAGCATATCAGGTACCCATTTACACCTGGGTGGAGAGTGGCAAATGTAGATTAACATGTAAGCATGTATTCTATCCAAAAATGACAGATCTCTTGATATGATAACTGGTTAATAGTAGGGATAATGAAAGCATTTTTATTTCATGATTATATCAGGAGATTTATTCATTTTGGACGAAATAAAAGGATTAAGTCTTATGTTGTAGAGGGAACATGGCAGAGAGTTGCACCATAAAGTTTCCCCAAGCTACAAGTTGCTTTACCATGTGGACAGATCAATTCACTGAAAGTCTCCTCTCGCTCTGCGCCTTCAGGCTGAAAAAAAGAAAGTACAAAAACACAATCACTGCGGTTGAAAATGCTAATGACAGTTTTTTTGCTTCAAAAACTATTACAAAATTGAAAACAATTATTGGGGCATGAAACTTTTGGGGATCTGGACCGAATCACAAACTTTGCAAAGCGGCTTCTGTTTTTACAGTAAGCTCATGTAGGCAGAAGGTTGAATCTTGAGCCTCGATTTTTAGCTCTATTTCTTCGTTATTTGTATTAAAGGCATCATTTAACAATGTTAAATCTGAGATGAACGACCCTACGTGTTATCAGTGTCTGTGATATCGTGTAATATTAAAGCCCTAAAAAAAAATGATCAAGAAGTTTCTCAAAAAAGTAAAAATCTTTGAGTGACCGGTTTTACATTACTCCTTTTCCCAGATAGACTGTAGTGTTATGAAAACGGTTAGGAAAACGCAAAATTTGGTTACAATTTCCAATTATAAATATCTTGAAAATCAGACAGGTGATCGGCTTGTAAAAGTCATGGGGTTCCTGACTGACCTAAAGGTTTATAAATATCTTGATAATCAGACAGGCGATCGGCTTGTAAAAGTCATGGGGTTCCTGACTGACCCGGCTAAAGGTTTATAATTATCATTGCAGCATGAGCTAAATCCAGGATTTTGTTTCAGAATCTAAGACAAAGTTACTGGATCCCTTTAAACTCGGAACATTCATATTTATATGGTTTTGAAATCACAATCTCTAGCAGTCTTTGTGGGCTACCTACTTCGTCACTGTTGCAATAAACCTATTAATTCTCAAATTTCAGTTTTATAACACAAAACAAATGACAATTTTATATCAATAATGAAACTTGTAAATTGCATGTAAATAAACATTATACTTGTTCAGTTTTCAATATCATTTAATGTGTTATCAATGTATTTTTAAGCCCTGTACTATTTACTCTGTAAACTAAACAACTTCAGCTGTCAGCTGCATGTTTGACGATTTGTTTCATCTCAATAAACCAATACAATACAATCAGGGGTGATAGTGAGCACTAAAAAAAAATTTTTTTTTGTTTTCCCCTCAACCACGCCCCCCTTGAGTAAAAAAAAAAAGAAGAGGATTCGCGGGGAAAAAATGGCATCTAAAGACATTCCCCCCTTTCAAGTAAGAAAATTGGGAAAAATAGAGAAAGAAATAGGGCAAAATAGAGAAAGAAATAGGGCAACATAGAGAAAATAAGGGGGAAATCGGGAAAATCAGGATAAAATAGGGAAGAAAAAAATATCTGGTGAAACAAACAAAAAACAAAAAAAATCTGGAATTAAAAAAAAAAAAAATTAAATCAGGAAGAAGAAAAAAAATCGGGAAAAAAAAAAAATAAATTGGGAAACTGATTTAAATCGGGTTTTTATCAGGCCTGTCCTGAATACAATACAATACAATCATAAATATTTTACCTCCACCAAAATGGTGTCTTCAAGATCATCCATGACAGGGAAAGTGATGTCATCTGGAGGCAGATCACCACGGTCAGTGTTTGGCTCGGCACTGGCGGTAACTAGGAATATTACAATATATTATTATTATTATTATCTATATCCTGTGCTTTTCCCAGAGCGACCCAAAGCGCTTACAACAAAAAGAATCCTACACAAAATGAATCCTACACAAAATGAAAATGAAAACTTACATAATCCTAAAAATCTGGATACAAAAAAGAAATGTTTTAAGTCCCTTTCTGAATGAAGAGACAGATGGTGATTGCCTGAACATTAAAGGTAGCCTATTCCAATATTTAGATGCAGTTATAGTGAAAGTCCTATCTCCAGCTAGTTTCCGTGTGATGTTGTATGTAAGACAGAGTGGGTCATTGGAGGCTGGTACTGGCGGTAACTAGGAATATTACAATTACAAAAACAGAGTAAGTTAGTCGTTCTGGAGACGGTAAGTAACTTTGTAAGCACTTGGCTTGGTACTCGCGGTAACTAGGAATATTACAATTACAAAAACAGAGTAAGTTAGTCGTTCTGGAGACGGTAAGTAACTTTGTAAGCACTTGGCTTGGTACTCGCGGTAACTAGGAATATTACAATTACAAAAACAGAGTAAGTTAGTCGTTCTGGAGACGGTAAGTAACTTTGTAAGCACTTGGCTTGGTACTGGCGGTAACTAGGAATATTACAATTACAAAAACAGAGTAAGTTAGTTCTTCTGGAGACGGTAAGTAACTTTGTAAGCACTTGGCTTGGTACTGGCGGTAACTAGGAATATTACAATTACAAAAACAGAGTAAGTTAGTCATTCTGGTGACGGTAAGTAACTTTGTAAGCACTTGGCTTGGTACTGGCGGTAACTAGGAATATTACAATTACAAAAACAGAGTAAGTTTGTTGTTCTGGAGACGGTAAGTAACTTTGTAAGCACTTGGCTTGGTACTGGCAGTAAGTAGGAATATTACAATTACAAAAACAGAGTAAGTTAGTCATTCTGGTGACGGTAAGTAACTTTGTAAGCACTTGGCTTGGTACTGGCAGTAACTAGGAATATTACAATATTACAATATACAAACAACAGAGTGAGTTAGTCATTCTAGAGACGGTAAGTAACTTTGTAAGCACTTGGCTGGGTACTGGCAGTAACTAGGAATATTACAATATACAAACAACAGAGTGAGTAAGTCATTCTGGAGACGGTAAGTAACTTTGTAAGCACTTGGCTTGGTACTGGCAGTAACTAGGAATATTACAATATTACAATATACAAACAACGGAGTGAGTAAGTCATTCTGGAGACGGTAAGTAACTTTGTAAGCACTTGGCTTGGTACTGGCAGTAACTAGGAATATTACAATATTACAATATACAAACAACGGAGTGAGTAAGTCATTCTGGAGACGGTAAGTAACTTTGTAAGCACTTGGCTTGGTACTGGCGGTAACTAGGAATATTACAATATACAAACAACAGAGTGAGTAAGTCATTCTGGAGACGGTAAGTAACTTTGTAAGCACTTGGCTTGGTACTGGCAGTAACTAGGAATATTACAATATTACAATATACAAACAACGGAGTGAGTAAGTCATTCTGGAGACGGTAAGTAACTTTGTAAGCACTTGGCTTGGTACTGGCAGTAACTAGGAATATTACAATATTACAATATACAAACAACGGAGTGAGTAAGTCATTCTGGAGACGGTAAGTAACTTTGTAAGCACTTGGCTTGGTACTGGCAGTAACTAGGAATATTACAATATTACAATATACAAACAACGGAGTGAGTAAGTCATTCTGGAGACGGTAAGTAACTTTGTAAGCACTTGGCTTGGTACTGGCGGTAACTAGGAATATTACAATATACAAACAACGGAGTGAGTAAGTCATTCTGGAGACGGTAAGTAACTTTGTAAGCACCTGGCTGGGTACTGGCAGTAACTAGGAATATTACAATATTACAATATACAAACAACGGAGTGAGTAAGTCATTCTGGAGACGGTAAGTAACTTTGTAAGCACCTGGCTGGGTACTGGCAGTAACTAGGAATATTACAATATACAAACAACAGAGTACGTCCCTTGAGAGACCAAATGCCAGTAAACAGTGAGAGCAAACAGTGGCATGAACGGCTTGCCATATTTAAGTTCAACTTAAAGTCGATCTTAGTTTTTGTGAAACACTCCACTAGTTGGTTGTCTGACACATGCTCCTACGACAATTGCTTTAAGGGCAATATCCCACACTAACCAAACTCCTAACTACAACCCTTGGCTGAAAACTATACCTTAAAGCGGGACTGCACTACTTGTAGCTACTTGCGCCCTCTATATGGCAAGCAATGCCTAAGCGGTACCCGTTGGTCCCCCATGTTCCCCATTTTCTTACGTTAATTGAGAGCGGATTTGATGAGATACTGTAACGACCTGTCAGTGACCATGCTGGGGGGGTCTAATCCCTCCTGGCCAAACTAGTGCAGACAGGCTCTAAACTAGCCCTTACCCTATACCTCACCTCAAACACAATTGCGACCCTAACCCTAATCCTACATCTTTGACAAAATAGAGAGCAGAGAAATTGTCACCGGAACAAGTATCAGAACACCATCTGGATCATTTTTACCTCTGATTGGCAGGTTGCCCAGCTCCGTAGGTATGATCTCATACTCGAGTGTTTCAGCAGAGTTGCCACACACTTCAATGTCCTCGGAGGCAGGGCGGGCCTCAATCCTGAAATCGGTAGACTCCGCCATGGCGAGCTGGATCTAAGTAGCACAAATAAAATTAATAAATAATAAACGCCATGAATAAAATATTCCACAGGGGTGTTTTTACATCTAAAATGTGGAGTTCCAATAATAAATAACAACAACAACAATAACAATAATATAAATAGCAATAATTATAATAATAGTAATACAATATTGACTGGCTTTGAGGGCAACGTGAGAATAAATTGCCCCAAAATAATAAAGCAAATGTTATATATTTTGGGTCACCATGAGCTGACCATGAGTTGACAACTATAATTATAGTAATACAATAATGACTGGATTTGAGGGCAATGTCATGTGAGAATAAACTGCCTAAGAATAATAAAGCAAATGTTATATGTTTTGGGCCACCATGAGCCGACAGTGTCATTTTCCAATAAGAATTCCTGTGACAATGTTTTTAAAGGGAGGCTTTACTACTTCAGCTAGAAGGGATTAGACCACCCAGCGAGCCAGCGAGGTCACTGTGACAGGTGGCTATCTCATTAACTCAGCTCTCATTTAACATAAGAAAAAGAGGAGCATGGGGGACCGACAGGCACCGAATTGAGGAAGTTTTCTATATAGAGGGAGCAAGTAGCTACAAGTAGGACAGTGTGCCTTTAAAGTATTGACTTGTACTCACCTTCAAACAGCTGCTCAGGTAGTTGAAGATGGTAACCTTGACAGGGACCTTCTTCCCTCGGATGACGGAGTACGGAAGGGTGTAGGAGAGGAAGAAGGGCTGGAATGCTCGGATGGATGCAGCCTCCGCCACGCCTATACCATGCTCAGATGAGAGGCAGAAGGCGTTCGCTACCCAGTCAGTGATGGTGTCCGGTATCTCTTCTTCTATCACACCTTGCCCATCAGATCTGACGGAGAGAAGTACCCCGTGAAAGAAAACACTTAGTGTTGAGGCTCTCGTCCTTTGTTTTTGGTGAAGCACGTAATGCTTGTGTCATTATAAGAAAAGAGCTGTGGTTTTTCGGATCAAACGTGAACAAGCCTTAATTGGTGGTTCTAAGAGAAACATCAGAAACCTCGGGTCCTCCCAAAAGTATCTCCTTTATACTATTCCTAAAATAAATACAAAGTTTTATCGGTCAAGCTCTTCTCAGCCCTTTGGAATAAATTGCCAGAATATATAAAAACTTGTGATACTGTTGACAACTTTAGAACATGTCTCAAATTTCTTTTTAAAAGCAATTTAAATTGTTAACTTAAAGCCTGTCTGCACTAGTTTGGCAAGGAGGGATTAGACCTCCCAGCATGGTCACAGACAGGTGGTTATCTCATCACATCAGCTCTCAATTAACATAATAAAAAGAGGATCATGGGGGACCAACGGGCACCACCTAGGCATTGTTTTCTATATAGAGGGAGCAAGTAGAAAGTGCAGTGGGGCTTTAAGTAACATACACTGTATGCTGAGTATATCTTACTTTTCTCAATATTCTTTCTTTTTCTTTCCTTCTCTCTATTATATTGCATAGGGACATATTTGTGATATGCGCTATATAAGTATTGTATAGTCAGAGTCCCGGAGTTGAGATGATCATAGACATGATTTTAACGATACCAGAATGGATAACAAATTGATGGTTATAACGACTGGTCCTTTTTTTTTCTTCTCCATCTTCTTCTTCTTTTGGGGTGAAATAAATGTATATTACGCCAATATCATACAGTACAAAGATTTGTTTTCGTAATGAACAAATTTCCATTCATTTACTCAAAAAGGACAAAATCGTACCATAAAGCAATTGATTCATATGTCAGTCGGATGAAACTTCATGACCAAAACAGAAACACCATCAATTTCTTTGTATGATTGGTAGGATAAGTTGGCTTGGAAATGTTGTGAAAATGCCCATGACACTCCCTCCCCCCCCCCCAAAAAAAAAAAAAGAAGAAGAGGAAATTGCTGTTTTCTGTAATTTTGCAATGATAAAGACTAAACTTGGTAGTGTGACAACATTTTGTGGAAGTGAAAGAGGCTAAAGACAAACTATTATTACTATCATTATTTCATTTGGTAGATAAACAAACATGTAGAAACAATTCACGAATGAAAGTATCACGTGAAAGCAAAAAACAAAACAAAACCATTCATGTACATGTGGGCTACAAAAGAAGCTATTATTATTCATTAATTACCATCACCTACCCCAGTCTTTTGAGATTCCAGAGCCATGTTTCAGGAAAGTAGCTACGCAGCTTTGTAGGCGGGGCTGCCTGCTGCACAACCTCCTCCACATCTAACTCTATATCCAACATCACCATGTCAGCTACAGGTAGACCTCCTTCAAGACCCAGATCCGAGTCGCCCACGGGAGCGTGCGCCATTGACAACGAATAAAAAGATATACATCCCCATGGTGCTGTATCGAAAGAACAAAACAAAAATAATCATAATAATGACTGTATTTATATAGCACCTTTCTCCAAAGGATACGAAGCAGCTGTCCTCCTAGTCTAAGGACAAATTAAAGGTAAAGACCAGTATTGGAAACGCCCCAATTTCAAAAAAATAAATGGAAGCTCTTATTACCAATCATGTCAAAGAATATGTTTTGACTATTTACATGATGATACATTGATATATTTGGTAAATTAGTTTATCTATTGGCCTGTGAGAGATAAACGCACGTGTCGCGCACGTGTGCGTAGTCCCATATACATTTTTCTGTGTACAGTGCTTGTAACTTTACTAAGACTGGGCCAAATTTCTTATCATTTTGATGATTCAAGAACCTTGCAGTACACACCAATACTTAGTTGATAGATGATCAACCTTTTCTGATCGATTCCACAACGTTTCTTTCACAATGCAATCGCATGACCAGAACTGGTCTTTATCTTTAAGATGAATTGCAGAGATATGTTTTCAAATGGTTCTTAAAGATTACAAGTGAAGTACTATTTCTTAGAAATGCAGAGTTCCATAAGTGTGGGGCCACGGATCAAAAGGAATTGAAACCAGCCTGTTTTTAAAGGAAGTTGGGAATGAGAAAGGAATGAGCTGATGTAGATCAAAGTGAATTTGAATAAAAAACACTTTGGGTGGTATTCTCGAAAGTGGACTAACTTTAGTCCATGGTTTAATCCTTAGACTAAGTATGGAATGCCAATTAAGTGTCCATATGAATATGTTTTTGAATAATTTAATCTGTCACTATATTAAAATAAAATTTAATAACATAATTAATAAACAACAATTTAACTACCGGTATGAACAAATTATATTATCATGGTAATTTAGGGACATCAAATTATTCAACAATATATTCATATGGACACTTTGCATTCCATACTTAGTCGGAGGATTAAAGTTAGTCCGCTTTCGAGAATACCACCCTTAATGTCTATTTTTTACTACCTATTAGAATATTGATATCTTCTTACGTTTCTTTTCTGATTTATTTCCATTATAACCAATTGACTACTAAATTTCTCACTTCCTATATAGGCTTACCACAACAGACACCCAGTTAATGGAGGCAATGGGCTAAAACCATAATAAATATAATCTTAAAGCCTGTCTGCACTAGTTTGGCCAGGAGGGATAAGACCCCCCAGCATGTTCACTGACAGGTGGTTAGCTCATCAACTTAGCTCTCAATTAACATAAGAAAAAGGGGATCATGGGGGACCAACATGTACCGCTTAGGCATTGTTAGCTATAAAGAGGGCGCAAGTAGCTATAAGTAGTACAGTGGGGCTTTGAAATAATAAGTAAATAGATAAGTTAGTACATCAGAAGAAAAAAAATCAAAAGATACAGATGTAACTAAATGAAATTTGTATGTGTCATAACTAGGTAGGAATTTATTCCTTTAAACGCAGCGCGCGTAACAGCTGCACTGCTAAAGCCAGTGTAATTATGCTGCATTATTGTAGAGCGCTTAGAGACTTCTGATAAAGTACATGTAAGTGTTAGGCGCTATATAAGCAAATATAATTATTATTATTCATCCAAACCTTCTTGACAAAATCATTAGCAACCTTGAGAAACACTTACGGCAGATGCTTCTCCTCTCCCAGCAGGGTCTGGTTTCCAACTTGAGATCAGTATGGACACCTACACCAGCAGTCTGGAAGTGGATAGAAGAATCATAAAACCAAGGATAATAATAATTAATGAATAATAATAAAATTTAATATTTATATAGCGCTTAATACAAATGTCTAAGGATTCACACCTACTCTGTATAGCTACATCAACCACTGGCAAGTACATGTAAGTCTATGCTTGGTTGTATGACACATGCTCCGGCGGTACATACTCCTTGGGAGTGTTTCACAAGGACTAATTAAGATCGATTTTAAGTTGGACTTAACTATAGCAGGCTGTTCATGCCACTGGTTGCTCTCACCATTATCATCTTTAGATGATATTTTTTCCTTCAATAATGAATTATAAACAAATGTAAATTCTATAGATTTGTGACCATGATTTGTATGTCTCCTGAGAGACCAATGCCAGTAAATGGTGAGAGCAAACAGTGGCATGAAAGGCCTGCCATAGTTAAATCCAACTTAAAGTCGATCTTAGTCTTTGTGACACACTCCCCTTGATCTATTTCCTATAGTATACAAATTCCCAACTTCCATCCTGGTCCAAATATTATTAATAATAATGATAATAATTGGATTTATATAGCGCCTTTTCTAGAGGATACAAGGTGCTGTCCCTTTAACTCAATCAACAAATTAAGAAGATTTGTAGAGGTACTTTTTCAGATGTTTTTTGAAGAAGTCAAGTGAAGTACTATTTCTTAGAAATCCAGGGAGTTTATTCCATAGACGTGGGGGAATGGGATGAAAGAATTTGAAGCCAGCCCATTTTCAGGATTTTTCAGGAGCCGCTGTACATTATACATGTACTAAATCCTTATCCCAATGCAACCTTAAACTTAACCTAAAACCCAATCTCAAACTTAACCTTAAAACCCAATCTCAAACTTAAGCTAAAACCCAATCTCAAACTTAACATAAATCCAATTTCAAACTTAATCTGAAACCTTATCTCAAACTTAACCTAAAACCCTATCTCAAACTTAACCTAAAACCCAATCTCAAACTTAACATAAATCCAATTTCAAACTTAATCTAAAACCTAATCTCAAACTTAACCTCTAACCCAATCTCAATCGTAACCTAAAACCCCATTTCAACCTAACCTAAAACCCAATTTCAAACTTAACCTAAAATCCAATCTCAAACTTAACCTTAAAACCCAATCTCAAACTTAAGCTAAAACCCAATCTCAAACTTAACATAAATCCAATTTCAAACTTAATCTAAAACCTTATCTCAAACTTAACCTAAAACCCTATCTCAAACTTAACCTAAAACCCAATCTCAAACTTAACATAAATCCAATTTCAAACTTAATCTAAAACCTAATCTCAAACTTAACCTCTAACCCAATCTCAAACTTAATCTAAAACCTAATCTCAAACTTAACCTAAAACCCAATTTCAAACTTAATCTAAAACCTAATCTCAAACTTAACCTCTAACCCAATCTCAAACTTAATCTAAAACCTAATCTCAAACTTAACCTAAAACCCAATTTCAAACTTAACCTCTAACATAATCTCAATCGTAACCTAAAACCCCATTTCAACCTAACCTAAAACCCAATTTCAAACTTAACCTAAAACCCAATCTCAAACTTAACCTAAAACCCAACGATGTAACTTACCCTAAAACCTTCAGCGCTGTCCACATGCCTGCTTGAGAATGAAGAAGATGAGCCAGTTGGGCAGCTTAAATTGCGTGATCCTTGTATAACATTAAGGCTGTTCAAGGGATTCAACACCTGCAGTAGAAGCATAAACAGTAATATAGTAGTAGTAGTAGATGAATTAGAAGTAGAAGTAGAAGGAGAAGGAGACGGAGAAGGAGGAGAAGGAAAGGAGAAGTAGTAGTAGTAGTAGTAGTAGTAGTAGATGGAGTAGTAGTAGTAGTACCGTAGTAGTATTAGTAGTAGAAGTAGTAGTAGTAGTAGAAGTAATAGAAGTAGTAGTAGTAGTAGTAAAAGTAGTAGGTAGTAGTAGTAGTAGTAGTAGTAGTAGTGGTAGAAGTAGTAGTAGTAGTAGTAGTAGTGGTAGAAGTAGTAGTAATAGCACAGTAGTAGTAGTAGTAGTAGTAGTAGTAGTAATAGTAGTGGTAAAAGTGGTATTAGTAGTCGCAGAAGTAGTAGTTGTAGTTGTATAGTGGTAGTAGAAGTTGTTGTCGTAGTAGTAGTACTATTATTAGGCATAGTCATAGTCTTAGTCCTGGAAGTAGTAGTAGTAGTAGTGGTAGTAGTAATATCAAAAATTGAAATAACATACACCTGAGTAAATACTAATAGTAAAAATTCTAGTCAATAATGCCCACACGCTCATGTAGTATTGCCTCGTGCAATTTCATTGGACACTGATAGGGTAGCCCTTTCACAAATTTCATGCAATAATGTTCTTCTTTTTTTCCTCTCAAAAGTAAAAAAATGTGTAGAATTCAAATGCATGAGAAGAGTGTAATATTTTCACATGAGATTGACTTTAAGTCTGACTTAACTATGGCAGGCCATTCATGCCACTGGTTGCTCTCACCATTGGTCTCTCAATTATGATCTTTAACTAATATGTTTTCATTCAATAATGAACTATCAAAAAAGGTCAATTCTGTAGATATGTGACCATGATTTGTACGTCCCTTGAGAGGCCAATGCCAGTAAATGGTGAGAGCCAGGTTATTCCTTATGTTATCTTTTGTTTTGATAATTTCTTATGTATTTCATTGTTTTTTTAACTTATGTATTTTATTGTTTTTGTTGTTTTGTTTCATTTATAACTACAATTCAACTATTTTGACCCCAAAACAAACACCTTAACTTTAAACAAGACTAAATAACCGATGTTTTATCTCTTTTTAGGAAAAATGACATTTCCATATGTTTTGTACACAAATCACAAAAATAAGCGATTTTCGGGCTGACATGCAAAGACAAAATGTCATATGACTTAGTAACTATATAGCTCCGATTTTCAAAAAAATTGTTTTAAAAAGTGCGTAAGACTCGAAAGAATTTTTTTATATTTGCCGCGGTTTCGGAGTAGTCGCAACATTTCAACGGGGGGGGGGGGGGGGGGTCAAATTGACCCCCCCCCCCCAGTTAACATAGGGTTAAAGTCGATCTTAGTCTTTGTGAAACACCCCCGGGGAAGAAGACACTAGAAGAAGTCATGAAAGCATCTGGCCTCATCCAGGTAGATGCTGAAGACAGAAAGGCTTTGCAATAGGCCATCAGGGAAATGAAATGTTCAACTCAATGGAAAAACGGATGCTGAACGATGATGATGCTAGCTGCTTACCTTTTCTTTAGAAAGCTGATTGTTCCCACCCAAGATGTGCACACTCTTATCCACCACACCCAAAGCACACAGCGAAGAAGGTCGTGCGCTGAGAGCTATGGAAGCGGTTTGGCCCGGTCTTATCTCTCTCCCATCAAGGAACTCCAACGATACCTGAAAGAAACACAAGAAAGGTTGGTGGTTGACTACATGATTGGTCTGAATTCCAGGGGGCTGTTTCACAAATATCCTAAGTTGAACTTAACAATTATGGAAAGCCGTTAGCATCTTTGAAAATATTTTGTAAAAGTTATTTTAAAAGGCATAAAATGTTGATTCAAATCATCCATATTTTCTATTATCAAGGAGATTTCATGTTCTTGATGTGGAATTATGAAAAGTCTAAAATACTTGAATTTTTGCTTTTGAATATATTTTATTATAAAGCTACAAATGGCTCTCCATAATGTTTAACTCCAACTTAGAGTTAAGTTCGACTTAGGATCTTTGTGAAACACCCCCCTGAGCAGGATTAAAGCTACCATACAACCCAAAGCCTTCACATGCACGAAAAGTTCACAAATTTCACAAGTTATATAGTTTTCATCGCTTCTTTGTCAGATTTTGTTGTTGATGTCTCCAATGTTCAAACCATGCTTCATCTAATTGTTTACTTCTGTATTTCTGTATCCTACTTTTCTTTGATAAACAAATGATTTTAACAACAAAGAATGTCTGTCGTTTGAAAAAAAATCAAACCTTAATAGACAACTACTCTTAAAGAAAGCAGAACAGTATCAGAGAAGCAGACTGGTAAAAGTTTGAACAAAATTGGACAAACAAAAAGAAAATTACATATTTTTGAAAATTGTAATCACTATAAGAATGGGCACTTCAAATTGGCTGAATCGATCATGTCACTGTGACGTTATGCTGGACAACTTTCCTATTTGTTCTTACACACAAAATCACTAAATATCAAAATTTAAAAATTTATAAATCAGGAGGGTCTTTTGTTTTAAGATGAGCTATAATAATATGCTATCCATAATATATTTTGAGTAGTGCCCCAAGGGAGAAGGCACTTAGGAGAAAAACAGAAATTAATATTTTTGTACACGACAAATGCGAGAGTTTTCAGTGACTATCACAATCCACTGACCAAATTGTCAATTTGAGATTCACATTGACACATTCATTCATGTAAATCTCTTATTATTGGTCTGATTCATTTAAAAGTAATTCAGAGGTTGGATTGCCTATAAATAGGAGTAATTAAGTTTTGTAGATGAAAGTTTGAGGAAGCGTAATGATAGCTCTACCTGATTTTTGAAAGCAGAAGCCATTTTGAAGTGAGTGCTTGCACTGACCACTTCGGAATCATTACGGATGTAATATACAAGGATTTGGCTTTTCGGAGACATCCCAGTGACAGCCCCAAAGTAAAAGACAGTGCTGTTCCTTGTACCATTGGTCCTATAGTCTGGCAACTCGGGCTCAATCGTTTCTACAGACAAAAATTAAAGAAAGGTAAACCTCTTATAAAATAAACATGACAAATTAATGTGGGAACATAATAAATACACATGTAGCACTGTCATAAAAAAGCTGAATAATAGCGCTCATAACAGTCACAATTGTATAGCGCTTAATACTACGTTTCTAAGCACAATACATCGTAATAATTATTACCTCGGTCATTGGATTCGAGTGCTAATCAGCATATGGCTGTTGAGTGATGTTGCCATTGTAGTTAATATTGATTGCAACGTGACCATCAGTGGTAGGTTTTATGCAACAGGGCCATGATCAGTTTGTTATAAAAAATGCTTGAAACTAAACAATCATCATCATCATCATTATTATCATGATTATTATCATCAATCCATATAGGCCTACCTACCATAACCATTTCGGTAGGGAGGGAAGGAGTGCCGCCTGAGTCGTTGTCGCCCAAGTCGTTGTTGCCAGCGTTCATGCCTGCATCGTCGCCTCATACGGTATGACCCCCGGTAACAAGTTGCAACTTGAGAGACAGGCTCAGAATGAACAACGATATTGATCCAACTGTAACTGCCGCTAGCTACGATTCTTCCTCCAGATATTACCTTTGAGAGGGAGAGAAGCAGAGATATTACAGAAATGATTTTAGGAAAGCGGAACTATCATATTTTGTGTAACACAAAGGCAGCATAGAGAAGTGGTCTCTGAAACAGGAGACAGGGGCTCAGAGAAAGTAAATGAACTTGTGCCATTAATAATTATAGTAATAATATTTAGCTTTTATATAGCGCTTAATACAAATGTCTCTAAGCGCTTTACAAATATACTATCACCCCGGTCATTGGATTCAGAGGCATCCATTTCCCAGACCCTCAGATTTGACTTTTAAAAGTCATGGGTCCCTTGGAGCTTTTCTGCTAGCAAATACTTGCTTTTCACTATATAGGCATTGAAGTAACAATCTAGCCACAAACCATATTGTGACTGCCATATTCCATGTCCATTAAGCTGGGCTCCACATGGACATTTTTTGAAGGGGTCTGGATTACAAAATTTAGAATCTGTATATGCATGAATGAGCATTAAATGTAATTTTTTTGTAATTTGGGGGGTCACGACTGAGATTTTGGGGACCTGTGTGTTGAGCCCAGCATTAAAGGGATTGGGTATCTTTGTCTCAGATTCTAAACAAAATCCTGGATTTAGCTCATGCTGCAATCATAATTATAAACATTTAGGTCAGTCAGGAATCCCATGATTGGAATTCGAAATTTCAAAAACCGTTTTCCCAACAGTTTTTATATAAACACTACAGTCTATTGGGGAAAATGAGTATGGTGAAACCGGTCACTCAAAGACTTTTACTTTTTTGAGGCACTTCTTGTTCATTTTCAAGCACAATTTGTTAAGATTACACCATATCACAGATGCTGATAACACGCATCTCAGATTTGACATTGTTAAACAATGCCTTTAAGTCAAGGTAAATACTCAGAAGATGACCCATTTAAACCACATACTCTGATCTGTTTCCCTGGTATTCCATGTTACATGCAGCTCCATTTTGTAATAGTGGATTACAGATAGTACATGTTTGATAATTACTAGTTTTTACATGTACATGTAGGCACATGTTTGATAATCATTTGTTTTTACATGTACATGTAGGCACATGTTTGATAATCATTTGTTTTTACATGTATGTAGGCCTACCGGTACATGTTTTTACTACCTTACCCTATAGAAGAAATCAATCTGTGTTTCATTCTCGGGCAAGGTGAATTCTAGTTGGACAGAAACATTCTGATCGATAGATACTGTCTCTTCGATATCAGAGATTTGCAGGAAAGAGCCACTTGGCGAGTACCATGCATGGACTTGCTTCGAGGATCGGGATGGAGTCTGGATCGGGCCCTCAGATGACTCATCAAATACTTCAGTCTGATAAGGGGTGATAAGAAGACAGAAAAGGAACTACCGGTAAGACAGAATCATGAAGAAAATAGGGCTTTACAAAGGCCTGCATGAGCACAACAGATGACTCATCACTAGTTCAGCACTCCAGACAATACCTGTATGGAAGGAAGCTAGTGAAAGGTCGGACAGACCATGCTTCGTTTCGATGGTTGATCAATTAAAAAAAAACTGAAGGTCAAATGGCCAGGTCGCAAGCAAAAGGTGTATCTTGGATGCAAAGTGACTGTCTCCAAGCAATTGGGAAAGACTGATTATCTAGTAAATAAAAAACATGCATGTTTACTGTGAGGTTGGGGAATCGTCAAAATGATGCGAAGTTGACTCAATCTTGTTGAAAAGCAAAGACACGCAAAAGTATATGGGTCTACACAAACAAAGGGCACAAATGTTTAGTCCGAACACTTCTGCTATTTCTAATTATATTCCGAAAATGAGAGCATTTGACAAGCAATCGTTTTAGTAAATTGCCGTTCGCCTACTACCCAATTTAGTCTGTTCCTACATGAATATGGTCTACTTTCAACCCATCTACTATCCACATGGTCTTAAAATAATTTTGGCTACTTATCATTTGGTCCAATGACCATTAAAGGCTAATAGTCATTTGGTGTAATCTCCAATTAGCCTACTAGTCATTTGGTCCATTTTTCATTTAGTCTAAATCCCAGTTTGTCTAATGCCCATGTCGTCTACCATCCATAAGGTCTAATATAAACCATTTGATGATTTTTATTATTGATGATTAAATGGTTGTTGGACCATGTGGATAGTAAACAAAATGGGTGAAGACCATATGGCAATAGACCAATTGGGTAGTAGACGAACGGAGAGTAGACCAAACGGCGATAAACCATCCTTTCCAGGGCACATTTCTATTCTTCCAAACTAACAAAGAAAAGAACGGAAAAGCTCACAAATTATTTTTCACCTTCACCAGCACCAAACCTCCTCTTTAACTCATAGCCTGCCATAAGGCCGCATGCACGCTATCGCTATAGTGCTTTGTACATGTGAGAGAGCTATCGCTTGAGTGCCATGTGCATGCAATGCAGCATTCGTATAGCAGTTATTGTTCATGCTAGTTGTGTGTTTTACACTCGCCATTCATAGAACCATCGCGTTAATCAGATCATCTCCAAAACAATCTGGCATGGGGGATTTGGGGCTTGGCACAATGGGGAGTAGCCCGGCATGATAAAATACCCCATGGATTTGCTATCGAATCCAGTTCATTACCGTAATTTGGAAGGATGTGGTTGAAGATGTGCGAGGTGTATCTAACACAAAATCGACTGTGCCATCGGGTTGGGTTTCGAGGAGCTGAGCTGGGTAGTTGGGTTGTGAGACTCTGACACGTCTTACGCCTGCCGGTGATCCATCAGGATGAGTCACTACAACCTGAAACAAGAAGAATAACATTGGCTTATTGAAAGTACAATTTCATGTTAAAGGTGAAATTCATAGAAAATCACAAATATGTCAACTAATGTATCACTAGAAACTGGTAAGCTAACAGATGGCCATCGTACACAATTTAGGTCAACTACATATCGGGTGATTTTATAAACAATACAAATACAACCACCTCCATAGCAGCTGGGATATACGAGAGATTCGCCGAAAAAATTACGATGTTTTAATGACGTCACTATATGGATCACTACTGCCCAAGCAGACGACATCCCATAGAGAATGAACATAATTGCGAAGCTATTATTTGTCAAATCATAATGGGTGGTATTCTCGAAAGCGGCCTAAGTTAAATCAGTGGCCTAAACCTGGTTTAAACCATGGACTATCTTTTTTGCTATTCTCGAAGGTGGCCTAAAGATAAGCCAGGCTTAAATACGTCATAGTTCGGCCTAACTTTAGGCGGCTCAGAGGGCAGGTTTAAATACGTCATAGTTCGGCCTAACTTCGCGTGACGTCACTTTTTAGTTAAATCGACTGTCCGCGGAGAGTGAACGGTAAGTTTGCATTTGAATTTCTATATTTTATAACAATTTACACTCTTTTGTATGGATATATAAGCGCTCATGAAAGTTACACCAGCTAATAAAGTATTGTTGTTGTAAATTTCATGTTGCTGTACTGGTGATAATCTAAAATGCTTTTAACTGAATAAATTTGGGGAAAACTTGGTAAATGTTCACAGTGTTGCAGACCAGTCCCATACGTGCAAATAATTGTCGGTTAACATTTTCGTTTCCTGAGATTGAGCAATTTCTTACCGGGTAATTGTTTTCTTGGCACTATTTGTACTTTCGTACGCATATACCACCTTAACACCAACTTAAAACTATCATTGCTAGACGTAGAAACTACTGTTATAGTGGATTTTCGAGACGCTGTTGCCTAAAAGTGGACTAGCACTAGGCCTAAATTTAGATCTAGCTGTCTCTTTCGTTCGTTAGCCTCTGATTTGGATAGGGTCGGCTCCTCTTTTTCAGCCGACCCTACCCAAATCAGAGGCTAACGAACGAAAGAGACATACATTTCGGTCTGGTATCACCTCTGCCTGAGCTGCAGTGCTAGTTGTGGCTGTTGGTGCGATAATTTTCTACAGGATGATGATGATTTTCATAACCAACCATCCCCCCCCCCCCCCTCCCCCAAGAAAAACATTTTTTTAAACAATATTACTAGACCTAGATCTAAATTTCATCAATAAGAGTCTAGTCTAGACAGGTCTAATTGAAAGGAAATGGACAGAAGCTTCCTTTTTTGACATACATTTGCTGATAATGTTACAGTAGTTTAGTCTAATAATACTATTAGGCCTAGTTAGTAAACTACAGAGAAAGAGAAATTGTAATTTCTTATCAAATATCAACATAATTAATTAATTTTCATCTTGATTTTCTGCTATTCCAGGTTCTTTTCAATTGATGCATGGGGATGAAAAAAGAAGGCCTCTCCCAAGCTACGGTGTCCCGCCTTGTGAAGTCCATCTCAATAGCCATTGCCAGGAGATCGGACCAATACATCTCAATTCCTTCAACAAGAGAGGCAGTCCTGCAGAGTGCAGACCCAACATGAATTTTATAATTACTGCCATTTCCCTGGCGTTAATATGGTCGGTGCTATTGATTGCACCCACATAGGCGTCTTCAAGCCAGTTGGCCCAACACCAGTTATTTCCTGAACAGGAAAAATAGATACTCCATTTTTCTTGGAAAGTCTGCTGGTGAGTAAAGCTGTAATTACTCCTAAATTTTGTAAACTAAATCATGTTTATACAATTTTTATTAAAAAGATCTGCTGATTTGATGAATCTGCAGATGTGTCTATAGGTACATTATGAAGTGATTTAAAATTGTTTTGTCTGATGAATGTAGGTGCAAACTACACTCAAACTTTTATTCATTTTACATCGGCACGAGCTAATATTTTCAGCTCGATTGCCATGGCTACCAGTCACTCCTGACAGTGACAGCTTGGCCTAGACTTTTGGGCGGATATATCTCTGAAAATAAGACACAAATAATCAACAGTTGATTAACTACTTTCAAATTTGGGTCAGAAGAAAATTCAAACCTACCACTAATAATTCTAGACCATATAAGACTTAACGACCTACAGACTGCAGTACAGTACAGTGCAGTAAATTTTCATTTTACTTTTTCCCCTTTCACGAAGCTCATTTTGGGAGATAACATAAACAATAAGACAATCTTTGGTCTAATGTTAGATTGAACTAAAATGGAAAAGTTGGGCTCTAACGATTAGGGCCTTGTAAAATCTACAACCCAGGCTGCGTTTACATCTAGGTTAGGCCAACTGTCGGCTGGTTATCTAAGTAAGATGTAGACCTCTAGACTTGATTTTAGGAAAGGGACTAACTTGGCTATAGACTTTAACTACTTAGGGCTTTCTTAGGCCATGACATGGCAAGTACAACTGGGTGCAAGCACATTTATGAGATAGTACTGCAAGAATGTGTATGTTTGTTCTTGACTTTAAAAGAGATACCGGTAGTCATTCTGTAAATCAATGATTACTAGTAACTGAGTGGGGAGGGGGTGCCTACATGAAAGGCGCCTTAATTTTTTGTTTAAAGTTAGAATATGATTGACACTATAACTAAGACCAATTATCAATGTAGTAGATCTTTGATATTTTAATGAGGTCTAAACCTTTTTATTTTTGTTTCAGGATGATGTTCTTCTTCAGTAAAATAAATGAAGGCAAATTCCCTGATAATTGAGACAAATTCAGAGAGAGGAAGGAGAACTACTGAGCTGCTGAATTTCTGACAGGTAGGCTGTACGAATAAGTTGTTGTTTGTATGCCCAGGTACTTCAAGGAGGGCATTTGTTCATTCACATATTTCCATACTTTCATGTAATTGATTATGCACTCCACTTTTACCACAATGTACATGCAAGACCTTTTTAATGTTTAACAGAAATAGGTTTCAATGTGCTTCCTTTCATTCTTTTCTCTTTTCATTCAACAGACATACTTGCAAGGACTATGAAGTTCTACTTAGCCTCTTCAATGAACCAGACTCCATCTGCTGTAACTGTGACTGCATGGGGATCAAAACCTTTGTATTATAATCCTCATAACATGAAGCTATGGTAACAAACAAGCAACCATTGATAAAAAGCCTGATATGTCCTAGTTTGTGTGTGAACCACAAAGCAACCATCACTCATAAGGATGTTTTTATGTACATCAGATGTTCATTGTTTCACTGGAAAAATTGTGATTTTGAATCATTTAAGAAATCATGTTTTATAATGTGTTTATAATATAGTGCAAGTCATGATATAACAGATTCCCTGCAAAAGAAACACGGCTCAAAAGTAGACTATGCTTTGTTTTTAAAAAATGGGAGAAGGTAATGTAACAAATACATAACATTTAATTCTAATAGTTTCAAGTAGCAGATTATGAGGCTATTGGAGCTTAATATTTGATTTTGACCTTCAATTTTATAATCGTATTCATCGTGAATTACAATCTTTTCTGTTTTAAGAAAAATAAATAAATTGAACATAATTGTTGATATGTTATATACAATATTCCTTTCATATCTTTTGATTTTAAGTGTGCATACTATTGGGTTCATTGAATTATACATGGAAAAAGTCTGGAAATAGAACAGTGAGAAAACAGAGAGCGAGCGAGAGAGAGAGAGAGGGATAGAGTAGAAGAGAAAGGGAACCAAATGAGAAAGAACAATTTAATGGTGAGAGATGTCATGAAAATGAGAAATAAACAATGGTGTGAGATAGTGTGTGTGTGTGTGAGAGAGAGAGAGATGGAAATAGGGAGAAAGAGTTTTTTTTTTTTTTTTTTTTGGGGGGGGGGGTACAGTGCCCCCTTTTTCAAATGCCCCTTTTTATATAGGAAAGTGCCCTTTTAATACTTTGTAAGAAGTGCCCCTTTTTCTATAGGAAAAGTGTCTCTTCCCCTTTTCACCTCTGATAAGTGCCCCTTTAATTTTGACACGCGCCCCTTTTACTTTGACAAGTTTCCATTTTCCTTTGCAATAAGTGTCAATTTTCCATTGCTATAAGTGCCCTTTTAAATCTCTAGTAAGTGCTCCTTTTCAGGTACGAGAAGTGCCCCTTTTCACTTTTGATAAGTGCCCCTTGACCTCTGATAATTGCCCTATTTGAATCTGAGAGGTGCCCCTATTAACAAAATTATCGGTGCCCCTTTTCTTTCAACAAATGCACATTTCCTTTATTATAAGTGCCTCTTTTTCATTCTCATAAGTGCCCCTTTTAAAATATGTTCAATGCCCCTTTTCAGGTGCGATATTTGACCCTTTTCACCTCTGATAATTTCCCTTTTAACAATGATACAATTCCAGCTAGTGCCCTTTTTGTTGGTGCTGCCCCCCGCTTTGGAAGTCGCTCCGCCGTCCCTGGACGTCATATTGCTCAAGTTGTCGAGGTGATGCATCCTCTCCACACTGCGCGCATCCATTGTCTTAGCCCATTGTCTTAGTGCATTGTGACGTCATATTGCTCAAGTTGTCGAGGTGATGCATCCTCTCCACACTGCGCGCATCCATTGTCTTAGTGCATTGTGACGTCGCAGCTTCGGTACTGAGCATGTGCAGAAACCGTAACCATGGTGAATAATCCATGGACTAAGTTAGGCCAGGTTTAAACCATGGATCAGTTAGGCCACCTTTCGAGAAATGAAAATGACTTAGGTCAGCGGCCTAACTAAACCACGGTTTAACTTAGGCCAGGTTTAACTTAGGCCGCTTTCGAGAATACCACCCAATGAGTTTAGTGTATATAAATGTAATGGCATGTCAAACCATTGAAAAGGGGATATGACCCGATTCCGATAACTAAAATCTTTTGCTTGTAAATACACAGTATAGGGGTTAATTAACAATCAAACAAACCAGACTTTCAAATTGAAAAACCCCCGGAATGATATTGAGGACGGCATTTGTTCCCTCTTGAAACACCGAACATACCGCGATGGTGCAGCTATATATTTAATGGCGTCTTATTTTGTTTACAAGCGACAGATTCCTTTATTTTTGTATCGCTGCATAAATAAGAAATCTGTACCCTTAACAGGCGTTCGCACATGACGCAGTAAATCTGTCCAAAAAAGCGAATACAAATTCGCTGCTCAATCATGCAGCCCTTCAACGCACGCAATACGTGAACTCTCACATCGCGGCATATGATAAAACTAGCTTAATTTGGCTTAAGCAACAACAAAACAAAACAAAAAACACATAATTTTGAAAAAACAGAATATTCCGGATTTTGGGGTCCTATAAATCCAGAAAAACAGAATATTTGGAAGGGTTGGCAGGTATGTTATCCTGGGGCAACCAACATTTTCAGATGGGCAACTGAATTCATATCACTTGCCTGATCATATGGCAAATTGACCTTGAATTTACAAGCAAAATATTCTCTTCATTAAGGAAAGCAATTGATCAAACACATCGTTTGTGAATCAACACCGATCCCTAATTTGGTTATAAAAAATAAAAAAAATTCTCTAGATTATATAGAAGGGGCATGTAAAATTTGTGCTGGTATAGGAAAGGGAATTCATGTTTAATTACCTGTTTGTCAAAGTTAAAATAATTTTTTTGGTAGCATCCAGCTTACCTGTCCGTGGTATGGTAATAGAGGTTTGAAAACATCAGGACCTTGCATCTCCACTAAGACGTTTTCTGTCTTTATTTGGGTGTCACTGCTAGTGGCATTCATAATCACACCTGCATTTTACAAAATAAAATAAGGCTGAACATGATATCTACTCTAGACAACATAATACCTACACTGAAATATCTACACCATACTTAATAAAACATGGCAATATCGATCTCCATGTACATACATGTACCTACCCTCCCATGCCATAAGTATTGCAACATAGCTAAAATGCATGCATTTTTATTTTATTTTACAAGCCTTTATATTGTTATATTTCATTCATAACCATAGTGTTGTCGACCATTTTTGTATATTTTGAGAGGGAAAACTAGTCCCTTTTCATTCCTGAGAGAAGTAGATGACCAGACCTGGTCATTTCTGAAACAAATTGGAAGACAAATGAACAAAGGCAAAACAAATGAAATTTTGGGAGATGGGGATTATCAGTGAGCGAAATCATGAAACTGTTTCATATTTCTCCCAAAACTGTTTACAGGTTTCGTTTGTATTTTTCGCAAAGAAATAATGGCCGTAAGGTACCAATACAAGGGCAGAGGAAAAGGGCAACACCCAGAGAAGAAAGATTTCTTTGTGCCGTTGCTAAGGAGGATGCGCGCCAAAATCAGAGGTTGTGATTATCCAACAAAATATAATAAATGTGTGAAAATTTACTTTCAATAAACTAGTACAATATATTCACCTCTAGAAACTGACTATAATTTAATATATCGGTGGAATAAAGTTGCATTAAAACGTCTTTGCAATACAGATCTAAATCCTCCTTGGCAACGGCACAAATAAATTTGTCTTCTCTGGGTGTTGCCGTTTTCCTCTGCCCTTGTCTTGGCACCTTATGGCCATTATTTCTTTGCGACAAGTATAAACGAGACCTGTAAACAGTTTTGGGAGAAATATGAAACAGTTTCATGATTTCGTTCACTGATAATCCCCATCTCCCAAAATTTCATTTGTTTTGCCTTTGTTCATTTGTCTTCCAATTTGTTTCAGAAATGACCAGGTCTGGTCATCTACTTCTCTCAGGAATGAAAAGGGACTAGTTTTCCCTCTCAAAATATACAAAAATGGTCGACAACACTATGGTTATGAATGAAATATAACAATATAAAGGCTTGTAAAATAAAATAAAAATGCATGCATTTTAGCTATGTTGCAATACTTATGGCATGGGAGGGTATATACTGTACAACATAGAATAATGAACATATTTATATTAACATAAGAAATTAAGGTAATCCATGATATCTCTGCACTGTATATTTTAAAATAAAACAATACCTACATGTACATTTACATTGTTCAATTTAAAATAACCATCGCTGACTACCTTAACTCACATTTGCTTCCTTTAAATAAAAATAAAAAAACCTTTTCAGGTAAAAGGAACTCCGTCATAGAGCAATTTTACAAACCAAAACAGAAGAAATTTTTCAAATTCAAGTTCAATTGTAATCCATTAACAGGTTCTCAGAATATTGTGATTACAAGCTATTTCTCATTATTATACATATATGACCTTTTGATCTTTGACCTCATGACCCTCAAATCTACTCAGTTCATTGGCTCCGCAAGATACATGTCTTGAGTTTGATGGTAATCCATCCATCTGTTCTAATGATAATGTGATCACAAGCTATTTTTGCATACGTAATGAGCCCTGTGACCTTTGACCTATGACCTTGTGACCTCAAAGTCTAATCATTTAATTGGCTCTGCAAGATACATACATGACCTAAGTTTGGCCGGAATCCATCAATCATTTCTTGTGATAACTCGATCACGAGCTATTTTTGCATACATAATGAGCCCTGTGACCTTTGAACTATGACCTCGTGACCCCAAAATCTAATCAATTAATTGGCTCTGCAAGATACATACATGACCTAAGTTTGGCCGGAATCCATAAATTAGTTGTTGTGATAACTCGATCACGAGCTATTTTTGCATACATAATGAGCCCTGTGACCTTTGACCTCGTGACCCTAAAATCTAATCAATTAATTGGCTCTGCAAGATACATACATGAACTAGGTAGGGCAGGAATTCATCAATCAGTTCTTGAGATAACGCGATCACAAGCTATTTTGCATACATAATGAGCCCTGTGACCTTTGACCCTGTGACCCAAAAATCTATTCAATTCATTGGCTCTGCAAGTTACATACATGACCAAAGTTTGGTAGGAATCCATCAGTCAGTTCTTCAGATAAGGCGATCACGAGAACGGGACGTACGGACGTACGTATGGACGTACGGACGGACGGACGGACAACCCGAAAACATAATGACTCCGGCTACTTCATAACGGAGGCATAACAAAAAGGACCTCAGAGATTTATTATATATATTACAAATGATGCACGTCTTCTCTCGGCTCTCAATAAGCCTGTGTCCGTCCATTCCAATGCATCATTTCTATATGACACATGGCTACTGTGCTAGTTTGCTTACCTGTGCCTCTTTCTGTAAAGTTAGCGTAGACAGTAAGCACGTCAGCATTGTGAAAACGTGGCCCTGGGAACCTTTCTGATAAATCGGCTTGAAAAGTAATGTCCTTGCATCCTGAGTCCTCATCAGCTTCCTAATTATCATACAAAGATCATAACATTTATTAATGCACACAGATTATTGCAGATATTACGGATAGAGTAAAATTTATCAATGTACACAGAAAACACGACATACATTGCAGAGATTAGCTAGGGAATGATGAATGCTAGAATAGGAAGATGGAATCATCTTGTAGAGTAAAGTGTTGGAATGATCTACCTTTAATAGAGTCAGGCAGTTTCCGTCAGTTATTGCCTTCAGAGTCGAGGCCTTAAAAACACATCTTTTTTGCAGTTTGTGGTTGTGTATGAGGCTGTTTTTTCTAATTATATGTGTTTATGTAATTTTTTTATTTTCATTCACTGTAAGCGCTTTGTGCCTTATGGGAAAAGCGCAGTAGAAGTAATAATAATAATAATAATATCCGATTGATGGTCTTTTATTTCATGATCCTGCACGTGGAAATAATATATAAGATTGTGATGTAAACTGATGGTCACCCTCTGCAGGCAGTGTTGATTGGCTTCTTCAAGCCATTGCTGGTCATGCCAAAGCATCAATACAGAACTATAAGCTAAGAAAGATAACCAAACAGTCTTTTTCAGGACTATACACACCCTCAAGAAAGATTACAGAGAGTCCTTTTCAGGACTCCTCAATCCTTCCCTCTCTCTCACATGGTGCACCCGCAAGCCTACTGTATATAATACAGAGTATGTATGCCGCCGCCCCCCCCCCCCAAACATTATAAACTCACCGATCATTTATGATCATAATAGGTGACAGCGGTGGGATAAAAAGCAGAGTCATCTATATACATGTGCATAGTTTGGCCAACGCTATTCTGTCATGGCACAATATGGCAAATACAACTTGACGGGCAAGCATATGAAACAAAAGAATGTGTGTCATGTTATGACCAACTGATGCTAAGTTGGCCAAACTCTGTGTATAGATGGCTCTGATTCAAAGCATCAAAGAGTACACCAACTTTAACTATTCCTGAAGAATTTTTGACGCTAGTTCACAAGTGTGCCCATACTTTGGCGCCGGCAGCCTACGCGACTAGCTACCCGAAGCTAAAAACAAAGACATTATAAAATACACTTTCTAACAGGTTTCACTGCAAACCGCTGCACAATACAAGTACACACTTAATTATACGGTGCGGTGCGGGCGGGTGTGCGTGTGCGTGAAGTTAGCGAAAGTGTATACCGTATATAACGTCTTTGTAAAAATAGGAAAAATACTCCAAAAAAGATAAGAAAATTGACACAAAACAGGTAAGAAAGATAAATCATGACCATTAATTGTTGAAGATTTAGTTGATTTTTGGTATGTTATATTTGTGTTTAGTAGGGCACTCTCCACACGCGAATCACTGGTAGCTAGACGCGTAGGCTGCCGGCGCCAGAGTATGGGCACACTTGTGAACTATCATCAAATTTTCATCATTCTCTCTTCCCTCCACACCATGTGTCACAATGACATACTGAAAAGGGAACTGATTTCACCCCACTAAAGCATAAAAGATCAGTCACTTATTAAAGGTAATACAAAGTTTTGGAATGGGGTCATGAATTTGGTTCAAATGAATATATTGGAAGCATATGCTATCCTACAATATTCATTGATCGTTGTCGCGGTTGGAATCGAGTCTAAAGTTATGAAATTGTAAATAATAACTCTTTATGTGCTATAGCTCCCTCTCAAGGTCAAGATATTAATTAAGCTATAAAACAATGTTTCTTGACTAAAATCAACCAATTAGCTATTCCCGTTTGGAAATTATATATCACAATTACATATTTTGAAATTTCCATGGTCGCAGCTACCATTGAACGGCCGTAGGCATTATTTGAAATTAATCAAAAGAAAGCAGTAGTGTTTTAGGGGCTAAATATTCTTGTGCTTATAATATATCCACAGGGGCATCCAAATATATTAAAATTGTAAAGAATCACTATCCACCCAATTTTTAAAATCTCCCAAAACTTTGTATTACCTTTAATAATGAAGTTAGATATTCTTTGTTGATTCTAATTTGACCCGACCAGCAAAGGGCAAAGGTCAAATAACATCAGAACATAACACTGCCACCTGATACACCTAAAATGAGGCAAGGAAACGCGATTCCATGTTCCTTTTATTCAGGAAGCAAACTTTTCAGTTGAGTCCTGCCAACACCATGTAGCTCTCAGGTTTCTTTAGTGAACATCTTATCCGCTTCACTTTGCTGTACTTACCTATACGTCATTACATTGCTATTCGCCACCTACCTTGACTATTTGAGGGAGGTGGTGAATAATGTGCTGAGGCACAGCTATTAAAGGCATTGTTTAACAATGTTAAATCTGAGATGCACCTACGTGTTATCAGTGTCTGTGATATGGTGCAATATTAAAACCCTTAAAAAAATTGTGCTTCAAAATGTTCATGAAGTGCCTCAAAAAAGTAAAAACCTTTGAGCGACCGGTTTTACCAAACCGGTACTCATTTTCCCCAATAGACTGTAGTGTTATAAAAACCGTTGGGAAAACGAAAAATGAAATTTTGATTTCCAATCATTATATATCTTGATAATCAGACAGGCGATCAGCTTGTAAAAGTCATGGGATTCCTGACTGACCTAAAGGTTTATAATTATGATTGCAGCATGAGCTAAATCCAGGAATTTGTTTCAGAATCTGAGGCAATGTTACTGAGTCACTTTAAAGATCAGTGAGGTGAAGCAGATTTTTAAATTTTTATTTCAACTCACCTCATCAACAGTTACGATTTCCCTGGCTTCCTCGTAGCTTGAGCGATATCTGAATGCCAAAGCAATAATTGCAGATATGCGCCCCCTTACCGGCTGACCGTATGTATACCTGTTGACAAAACAAACAATTTTCTTTTGGCCTTGTCAAACATTCATTAACTGCATGAGTATCCATTGTATACTTAAAATCATAATTGTGTAACACTGTCACGTAAGTCCTAAGTTTGATTAAATTAGTTGTAATGTAGATATCAAGTGAATACATTTCGTCTACAAGAGCAAAAATTTGTAATTAAATTTTTCGCCCCCCAAAAAAACAAATTTACAGGGGAATTTCGGGGAAAATAATTTAAAAAAAGTTACAAGCAAAATAATTATTACTTTGTTTCCAGAAATCAAAATCCATCTTTGTTTTTTTAATTCATCTATATTTACGAAAAGATAACAAAGGTTTTTGTTTGTTTACATAGCACAGTTTAATACCATATGAATTTACTCTACTGCAGTTAATACAACCACCACATATCTGTTTAAAATAAGTCAAAAAGTGCAGGCTCCTCCAATCAAGTCAGCATTTTTAAGTTTGCTGAAATAGGTCATTTTTGAGGCGTGACTGACAAGTTAATAGAGTACCTTTAAAGGACTAAAAACAAGAGATCAATCCATTCACACAGTGTGACAAAACAAACATACACCGTAGTTACAAAATTAAATTAAATGAAAATCCATGCATGTGACATCAGGGGGGTGTTTCACAAAGATCTCAAGTCGACCTTAAATCTAAGTTGGACTTAAATATAATGGAGAGCCATTTGTAGCCTTATAATGAAATATATTCAAAAGCAAAAATTCAAGTATTTTAGACTTTTCATGAATTCCACATCAAGGACATGAAATCTCCCATGATAATAGAAAATATGAATGATTTAAATCAACATTTTATGCCTTTTAAAATAACTTCTACAAAATTGTTTCAAGGATGCTCATGGCTTTCCATAATTGTTAAGTCCAAATTAGAGTTAAGTTCAACTTAGGATCTTTGTGAAACACCCCCCAGGTAGAATGAGGACTTACTTGGCACAGATCGTCACTGTGAATGGTCCCGGATCACCCATGAACAAGTAAGATGGAGTTTTGATCGAAACCTCAAACTTGGGCAGTACTAAAAAGAAATGATAGACAGATATGTCTCGGCAAACACTCAAATCAATCATTTTTCATTCACTAGAATCCTGAAAAAAATCAGTAATGCAGATACAAAAAACTCACATGATATTGACAAATATAACAGTATGGAGTCTCGATCATGCGCTACAATATGCATTTAAAGAAAAATTGCTTGGTTGCAATTGCAGAAAAAAATTACCAAAATATTAGGCCAAAATATTTACTTTTCTTACTCAAGCATCTCCTACTTTTTTGTTTTGTTCTTTTTTTCTTTCTTTTTCAAACTCTGTTCTTTCTATCTTTATATATATATATATGAAGAAAATGGTCTAGGAATGTGAGACGTAGCTGTACTTTACAATTTTATTCAAGCTTTCGGCTTGTGAGGCCTTCTTCAGGTTCTGAAGTGCAAACACATACAAAAACAAATACATTGTATGAACAAATATACATGGCATACAAACTTAATGGCCCGAATTCACAAAGGAGGTTTGTCGACAAACCTTGGTTTTCGTACGTCATATGACGCGTTTTTACACGTTTTTTTACAAACCTGGTTTGTAAAGAATAAAAGGAGGTTTGGCGAAACAAAAGGAGGTTTCAAACCTCCTTTGTGAATTCGGGCCAATATCACTCAATCATCGTCAAGCATCATGAACACCCGTTGTCATGTCAGAGTTGAGAATTTTTGCACTTTTATATATATTTTATATATATTGTTTTTTGATTTTTTTTTTGAGGGGGGGGGGGGGGGGGGGGCTCTCAGTCAAAAGATATTGAGCCGAACCAATCAATGCGGGCAATAAGCCAGTTTACGGTTGCAGTCTGAGCATGAGCAGATAAAGGTCATTTGTACCAAAAAGGTAAAACCCACAGAGATGAATACTGGATATGCGCTCATGAAAGTTATGTAACATTATTCATTTATGCACCAACGGTACATTCTAAGATACGCAGGTGGAAGTATTCTTTTCAAGAGGGCAAACAAAAGGTATTCATGAAGCACATCTAGGAATTTGGCAGTTATTATTCTAAGATGCTCAAAGTGGAAGTTCTCCATGTGTAGAAGATCTGTGGATATTTGGGGTCATTTGTACCATGTGCTATCTGTAAACTCCCTTATATAGCCCTGACTATGGTCAAACCCAAATCGAGAGCTGACCTAGAGGTCAAAACAACAGGTTTCTTTCTGAGTACACACAAATGGTGAGCTGTACAAATTTATTTCTAATTACCATACTCCTGAACTTTGAACTCTTGGATGGTCGTCCTCCCACCATGCACCTGCACATGTATCGTCCAGTTCCCGAGCTCGGATTCTTCCAGGAGTTCAAAGGCCATATCCAAGAGGCCATCGCTACTGACCTGATCTCTCCACTGTTGCATTCTAGTTCCACCAGGAGAGGTGATCCATACATCTTTTTTCTGTCATTTTGAAAACGAAATTAAAGATTTCCATACTATTATTCAACTATCCTGGTTATTTTGTCAATAACAAAACAAATGTGATAATTGTATTCAAAATCTGCCCCAATAAACCTCAGAAGCTAGAGTTTGATTATCAATATTGCCAGGATTAACCTTATTTAATTATTATCATCATATATTGTAAAATATACTGTATAACTGTTGATTCTCCATTAACAAAGATGCCATATCATTAGTAGTTAATGTTTTGGGGGGGTATGTTCACTAGATTTGAAAAGGGAAGAAGACCAAAAAGAGAAATCTTGCATAATTCAGTGTTTCTGTTTTATCAAGGATGTAAAATCTCAAGTTTTCCACTTTCTCGGGATGGATTCAAAATTTTGTTACAGCATTTGGTATAATTTTAACATTTGCTTTTTTTTCTTAATGTTTTTGTTTGTTGTTTTACCTTAATGTCCATATTGTATTGATGACTGAACCGTTGAATGTGCAGTACAGCTGAATATTAGGAAAAGTCAGAATGACTATGTATCAAAATTAAATGCTATTGTTGAATGCATTTAGAGCATATATGGATTAAAATTAAATAATAACATAGGTGTAAATAATACCTGACATATTAAAAACTACACTAACTATTTCTTTAATAGTGATCTCAACTTACGTTTTCCGTATCGGGCAGCAATTTAGGGTATAGCACCGTCAGCACTCGGAACAGAACTAGTTGTAAGAATGAAAATAGGTACATTATTATATCATCAATCAAAAATTACTTACACATAATACATGTACAGTCATTCCATGCCAGATCATCAACAAATGTTAAATCCAACCCCCTTTTCCTTATTTTGGATATGGAAAATAATGGGGAATTCTGATTACTTGTGTAAATTCTAATTATGTTAGTGTCAATAGCTTGGTTAATTGTTTATGTTGACGCCACCGCCGCCGTAAAAGCGGCGCCTATGTCTCGCTCTTGATATGCAGACGAGACAAAAACTGTTTTAACTAGTCCACAACTTTAATTTCCCTACCCCGGCCATTCAACATGGTCTAGCAATACTTCTGAAGAGTGCTATTAAGGCCAAATTATAAAAAAATAAGTTTAGTGTCCTGTTTTCTTGAAAAAAAGGAAGGAGGAGACCCTTTTTTTTTCTTTTTCAAAATGGCCGCTCGGTACATTTTCCATGACAGTCGGGCTGTTTTTCAAGATGGCTGCCGACATTTAAAAAAAAATATATAAATCAGAAATAGATCCATTTTAGCAGTGTTTTTCATGTTTTTTTTCTTTAAAAAAATAAAAATAAAAATAAATAAAAGATTTAAAAAAAAAAGATTTAAAAAATTAAAAATTTAAAATAGAAGGCGGCCCCCAGAAAGGAAGCGGGCGGAGACGCTAAACATGTATATTTTTTAAAATGGTATAACCCTTGGACAGATTAACAAAGGGACTGAACCAAGAGCCCTTACCTTTCTGTCCTGGCTGATAGATAGGCTTGTCTGACTGAATGAATGTCTGGTTCTTCACAGGGGCCACAGTAACCGATTTCCTGTAGGTCTTCGCCACGAACAGAGAACCTGGCGTTCGTTCCACAGACCACTCCAGAACGAGTTCTCCTGTTCTTGGTACAGGGGACTTCATACATAATGTGAAAAATATTATAACATTACTTCATTTCTTGGTGTAAATTGCAACATGTACAAAACATACTGTCATTCCTCACAATATCATTTTATGTCATATATCTTAAAATGATGTTACAATTTTAAGGATAAATCAATATTGCATTATCTCAATAAACAAATCATTTTTTTTTGTACAATAAATTCAAAGTAATATTAATTTTCTATTTTGAAGATGAAACTTCACTTAATTCCAGAGGATAAGAGTGTAGTTCTCACAGGCATTTTTTTTAAACCTGCATTGCAATCTTCGATCATTTCAACAAATGATTCATGACTTTTGGGGCTATAATTTTTTTCCTTTTTTTGTAATCATATATTCAATATGAAATAAAGGATTGGGTGATATGGAATTAATAAATCCAGAAAATCAGAAAGTTTATTTTGGACACAGTATAATGTTGACATGTACATCAGTGTATTCTATATTGCCCTGTCGCCCCCCCCCCCCCCTCCAAATATAAGTGTCTATAAAGAAAGGGGAGGGGTGGAAATTGAAATTGAAATCTACTTACTCTATAGTAACGAGTATTTGTGGAAATGTCCACACATCCATCCCTCTCCGTACCCATCCAGGTGCTGAAAGGATATGCAAGACCAGGGAGCAGTAGCCTTGCTCGGACTTGCATGTTTCCACTGACATTTGCTGCTGTGAAGCATACTTTCTCGGTTGAGTTCAGATAGACTCTCTCGGGAAATGTGATAACTAAGCCCCTGATGTTTTACAATTCATGGTTGTATCATAGAGAAAGGAAAAACAGAAAAATATCAATGTCACTATATTTATTAGAATTGCCATATCATAGAGCAGGGTGGGTCACCGATCGACATACACATCTGGAAGTGCTCTGGTTTATTCACTATTTCACTCTATCAAGTTGAGTTTCAAATCCCTGCCTAACAGCAGCATAAATGTCCCTAATTGGCAAGACATCAAGTTAGGCCATTTAAAAAAATATACATGTTTAGCGTCCCCGCCCGCTTCCTTTTTGGGGGCCGCCTCCTATTTTTTTTTTTTTTTTTTTTGAAATTTTTTTTTTGAAATTTTTTTTTTTGAAAGAAAAAAAATATGAAAAACACTGCTAAAATGGCTCAATTTCTGATTTAAAAAAAAAAAAAATTGTCGACGGCCATCTTGAAACAAAAATAGTCCCGACTGTCAGGGAAAATGTACCGAGCGGCCATTTAGAAAGAAAAAAAAAAAAAAAAAAAAGGGCCTCCTCCTTCCTATTTTTTGAAAAAACAGGACGCTAAACATGTTTTTTTTTATATTTGGCCTTATCTACGGTACTGTAATGTCTCAGATCCTCATTTACGGTAGATAACTTCAGACAGACGCGCGCCCGCAACCCAGCATTGGTATGTACAGTATTCTGCAGCAGTTTGCCGTGAAACCTGAGAAAAAGTGTATACTAATATCATTGTTTTTCCGAAAAATTGACACGAAACAGGTAATAAACATATGATCTTTATTTGGACATTTTAATGAATATTTTCTTCATTTTGGGTATGCTTTAGTAGGAAGTTTGGATACGTTTCTGAACAAGCGCCGATTTTTTTCCCCGCTCCTAGACTATTTGAAAGTAAGTTATTTTGGGAGTGGACTTGCCCTTTAAGTTGGACTTGAACTATGGCAGGCCAGCCACTAGCTGGCACATGGCTGCTCTCACCATTTAAAGAATATACATTCAACAATATATTAGACCTAATATGTAGGTCTATAATATATTGTTGAATGTATTTTTTACGACCCTACCCAAATAAGAGGCTTAACGAACGAAAGAAACGGAAAATTCGGTCTAAGGCCAGCGCCGCAGCGGGTTCGGCGACCGATCGGCCGGAGCTCACTATGGATTATACGGCCCACAAAATATAAGGAACCCCATCGGTATCACCGTGGATAAAGCCGGGGCAGGACCGGTGGCAAACTCGCGCGGCTAACAGCTATAGTAACTCACCTTTCAGCTTCAACCTGTACAGCAGACAGTGACGTTAAGCACACAGCAACGACGAACGCAACTAGGTTTGAATACTTCATCGTTGATCCTGATGTTGATCACGACGAGGTGATGGGAAAAGTTTTGACAAATCCAAACCGGAGTCGACTTTTATAGATCCTACATGTTTTTTTTCAGCTCATATTCTGCGTTCCTGGAATCGGGATGTTTATCGCGTCGTCTGCTGTGTTGGTATAGCGCATGCGCGATAACTTACTTCACTTTTCACGTGGTTAAGGTTCGATATCAAAATCAAACTTCCTGGAAAAGCACGGAGCTCTGTTATAAAGTGTTTACAACTCAGTTCAGATGCTGTTAAAGCTCAAATCAAATAATCCATTTCTCCGAACAAACTAAGGGCCCTACGGATCGACATATGTATTGTTGTACCAGCTAGGCAGGAGACTATACCGAAAGACCAAGGAGTTACTCCTTGGACAGATATAGGGGTCTATATAGTAATAATGAATAATCACCTTCTCTATATCGTCACTGATTTCACGAACCGGCACGCGAAGCCTCACAGCGCGAAAACAAGTTTCCGAGATAATCGTGTTTAAAGACAGCGGCCAGTTTGAAATGCTCATTTGAATACCGTACTTTCATTTAATCAACATGGAATTACATGTGTGATAAGAGTTGAATTTTTTCTTTCATATGCACTCAATATTACAGCAAGAAACGAAATACTTTTGGTATCATTGGGTATCATTCATGGTCAAATACGTATGCCGGTTCGTAAAATTACTCGTATGCGCATTTTGCATAGAGCGCGTAGTTAAGAAAAATTTTACGAACCGGCACGCGTTGATCCTGTGCCGGTTCGTAAAATTTTTCTTAACTACGCGCTCTATGCAAAATGCGCATACGAGTAATTTTACGAACCGGCATACGTATTTGATGGTGCATTAAAATGACATTCTCAATACCAATTGTCACAAGAACAATTAAATCTTTTCCCTATACCGCATCACATGTTTAGCATATCTTTGATATCTCACTTGAACCTGTATTTATATTTGTTTACATCTTTTTTTTTCTCTTCATTTTTTCATTTGTTTCCAATATTCTACCCCTTCTCTCTTTTTCTATTTCGCATTCTCCCGTATTTTCCTCTTTAAAAAAAAATTATATTTGAGTGGTTCTCTTCTGAATCTTTCATGTTGGCCTACCAGTCATATAAACGATTGACGTTTGTACCATATACTATATGATTCATAGATGATTTACATTACCATACGTATCAGGACAATTTCTCCCTGGACAATCACCCCCTGAAAATTACCTCTCCGGGAAACTACCCCCCCCCCCCCCGCCCCACATACATGGACAATAACACTCATCCCCTGAAAATCACCCCCAGTTCATTAAAGGGGAAGTCGACCCTGATAACAAGTTGGTTTTTTAATAAAACCAGATTTGTTTTCTCTCGGGGGTTAATCGTCCTGTGGGGGGGGGGGGGGGGGGGGGGGGTTATTGTCCAAGAGGAGTAATTTTCAGGGAGGGGGTGGTGTTTGTGCTTTGGGATAGTTTTCCGCGAGAGACGGTCCTTTGATGTTATACCTTCATGGTTTATCAAGTAATTTCCCCAACTCTTATCACAAAATGTCCACATCTTGGGCAGATACTCAATACTGCTATCCCTCTCTCTTCACACATCCTCTCTCTTCATTCCAATCTCTCTCTATCTCATATAACCTTTTACATATTTCTATCTCAGTCATATCCCTCTTTACCTCAAGGAAAGTAGAATTTAAATTCAGAGAGGTACATTGTATCTACTTTACATATTATCATATTATTTTCAAGGTACCATAATGTGGGGCACGGTGTAGTTATATATTTTACTGTTACAGTAAAGAGAAAATTCGCTCTTTGAAATTCATGGTTTAAATTGATAATATACATATTTAATCATCATTTTGAGCAAAGAAATGATTAATTGTTTGTACAACAATTAAATGTAACCATTAGAAAATGCTGCATAGTTGTTACAAAACACGATTGTAGCAAAACTACAAGAGGCATGCTAACAATCTACAAATCGGCGTAAAATTAAGCTCAATATATTTGCACAATACAATGTTCATCATGATCCTATCACATGTATTTCAATTTTTATTACAATTTATACTAAATGCATACGTGTGCAAATCTGGGGGTGTCAAAAATGTCCATGGATTTGCATTAATATAAAGACATTTTATTTACTCAATTATAACATTTGATGGAATTATGAAGCCAAAATGAGGTTCATGGACAAGTTGAAAACATTGGCAAATTTCAACAAGTTTCTTAATTAGTACAAATACGCCACAGAAAAGATGATTCTTGAAGACTTAGAAATGATGCATACAAATAGTACACATTACCCATATTCTTTAAATGTTGCAATGAATATGAATATTGTAATTTTGAGATGCAGCTAATATCTACTTACTCCATATGACAGCTCATATATTTTTCATGCATAATTGACTACATTTCTTGCAGCATATGCACAAGGAATCTGCAGCATACTACTATTTTTAGAACAGGAAATACCTTTTTCGGATAACACAAGCAAAGCATACTTTCACATGAAATCTACTCTCAATTTAATTTATCTATAACTAAGCTAGATTACTCATTACTAAAGAATCAGCATCAACAATGAACTGGGTCAGAGAAGGTGATTATCCAGTGCCCTTCCTGATCAGTTTAGAAAGACATATCAGATATATTTTAGAAATTCTTCAGATGATATGCCAAACACTGAAAGCTCAAATGGGAATAGAATATACATTCAGAGTATTTCAGATATAATTAAACCAACTTGTTAATATTAATTACATGAGTTTATTGCTCCCCAATGAAATATTGGTGTAGATCAGTCACTTGAAAGACGATTGATGATTAGAAGTTTGCAAGGCCACTATATACATATTATGTCAACAACGCATTCTTCAACAATACATTTGAATCCCTTTAAAATTTGTCAATGAAAGCCATTTCACAAATGAACACTTCAGCCCCCATCAGAAAAGATCCACCAACAAGAGAAGAGATACTGTATGATACTGAAAGCATTAAACAATGTAAATCTAACAAAATGTATGTCCAACTAATAAAGGTAGTGGCCTTCATTCTAAAGCCTTCCAACTTCTATGTAATTTCCTCAGTAGATGATAAGTCAAATCTTAGAATACACAATCTTCCTTCCTATGATTTTTTCCTTTAGCTCTTCAATTGGCCCCCACCCAGGAAACCTCTTTAAATTATCATGTATTATACAATGTTGTAGCATGATTACTTGTTATTGTATTAGGTTGTTGAATTTAAATGACAATAAACCTATTACAGTTCAAGATCCTGGTGGAGGCTTGCAAATGAAGGCTACAAAATAAACATGAAGAAGGTAATGTAATTTTCTGATAAAGTCATACTATATGTTAGGATGTTGTAGCATGAGTAGCCTACTAGTTAAGTTGTTTTGGAATAACCAAGTGTAAATAACAATGTTATTTTGAACATATCTTTTACTTGTAAACCTTGGACAAATTAAAAGAATTATGTAATATATATATAGATGTATATAATTTGAATGGTTATGATTCAAATTACATGAATACAAATTCCAATATAACTGGTGAAACATCTGCTGTGCTATTACTGACCAACAGCAGCTAACAGGAAGTTTTCTGTGTCAGATTCCACTTTGTGTACTTCATCCTCAAAGTCTGTATCCAACTCCATGGGTTCTGTTTCATTCTGCCTTTGGGATGTCCTCACCAGGTCCGAGGACTTTAACACAGAGAGCAACAAAGTTTGGGAGCAGTTTAGAAAAGAATATCACATATGCAATATTCCTCATCAGTCTTGGTTTATTTATTTGGATGGTTCATTGAATTTAATAAATCTTGCTTTGGTCTAAATTACTGAATATGAGGTTGTAGCAGCCACAAACGGATATTTTTTACAAAAATATATTCTAATGAAATCAACAAAATGTGTTGAAGTTGTTCTATCACATACATCATGATTCAACAAACTTAGAAAGTGCAGTCAAAGTTAATGCATAAATTGCAAATCCTAAGCTAATTTTTCTAAGCTGCACAGTACACTAACCAAAGGTAATAAAAATAGACATCCCCTGCAAAAAAAAAACTTAATAGAAAGACACTTTTTAAATATCACTCAATAGTTGCATTCAGGAGGTGTAAACATGTAACTTACCTAAAAACCAGTGACCTGTTGTCCATGGGTTTGGGATCCCTTGGCTCTCAATTTGTTGAGCAATTATTTGTGGACCATTGTTCTAATAGCAGTCAGTGTGTGGGCTGTCAGCATACTGTGGGCTATCCTTTTGTAGAACTGGGGCCAATTGAATCACTGGAAATAAAACAAATAATATCATTCATTTATTTCATTTCATTGGGAGCATAAAAATACACAGAGGAATTTTGAAATGAGACAAGAAAATATCATGGAATACAGATAAATGCATGTATGCTGGAGTAGGTACATGTGTATAGCAGCCCCCCCCCCCCCCCCCAAAAAAAAAAAAAAAAAAAAAAAAATCAACTTCATATCAGGCTTACCCAGAATCTAAATACATGTATAATAAATTGTGAATAAAAACTGAAAGGTAGTTATACAACAATTAATAATTTGATAATCGATATTCACTTTGCAAGCAGATTCAACGTGAATGTCAAGTATTGTCAATAGAGAATTTAAAGAAGATACATCTGGTAATTCTTTAAACTTATTTTTACCTAATTACTTGCTAAGTTCTTATTACAAAATTCTAATCACTTGTGAATGTTGTTCGATCACAATTCATAGTTTCAGAATAAAATCCAGAAACAGTCAAACCTGCTTTAGTGACCACCTGTCTACAAGGACCACATTTTTTGTATCCTTTGAAAATGGTTTCTCATTGAAACATGTACTAAAGGAACCTGTCTACAAAGACCACCTCTCTACGAAGACCACTTTTTGTGTTTCCCTTGGGCGATCGCTGTAGACAGGTTTGACTGTATTCACAAACATGTACATATAAATATAACTTTTCTTTAACTGGAATGAAAATTGCATGATTCATATTTCAAAAACTTACCATTCTTTAGGACAATGATATCTGTCATAAAATTATTCTGGAAGGTGGTAATTTCATTTATTTTCAAGTATGTATGTCAAACTTCAAAACCAATTAAAATACTCAGTATTATACACGTATCTAGTTACATTAACATAGGCTAAATGTATATCTTTGTTAGCTACAAAAAAAAATAGAATGAGGAATAACTAACCACCAATCTGTGAGCATTCAGTTGGCTGGTCTTCAATCAAAAGGGGTCAATGTATGGGACATTACATCCTTGCTGGACCTCTGATGGGCATTTCAACTCTGTTAGGAGCATTTTTAGGCTGTCAGTCCGTGGGCAGTCAAACTTAGTATCATCGGTCATTGGGCGTGAACGTATCTGAATCACTGCAAAGCAATACATATAATATTTGCATTTGATTATTCAGAATGAAACAGAAATAATGATAAATTAATGGACTGCATTGGAAGCATTCTACACCATAAACATATTCTAATGTTTGCTTAAATATCACTATACCCAGAAACAAATAAACTAAAGTTACTATGGAGATAAACACACCTAATAATTATTTTTTTATCTGGCTGGTACTGCCCCCCCCCCCCCCCCCCCCCCCTCCTCCTCCTCACTTTGGGGTCAAAGGGGCCGCAATTGTGTTCCCAAAATCTCTGGTAAAGAATAATAGTGAATTGCATTAATTCAACCCAGTGTAATGATTGTAGCCTCTCAACATAATCCCAATTTTTAAAAAGCATATCAACAAATCTATTTTACACACTACTAGTACCCAACTGCAAACTACGAGATGTACTCAGTTTTGATAACAGCCTTTATAGAAAGTAATTTGGATGATGTGCATTAACAAGAAGAAAGTATCTGAATAGAAAAATGTATTACTAACCAAGCTCAGCTAATGGGATGTCTCCCATATCCATGGTGTGTACAAGTCCAGGTTCCGACACTGCCAACATTTTCCCCGCCACCACCTGCTGCCCTATTTCATTTTCACCGAAGTGCCTCTCCTTGGTACCGAATTCTTTCTCCTTTTGATATCAGTCAAGTTAGTAGATTTGTCCCTGTTCTACGGGACAAGGCTATCCTGGATAAACTCCATCTAATGATTGAATAAAGGTATTTATAATAGCAATAGTTTATAAAGAAAATAAAACCTGATATTTGATAATCGTATCTCTAACACTGGCAAACCTACCAAGTGCTAGACCTGACCTGGTGAAGGCATGTGGTTCTACATGTACAATAATTTTAGTGCACTAAAGTTTAGACCCAGTCAGACTGTTGAATTATATTGTTTCAAGTCATTTCTTTCACTCTGCTCTAATTAATCGTGATCACTATGAGAGACAACACACCACAATATCCTCGTTTAGTTGCTGAAAGTGAAACAGCTTTCGATGAGTACGAGTATAGACGTAGACTTTATTACCGAAGATATGGTCCTACCTAAAACCACTTATACTTATAAGGATGCAAAGAAAAGACTTACATATATGACCAAATTATGCAGGTCTAAAGTGAATTTGAAACTAAAGTAAAGGTAAATGTGATGGTGATCTTTGGTAGATGTTGATGCAGTGTACTCACTACTCACTAGACTAGTCATTATATAGTGCCAGTGGTATATTTCTACAGCAACAGATACAGAACCCATCTCTGAAATCATGCCAGGTTTGCCACATCACATTAATTTAAATTCTAAACATATACTGTAGCCCACAGATTAGTAGCAAATAAATTGGGTCTGTCGTTACTACGATAACCCCAGAATCTAATTTAATGGGTCCCGTTCATTGAGCGAAACATTTTTAAATTGTTTGCATGCACGTGCTTTGTACACTAACATAACCCGCTACATGTGGGACTGGGTTTACGAAAGAGGAAATAATCATAGGGTAATCACCAATTTAGGAGAGGTTTATTTACAATTTTATAGATAACTCAATCACGACGTGCATACATTTTCATTGAATCGAGAACAAATAAACCTCAACTCACCAGTTCCACGCAGACTCGAAGTTTAAGCATCAGATTTCGGTGAATCCTATTCTGCTAGCAGACTAGTTATAGCTAGGCGTGCCGGTTCGTAAAATCAACAATTTCCTTTTCGCGCGTTAACTCGAGCTTTACGAACTGGCATACAAAGCGCACACATTTTATAAAATCGAATAACTTTTTAATTAAAGCGTTTTATGACCTAAAATTTTGCAGAAAGGTTGATCATGGTAATATCATTCAGAATATGTAAAAATATTAAAATCGAAAATTGACACGAAAAACGCTTCATATGCCGGTTCGTAAAATCAGCGACGATATATGCCCCGATATATGCCTTTACATGGCGGTCCTAGGATTTGTGGATGGGAACATTCGAGGAGGGGATCAATGGCGATTATTTTATGTCCAAAAGTTTGACAAGCGAAAACAAACAAATTAACACAAAGAAACAAACAAAAACAATTGTTAGCAAGCAAAAAGGGATGTCCAATTCTCCGACAAAACAAAAATCTGCATTAAAAAACAAATCATATTTGTTAAATGCTGGCTTCTAATTAGGCCTAAGGGTCGATCCGCAACGTAGGGGTCGTAAGCCTACGTCCCCTGGTGTTACCCCCAACACATTGATCCGCCCCTAAAGACCGTAAACAAAACCATTATAGTGAATTCGTCAAGGAGCCGAATTACGATGATCTGCCGCTTTGGTCGAGACATAACACATAATAATATCATGTACATGTATAGAAACTCAACGGGAGATTTGGTCTTTAATTTAGTGCTCACTAGGCCTACTCCGCCTCCCCCCCCCCCCCCCCCCCCCTCTAAATTTTGGAAAATCCTGGATCCGCCCCTGCATGCCTATGAACAAGCTCATTTAGTAATCAAGGATGTAGAAACACTCAGTAGAAATGATTGTGCTGACTATTATTTGGTATAACCCTGTTACCATTAAATTAATGACAGGAGTGGGCGAATTTACAAACAACAACATAACACGTCGTTCTCATTATTTATTGGTCATATTCCATATGAACAAATTTGACCCACATTCGGCCAAAAGATCAATGAGTCATTTTGTGTACCTCCAAGACAGAGGACTAACGTTCGAGTGCACTAGAGCGTAACACCAAGGTACCGGACTCGTCGATTTTTATGAAATAGGGGTTTATCGTATAAAACTGGTGAGAGTGTGAATGTCAACACCGCTGTGCGTAAGTGACTTGTCAACACTCTCCCTCTCTTTCTCTCTGTTTCTCTCTCCCCTCTTCTTCTTCCAAAAAATGAAAACAAATCTGGAAAATATATATGTATGTCAAGTAGATACAGATGCACATCACAATGTAAGTCCATTGTCATCCCTCCGTCCAAGATGGGCGGGATCACCCTGCAGTATGAATACGCGATTCCTTCACCAGCAGATCGACCATGAATATTTAGATCCGCTCATGTAGTGAGTTCTGAGTGCCATTAATTTGCTAAATTTCAGGAAAATTAAAGAGTCCAGTGTCTCGTGAGAGATATAATCTAATCCCTACACACCTGTTTTGTAAAAGATCGTCCATAATATCTAAATTCCCTTCATTAAATTGCTGAAATCAACGTAAAATGTGTCTTTTCCATCGCCGGAGCCGAGTCAAATCTGGTGGTAGAAATACGCACGGCTGGAAGCACGGTGCGGAGGCCCCATTGTCCGCTGTGTAATAACTTCGCTTACGCACTCGCACACATTATAGAGGTCAAGTGAGTAAATTCATAAGACTGCTGTTCATTGGATTGAAATTGGCCCTAATTTCTCGACAACCAATCAAATTATGTTTAACATCAGACGATAGGGGATTACATATCCTCTGTTTTGGCGCCCGATCTGGCCCAATAACAAGTCGCAGTTACGAGCATTAGCTCCTTGAAGTACACAACCCCAGTGAAAAAGACGAATTTTCACGTGACCTCCATAGAGAATTCACAAAGTAAATGATTGTTGTCCCCTTTTGAAGACGAAAAGGTATGGTGGCTCCTAAGGGACACGTAAACGCAAAATTTGACGTATACCTTTGCAACAAATTTGTGGATTTTCACGTCAAAGACGTGAAAATCCACAAATTTGACGTATACCTATGCAACAAATTTTTGGATTTTTACGTCAAAGACGTGAAAATCCACAAATTTGACGTATACCTATGCAACAAATTTGTGGATTTTCACGTCAAAGACGTGAAAATCCACAAATTTGACGTATACCTTTGCTTGGTAATTTTTTCGTTTTTCTGTACTCAATGGCCCTGAAGGGACACGCAGACATGAAAAATCTGCGTCCGATATACACGTCTGCGTCTCCCAAAAGGGACACGCAGACGTGAATATTGGACGCAGATTTTCTCTCTCTCTCGATCACTCTCTCTCCTGTCCTTCCTCCCTTCCTATTCTCTCTGTACTATGTGTATTCGAAATTCGAGAGAGAGAGAGAGAGAGAGAGAGAGCAAAGGAGAGAGGGGAGATACATATTGGGAGAGAGAAACGTTGAAAGAAGAGAGAGAGAGAGAGAGAGAGAAAGAGGATAAACAGATTGGGAGAAAGGTGGAGAGGAGAGGAGAGAGAGAGAGATAGAGAGAGAGAGAGGGGGGAGACACAGATTGGGAGAGAGAAGGGAGAGACAGATTGGGAGAGAGAAATGAGAAAGAGGAGAGAGAGAAAGGGACATTGGGAGAGAGAAATAGAGAGGCCGGGGCAGACATATTGGGATAGACTGAGGAGAGAGAGGGGAGAGACAGATTGGGAGGGAGAAAGGAGGAAAAGATCGAGAGAAGGGGAGAGAGATAGAGAGAGAGAGAGATGGAAAAAAATAGAGAGAGAATAAAAGGGTGGTATAGGAGGGGGGGGGGGCAAGTCGTAACAAGATGCACAAAAAGAAGTAAGTGCTTGGTAATGAGAGAAGAAGAAAATCAACAATTTGAGCTAAATTCAATGTGTTTGTATTTCTTTGTGATTTTGTTGTCTATATTATTTTGTCTGAATTGAAATTGTAGACATGATGTTTAGGAGCTCTAACTGCTCTCTATCAACATATCCTTCTCTCTTCACCTTCTTTTCCCCTTTCTCTCACTCCTCTATTTCCCTCCTTTTTTGTTTATCTCTCTCTCTATACGATTTCGTCATGAAAATGCTTTAAAAAAAAATCATTGTAGGCCTACCGTATTTATCTGCTGTTGGTAACTAAATCAATGAAACAAATTAAGTCCACATGAATGGTACCAATTTGTATTGTTATTGTTTCATAACTTCCTCTATCAGTCATCTGATTGTCCTCAAACATTGATAATAATAATAATAATAATATTGGGTTCTTGTATAGCGCTCGATGTCAGTCAGATTTGATAGTGAATGAATAACATGTACATTGCAACCTGTAGCATTCCATTGCCAAGCGCATCAATGTCCTCTTCTTGCTGAAAACAATAACAGTTAGACTTTAGACACACTTATAGGGTCTGCAATTAGAAGACTATGAGATACCAGCTGGTAATCCCTTTATCAGTAACTAGGCGGGCAGACCACCCATATAAGCTTATCTTCCTGGTGAAAATCTGCTGGAAAATCTGCGTCCAATATTCACGTCTGCGTGTCCCTTTTGGGAGACGCAGACGTGTATATCGGACGCAGATTTTTCATGTCTGCGTGTCCCTTCAGTGCCATTGAGTACAGAAAAACGAAAAAATTACCAAGCAAAGGTATACGTCAAATTTGTGGATTTACACGTCTTTGACGTGAAAATCCACAAATTTGTTGCATAGGTATACGTCAAATTTGTGGATTTTCACGTCTTTGACGTAAAAATCCACAAATTTGTTGCATAGGTATACGTCAAATTTGTGGATTTTCACGTCTTTGACGTGAAAATCCACAAATTTGTTGCAAAGGTATACGTCAAATTTTGCGTTTGCGTGTCCCTTAGGAGCCACCATAAAAAGGCCCTAATTTCCAGTGAACAAATCACTTCGAAATTGGTTTCAATGGAAAGAACAGTAATTGAATATGTGATTTCCACCCGATCTGATGTGAAATCAAAGTTTCTTTTCATTGTAGGAGCATTTCTTTGCACACTTAGCGCATTTTCAAAGAAGATTTCACGTGTTGTAGACCGCGGAGCGAGTCCGCGTTTAGCAGATGCCCGAAATTTGTTCATATGTTGCATGGTCAGGTTCTTGAACCTGATGAGGAAATCCCTATGCAGAATCAAACAGAACCTATGGAGTTGGATGACAGACTTTGAGGAAGAAAAAGTGAAATCCGACTCAGATCACATCCCGCTATAGCTGTCTTTGTCAGGTTCTTGAACCTGATGAGGAAATCCCTATATGAAACAGAACCCATGGAGTTGGATACAGGCTTTGAGGAAGGAGAAGTGGAATCTGACTCAGACAACATCTCGCTAGCTGCTCTTGGTCAGTAATAGCACACTGCACAGCATATATTTCACCTGTTATACTGGAATTTGTATTCACGCAATTTTGAATCATAACAATTTGGAACAAAAATATATACAGTATTTCTAAGGTTTACAAGTAAAAGATATATCAGTAACGTTTACAATTACATTGTTTCTACACTTGGTTATTCCAAACTAAAAAGTAACCATGCTACAACATCCTAACATGATTGTATCAAAACATTACATTGCAGTCTTCATTCCCGGGGGGGGGGGGGGGTACTCACGTATATTGGGTATACGGGGATGTGCCGCTCGGAAGGGTGACTTTTTCAGGAAAGATCCTTAGACATGGGTCCCCTTTTCATTAAAAAAAATCCTTAGACATGGGTCCCTTTTTTCATTTATTCCTTTCCCCTCTTTTCTCCCTCATTTTCTCCGGGATTTTGGGATTTTCTCCTACATTGCAAATGCCTAAATCTCTCTCATCTCTAAATAAATGAATCCTTCGGTGATTGCATTTCCAGTGTACGACGTGTACGCACTGACCTCTAAGTCAGTGGGTACGGGTGTACGTACGTAGCTCGTAAACTCAACTAGATCCCGGGGTACCACATATATCAGGACCCCATGGGCTCTATACTCATGTGGCATAATGCTTGTTGTTGTTGTGTTTTGAGTTATTGGCGATTAGTCAGTAATTTGACTATTGTCGCCAAACTTTACGGCGCGCTAGGTATGGTATCCGCCCGTATAGCGGTCGTACCCCCGGAAACTTGTAGCGCTTCGCACGCTGATGAAAGATCGGCAGCTATACCCTGCGTACCCTCTGCCCAGCAGCCGGGCAGCAGCGGGGCTCAAGCAGGGAGCTATATAGCCAATGCTTGAGAGCTCGTCCTTCAATTAAAACAGATGCTAGAGGTGCTAGCACAGTATAATTATGTTGCATGGTGTTTTCATCTTTATGTGTGTAAACTACTTGTAAACTACATTTTGTATGGTACAGTTTACTAATAAAGAATTTTATCGAGAAACTGCAAAATTATTGGCCATTGTATTATTACACACATAGGTGCATTACTATCCTGGCTGTGTATTCAAAGCTGTGCTATTGATTCTCAACATTTCAAACACCACTGTATAAAACTCAACCAATTTCACTCAAAATCGATACTTTAGTGACAATCGATAAGATCTAAATAGCAGTAAAATACATTTTTTCAACTTTCCGATGTTAGAAAGAATAATTTAAAAAATCAAATTGTGAGTCCACTGTCGAACTTGCCGATCAGCCGCATCGGCATAATTGTGTGCATCTCTGTGTTATGAGTGTATTGACTATTCATGTATTTAAATGCTGCCTATTAACGCGTAGTGCAGTGCTAAAGGTCAATATGCATTAGCGTTGACTCTCCATATGCTTTGCTGGAGTGTATTATTACAGCTTAAAAAATGTAATATTTGAAGTTTGAAATCCTTAGACATGGGTCCATTTTTCACAAAAAATCCTTAGACATGGGTACCTATTTCAGCAAAAGGACCCTTGGATGTGGGTATGGGTTCGGAGGTCTCAGCCGCACACCCCCGTCCGACTATAATCTGAGTACCCCCCCCCGGGTCTTCATTGTTTATTTTGTAACCTTCATTCGCAAGCCTCCACCAGGGATAACAAGTAGTCATGCTACAACATGACTGTGCATAATGTGTGACAATTTAAAGAGGTTTCCAGGGTGAAGGACACTTAAAGAACTAAAGGAAAATCATAGATAGGAAGATGGTGTGTTCTAAGATTTGACTTACTACTGAGGAAATTACCAAGAAAATGAAAGGCTTTAGAACGAGGGCCACTACGTCCTTTATTAGTTGGACAGACATTGTGTTAAATTTTCAGTATTGAATGCTATCAGTTACATAGAGTACCATAATTTTTGTTATTTCACAGAATCGCTTCTTTATTCAAACTTTTATATAGCATGCAGATATCTCTTTTTTACAGTGAAACAAACCCAGCCTGGTAACCAAATTATTAGCAGGACTAACAGCTTAAGGATTTACACCGCTGACATGAAGGGTATATGTATTTCTAAAAACATATATTTATAGTGCAATAATATTGTAGTAGTGTCTGTTTTGCGTCATCAGATTGATCATAGTTGTCCTGCTATTCATAACTTGGCATTGTTTTTTCTCTTTGAATTATTGATACAAAGATTTCACTTGTATGAATGATAATGTTTGAGCACTTACAGTGCAGTGATTGTATGCATGTGCTGAATCTTCTTGTCCATAAATGTTTGCAGTTTTGCACTAACTTTGATGACTTGCAACATATAAATGAATATCTAACTTAATGAATGATGAAGTGATTCTTTTTACTTTTATTATAAAAACCTTTTTATATACTTCATCTTGGCACACTAAATGTGGGTTTGTAGGTGTGTGTGACTGATGAGACTGATGCCAGCACTTCCACAATTATCTGCTGACACTTAATATGAAGAAAACAAACCTTTTACTAAATTACTCATTCTCTCCTTCTGTTATTCCTTCTCTCACATACTACCTTTTCTATCTTATTCATCCCCCTCCCTCTCTCTCTCGCTCTCCAACTTCATCAACATATTGTGATATACACATCTGCCTTTGCTTTTGTATTGCCTAATTCCTCGCATCCAACATTCTACATATATATATGATGTTTTAAATGTAAACAATAGCCTATTTGTATCTATTTGTGGACTCTGTATAGTGTATAATTTATCTAATTTCACTGTTTAAGTATTATTTTAAGCATACAACATTTTGTAATGATGAATTGTATTTTATTTTTTACAATATTCACATATCAATATATCATTTATTCGTTGTACCCGGTTTGCTCTCTCATCTGACGATGAAGCGTTTAAAAACACATACCTAAAGCCTTTTTCTGGTTTTCGTCACTCCTGATTCTTAGTTTTTCCCTTATGGTATTTTTCCTTCCAACACTAGTTCTTCCTCTCTGACTCACAACTTTTTTCTCTCCCTTCTTGATTTTCTCTCTCCCTCTCTCAATCTGATCAGCTATTAATCTATGTGCCTTTATACCATCTAATAATCCGAGCTATTTCGGTTTAAAATGTAAAAGAATATTTGTTGAATATATTGCGTTACTAATTTTGTATGCAGTTATTATCTTGTGTAATGTTTTTTACAATGTTCATTATAATATGTTTTTATGTTAAAGATTTGTAAAAAAATCGTGCAATTCAGCCTTTGGGCTGCAATGTGATTTTTGAATAAATAAACCATTATATAAACCAACAACAAAATGTTTGCTTAAGCGCTTATTTGTTATGAATTTAGTTGTTTTCAAAATTTAATTTACTAGGAATTTATTTACTAGAAAATTATGAAATATTGTATATATAATTTGTGCATGTTTGTTGAGCAATTGGTCATTTCAGGTTAGACAGTAAATTGAAATGTATTGTTGAAGAATCCGTTGTTAACATTATACAAAATTATGTATATAGTGGCCTTGCAAATTTCTAATCATCAATTGTTTATCAAGTGACTGATCTGCACCAATATTTCATTTTGGAGAAATAAACACAAGTTAATAATAATTAATAATGATAAAACATGTATTTTGTATTTCTCTAAACCTAATAATATTAAGTTTCCTCCTCATACAATCAAAGTGAAAATTAATGATATATGCTTGAATGTTTCTGACTCCGTGAAATTTCTTGTAGTTTTATTGGACAATCAACTTACTTTTCAAGACCATCGTATGTACATACTAAAAAAGATCTCTAAAAATATCGGAATTATCTGTAAATTGAGTCATATTCTACCCCCAAAACATCTATTCATGCTATATAATTCACTTATACTTTCTTTTATTCATTATTGTAACATAACCTGGGCAAACGTTGGGAAAAGCAAATTAGAACCATTTCATAAATTGCAGAAAAAGGCCTTACGTATTTGTACAATCTTGCCCCCTCTTTTTGTAATTGAAAACACTTAATATGTATCATATATATGAATTTAAAGTTGCAGTATTGATGTATTATGTCAAACATAAAATGGCTCCAGCAAATATAAATAATTTGTTTAACTTTAATCATGATTTTCATCAGTACTACACACGTTCAGCTTCCCAATTTCATCTTCCATTAACTTCTAATACGCGAATGTATAATTCTTTTAAACATGTAGGACCAAAGATTTTTAATAATTTAAATACAATCATTCGTCCCTATTCAACAGCCTTCTTAAAAGTCAATTTATTGATAGATATACTTCTTGATTTCCATATATCTTTTTAATAAGTTTACCTCATATATTATGTACACTGTACATGTAATCTCTCTTTCTCCTTCTCTTCTCTTGGGTGAGTGTGTGTGAGTGTTGAATGTGTACGCTTTTGATTATTATTATTATTGTTCTACTTATAATTTGTTAATTATGTAAAAGGGACACCAGTCCACAAGATCTTGATATTTTTTGGTTGCCCCTAACGATATGTTAACTTTATACATGTATATGATTATGTCAATATGTTTTATTGTATTGTACTATTTTTTTTTTTTTTCGTTGAATAAAGATGAATATTTTATTGGTTCTTCTGAAAAATAAATATCATATTTTGTCGTATCTAATTCTTTCATTTTCAGTACTTTTGTTTTATTCCAATTAATCTTTGGACCGGAAGAATATTCAAAATCGTCTAACTCCTTCATTAACAGTCTCTACTGAATATATTGAACCAACAATTAATGTGGTATCATCAGAAAATTGTGTTATCTTTACTTCGCTATTAAAACTTCTGAAATTTTATATCTTTGGTTGTAATATTTATCCCTCTTATTTCATTATTTTCTCGAATTTCTTTTGCTAGTATTTCTGCCACTAAGATAAATAACGAAGCTGATGCTGGGCAGCCTTGACGAACGCCCTTTCGAATATAAAATGTTTCAGATAGCCACCCATGCTGTGACACCCTACCATGGGCATTATTTTGTGTATAAAGCTTCAATCCATCCTTTAAAGCAAACTTTGAAATGCATACGTTTCAATGTCCCAATAAGCAATGAGTGATCTATATTTATCAAACAATCATTCTCGATTTAATTACTCTCAATCTTTAGAGAAAAAAGTATCATTTCATCGCTAAAATATTGTGCCTTTGTTTAATCCTTCATCCTCCAACGATTATCGCCTTGACTTTCTATTGTGTGTATGAAATCGGGGATGAGTTAATTCAAAATAAATAGGACATGGCGCTCGGGCTTTAAACAAAAATGTTCCTTTGTTACCAACCACACTTGATAGATTGGATTGCCAGATACCTTGAACCAAAACACAATATTAGCCTTATTAGACCTGCTTAATTGTAAATGATACTCTTCTTCTCCTCTCTCATCTTCTTCTTCCTCTTCTCCGTCTTTTTCTCCTTTTGTTTTTGTCTTCTCCTTCTTCTTCTTCTTCTTCTTCTTCTTCTTCTCCTTCCCCTCCCCCTCCTTCTTCTTGTTACTATTGTTATTGATATCAATTGTGTAACCATGATTTTAATTATACTTATCATTATTAGTACTATTATCCTTATGATAATCCTTATTTTGTAGCTTTATTGTTTCATTTATAGTATTGTTCTAAAGTTATTATTATTATTAATACAAAGCTGCCCATAAGGTTGGAATGATTTTTTTCCTATTTCTTTTCATGAAATGATTGTGGAAATATGATGTCCAGAACTTTATTAACCCATTGCCTACTGGAACCTGGTGGCTCCTGTATTAAGCCTATGAGAATGAGAGGATTCAGTAATGAATGGGTTAATCAATCTAAAGAGTCATAGAGATTGACCACTACAGTTCCTATTACTCCACCTGGCACGAATAAACATATTGTGACAATCATTTCATAAATAGAAGTTAGGACAGAAGTATGCCAACTTCAAGGGCAACAGTGTATTATGACATGTATTATTATTATTATTATCATCATTATTGTTATGGTTATTATTGGCATTTTTTTGTTGTTGCATTGATGACTTATCGTCACTGAGTTGGTTCCGTTCGCGTTCTGCATTCTTATTGCAATGACGACTTTCGTCAATGTCTTGTTTTTGTTGCTGTCTCAATTCTTCTTCTTCTTCTTTGTCTTCTTTGTCTTCTTGATCTTATGCCAACAATCCCACTCGTTTTGCCCGTAGTGCTTATTTTTCCAATCTAGGTCCATTCCTTAAAGCCCGAATCCTTTCAAATTCTCTGAAATCCAATCTAGATCCACTGACTCTTCGTTTTCCGAAATCACTAATGCGTAACCGTCCAGGCGCCATTTTGTCCGTTTCCGGGTCCCTTTTAAGCCATTTCTGTTTTCTGTCGTATCTCCACTGTAATCCTATATCGTACATACTTCTAACAAATTCCTTCAAATTTTCCAAGGGATGTTCTTTCATCTGCAATTCATAAACTTTCCTTCAAAATGTCATCTTCGTACTCCAAATTCACATCCGAAATCGAATCCGCCGAAAATTGTTAAAATGTTTTAAAAATTGACCCCTAGAAATCGAATATTGCCATAGATTCATAACAGTATCTTATATTTTAGCCCCCTACCTTCAACAAAAGAAACGAAATGTAATTAACCAATACAAAATAAGCATAATAACATACAACATCAATACATGTTTGTTATCCACTACCCTCAAAAATTAGAATCTGGTCAATTTGTTATAAAGTTGGTGGTCGATGTGACCATTTGGCCGTTAACAATTCGAGCACTTTTTGCCCCCCCCCCCGCCTCCCTTAACCATAAAGGGAGGGGGTCCGTCTCAAAATAAAGGTAAAATTAACGTGTTATTACCGGTTATTTTTCCCAAGGAGAGGGCCCCCTCGAGATTTGCTTAGTTATTTGGTACTGGAGTTTTAACAGGGACAAATTAACTTGCTCACATGATCGCATTATGTCTTATTCATTCTAGTTCGAATTCTTTTGGACTTTTTTTCGACACAATATCATTTGTTTCGGTCATACTTCTATACATCTTTATTTATCATGGTAATGTATAAGGAAAAGCTATCTATAAGCAACGATTGCTGTAATTTAGCGACAATCTTTCGCCATTGCTGCTCTGTAATATGACAACCATGCAGTAGCAAATTATATTTCAGGACTCATTATAGATATGGGCAACAGTTGGTTGCACACGGGTGATTCCATCGTTGGTAGGAATTAGCAGAGAGAGAGAGAGAGAGAGAGATAAAAGAGTGCGCTCGCACCATTAATGAGTGGCCTAGATCCGAAGGATTGATGAGCTCGCTCTAAGTACGTAGCAGGGTTGGCAGGGATGATACATCACCCAGCAGTGGACCACCGAGGCACAGACGCACAGAGTTTCCAAGCCAGGAATTATATTACGACTCAACTATCACGACACGACTTAGAACTAGACTAGGCGTAAATAGTCAAACCTGACTGAACGCTATAAATATAACCAACAACAACATTAACGACGATGTATTATTTTTATTGTAGAGGTATCGTTGTCTAGTTGGTACGTCGTGTCAGGGGGTCACATGATGCGCGCTTCGAGTCCCGGCATAACGCTCGCGTTCTTTGGCGAGACATTTATCTACATTTGCCTCTCTCCATCCAGGTGTTAAAAGAGACTGGAAGGAAAGGAAGGAAATCCCGACCAAACCTGCTTTACTGATATAGCGACCACTTAATGTATAGACAAACCCTCCAGATTTAACGACGCAATTTTCAGTACCACCGCGAATTTCGTTTTTCCATTGACACCGTGATTTAAGGAACCTGTACACAAAGACCACCTTATCAAATAGAGTGCTTTTCTTGTGTCCATTGAGTGATCTTTATATACAGGTTATTATTGATATTTACCCAATCAGGCTATGTTCATTCAGGATATCACCCCCCGACGACTAACAAGTAAACAGATATAAAAATAACTTGACCATTAAGATGGGTAATAATTTTTTTTTTTCCCAAGGAGAGGGCCCCCTCGAGATTTGCTTAGTTATTTGGTACTGGAGTTTTAACAGGGACAAATTAACTTGCTCACATGATCGCATTATGTCTTATTCATTCTAGTTCGAATTCTTTTGGACTTTTTTTTCGACACAATATCATTTGTTTCGGTCATACTTCTTTACATCTTTATATATCATGGTAATGTATAAGGAAAAGCTATCTATAAGCAACGATTGCTGTAATTTAGCGACAATCTTTCGCCATTGCTGCTCTGTAATATGACAACCATGCAGTAGCAAATTATATTTCAGGACTCATTATAGATATGGGCAACAGTTGGTTGCACACGGGTGATTCCATCGTTGGTAGGAATTAGCAGAGAGAGAGAGAGAGAGAGATAAAAGAGTGCGCTCGCACCATTAATGAGCGGCCTAGATCCGAAGGATTGATGAGCTCGCTCAATGTACGTAGCAGGGTTGGCAGGGATGATACATCACCCAGCAGTGGACCAGCGAGGCACAGACGCACAGAGTTTCCAAGCCAGGAATTATATTACGACTCAACTATCACGACACGACTTAGAACTAGACTAGGCGTAAATAGTCAAACCTGACTGAACGCTATAAATATAACCAACAACAACATTAACGACGATGTATTATTTTTATTGTAGAGGTATCGTTGTCTAGTTGGTACGTCGTGTCAGGGGGTCACATGATGCGCGCTTCGAGTCCCGGCATAACGCTCGCGTTCTTTGGCGAGACATTTATCTACATTTGCCTCTCTCCATCCAGGTGTTAAAAGAGACTGGAAGGAAAGGAAGGAAATCCCGACCAAACCTGCTTTACTGATATAGCGACCACTTGTATAGATAAACCCTCCAGATTTAACGACGCAATTTTCAGTACCACCGCGAATTTCGTTTTTCCATTGACACCGTGATTTAAGGAACCTGTACACAAAGACCACCTTATCAAATAAAGTGCTTTTCTTGTGTCCATTGAGTGATCTTTATATACAGGTTATTATTGATATTTACCCAATCAGGCTATGTTCATTCAGGATATCACCCCCCGACGACTAACAAGTAAACAGATATAAAAATAACTTGACCATTAAGATGGGTATTAATTCTCAACTCGAACTTGGATTCGATTGTAACCAGAGTATTGCAGCTAATAAAATCATTTTCTACCTGACTCTCGGCATTGCTTTTCTCCTTTCCACATTCACTCTGGCGTTCATTCTCGGTCATCGTTGCCTTCGCAAACGACGTTTCATCTTCCAGTTCAACATCATCTTGGCAGACCTAGTTAGTCTCATCTGTCATCTTGTAGTAGTCAACCTCGGATCGGTAGGTGTACAATTTCAATAAATAATAGTGATATTTTGTCAATTTCTTCTGTATTAATGGCTATGTTGTGTAAGCCAGTATTTGTGCCATTTTCTCGTTAAAGATACTATGTCCCTTTTGCAGCCAACCTCAAATTCTGTAGAACTTTGCAGGAATTATGAATATGTCATGTATGTCCTATCTGTGGAATATAAAACGTTAGCAGTGTCCTAATATTCAAATGATGCAAGGGAACCCGTTTACTTGCTAGACCTCACTGTCAGACACTATTATCAGTATTGAGTGAGTGACTGGCTTTTTCTTCTTTGGTAATAACATACATAAAATGAGCTGTAAAGGATTTGTCTACATCAATTACCTACTTCTTGTAATGGCCAAAATTAAACTGATTGAATCTTTGCGCAGCATAAAACGTACGACCATGCGGTACAATGGTCTGAAAATCAAGACTATTACTTAATGGCTCCATAGCTCCTAAGTCGATTTGGCAACTAATAGTCGTTATTTTCCCACTTAAAGACATTTTCAAGCCCCCTTTTTTAAGGGGAGTTCTAAATTAGTATTATCTTTCAAATGCCATTGGAATTTAACCTTTTCATTTTGTTGGCCCTCAAATGGGACATAGTACATTTAAATGCACTTCACTATTACTGTTCTCTCTACTGTTCTTTTGTTCTTTCGTCTTCTTCTTCCCTCTTCAGTCCTTCTTCTTCCTCTTCTTCTCCACCTTCTTCTTAATCTTCTCCTCTCCTTCTCCCTGTTATTCTTGTTACTACTCTTTTATGATTCATTCTATAACCACGATTTTAGTTATTGTTATTTATTTGTATTATTTGTATTATTATTATTATGATAATCAATATTATTAGTTTTATTGTTTCATTTACATCATTGTTCTAAATTTATTATCATTTTTAATACACTCTTGACCATAAAGTTGATAAAAAAATAATTCCTAAACACTTTCTATGAAATGATTGTGAAAATATGATTTATTCTTGATATATTAAGTTTTTATGTTCCAGAGTCATAGATGACGTTCTCAGAAGATAAACACTCTATCTATCACGAATAAACAATATTGTGACAATCGTTTTATGAAAAGAAGTAAGGAACAAATTATTCCAACTCTATTGGTAACGGTGTATTACTATGCCTTATAATTATTATTCTGTTAATGTTGTGGTTATTATTGTTATCTTTATTATTATCATTATTATCAATATTATTAGTATTATAGCAATTCTTCTTCTACTCCTTCTTCTAATTATTATTATTATTATCATTGTATTCATACTGATTTTTGTTTTCATTATTTTGTTTATACATGTATTATTTACACAGTAGCCTTGCGGGTGCACCATGTGAGAGAGAGGGGGAGGATTGAGGAGTCCTGAAAAGGACTGTCGGTACTCTTTCTTGAGGTTTAGTCCTGAAAAGGACTGTTGGTATAGTCCTTTTCAGGACTACAAAAAAACCTCAAGAAAGATTACCGAGAGTCCTTTTCAGGACTCCTCAATCATCCCTCTCTCTCACATGGTGCACCCGCAAGCCAACTGTATATCTAGATCACCATGCAAGCCGACACTTACAAGCAGTATCTAACATGTATTATTGTTGTAACACTTGAAGGTTGAAGTGTAACTTTTGATAACCTCTCCATACAGGGTAACTCTCCATCGAAAATCGTACGCCCTTACCTGACGACGCCCCTGGTCATTTCCGTTATCAACATCCTCTTCGTAGCCCTATACCAGCTCCTCACCATCCGCGTCGACCCCTTTGGGGTGAAGAACATCATCACCACGGCGAGATGCGTCGTCGCTGCCATCGCATCGTGGTTGGTCTGCGCAGGAGTTATGATTCCCATCGGTTATTTGGACAAAATCGACGGGGTTCTTGAAGAGCTAGTCGTCTGTATCTCAACGCTCCTCGTTTTCTTTCTCACAGGGGTATGTCTGAGTCTGATTTATGGCGTGGTGGCCAAGATGCCATGCGATAATGTTCAGATGGAGGAAAGAAATGAAGACAACAAGCGAGTCCTGCGCACTTTTGCTATTATCTATGCAACGTCTTTGATCGCTGGCACCATGACATGTGCTCTTTCTCTTAAGCTTTACGTTACAAAGACGCCTTTTGCCTATGAGGCGTCCGATTCTGGCCCTTGTTTCATATTTTTGGTAACACTGGTAACGGCTTTTAACTGGATAGCGAACTCTGTGGTTTATGTGTGGAGGCTGAAAGAATTTCGTTCGATTGTGTTTTCTTGTAGAGGGAACGCGAGGGTGGATGCTGTCTACTGAATAGACCATCGCAGCGTGACGCCATACTGGCCCAGTTGTCAAGGTTGCTGGTTTCCATTTTCCAATCAATTTTGTGCTAAATACTAGTACTTGGACCACACCAGCGCCAAACGGTGAATTCGACCCGCTCCATACCGTTGCTTGAAGGATTTCGCTCGTCGTCCAGTTTACGAACTAATTAATTCACCAGCTATATGCATAATGTCAGCTCTATGGATGTAATTGTGTCTGGCAATGCTTTAAATCGTCAAGAACAACTTTTGTTGAGGAAATGTGGTACATGGTGAATATCGGAAAGATATGGCAGCGGATCATATTGCAACATCACATATCAGTATGCTTCATTGATATAGTTGAATATTTGACTCACTGATTGATTGATTGATTGATATGTTCATATTTCATTTATATTGATTAATTGATTTACTGATTGATTTATAGAATTATTGTTGCACACTTGCACTTATATCAATTTCTTTATAACATGATATTAAAGCCCTTCGAAAAATCAACTTAAAGACAATACAAGTTTGTATATCCAATTTATTATTAAGTAATGCATCATTGTAATGTTTGTGCGTTCCAATGGGTGCTGAGCAGGCTACTGAAACTGCCAAAGTGTAATTTTTCGATAGTCTTTGCGATTATGCTTTGTGTAGAACCCAATTGTACATACAATACATTTTCTTGTAAAGCTTCGTTCTGATATGACGCTGCAAAACCACTGGATTCTTTTGTCCATATAGAAATGATTTTGATTTGAGATATTGATTTAACTAGTACTATGGTGAGCAGAGTGCTGAGACTGCCAAGGTGGGATTTAAAAAAGGTCTTTGCGACTGTTCTTTCTGAACAAACTAATGTACACAATCGTCCATTCTCCTGTTAAACACTTACTTTAACAAGCCATTTTTTTAATGAGCCCTACATTTTCACATGTCACATAAAAAAGTCTAACCATAAAAATGTTCAAACTGTCAAATGTGTTTAGTTGTCAATAATGAGTTTACCAAAAATGTGAGATCTGATTGGGAACATTGTTAAAATACATTATATTCATAATGATAATGTAGATGATGATGATGATTATAATACAAGTATTAGTAATAATAATAGTAGTAGTAAAGAAAATTATTTGATAATGATACTAATGATGATAACAATAAAACCAACAATAATAATAATAACAAGCTATGGAATTCGTCACAGAGACGAATTTGGGGATCCGCAATTTGATCGAAACATAACACATAGAGAAACTCAATGGGAGATTAGGTCTTTAAAGAAACTTCCACCCTCCACTCATACAACACGCCTATGTACAAGCTCATTTAGTAATCAAGGATATAGAAACAGTAGAAATGATCATGCTGACTATTGTGCGGTACAACCCTGTTAATATTAAATTAATGACAGGAGTAGGCGAACAACGAAAAAATAACACGTCGTTCAAAATGTTGAAGTTCTGATTATTTATTACACGAATGTGTCGGATCGTACAGAGTAGCAAGAAAAGCGATGTTGACGGTCGAGAATCGTGAGGAGAAAATTTGCAGATGATAATTGTAAGAGAGATAAAGTATCGATAGTGAATAGTAAGAAGCAAGAGGCATTCACCAAATCTGACCAAAAGGCTAGAATGTATGTTTAGATTTACGATCCAGCCAAGTACATGTATCATGTTTTGTAGAGTACGGTCGCAGCTACAACATAATCAAATATGGGAGACATCAAAGAAGAGGTGGCGAGATGTATCCAAAACTACAACAGGGTGTTAGATTTGTACGATTAATTTAAAAAAAAGTTTGAAATGTCTGATGAATATTAACAATGTAACAACTAACATACCATTATCGTGGTAGAAATTAATGTCACAATACAAGCTAATGTGAAATAAATGCCAGTTCTTCGTGCTAGAAGGTCGGCAGGTTAAATCCCAAAGTATTGTATGATTTGGTCTTTTGTCAGAGCGACAGTTTTAGAATAAATAGTTGTTATGGGTATTATATTATTTATAGTGTGAACGTTGGTATGATGAACTTGGCCATGAATATTAGAGATGAAAAGAAGGTAGATGCGTTTGAAATGTGGGTTTATCGGCGAATACTGAGGGTTCCGTGGACAGACAGAAGAACAAACCGAAGGGTACTAGACAAGCTGGGTACAGAGATGTCGCTTCGAAAGTGTATTGCCTGAAGGAAATTGCAGTGTTTTGGCCATGTAGTAAAGAGAGATGGTTTCGGAAAGTCACTTATAACAGGAACAGTGGAAGCCATGCGAAGAAGAGGCAGACCTGCTGTGTCCTGGTTGAAAGACATCCTCATAGGCAGGGAAAAGGCTGCCAGACGCAACCAGCGCAACAGCAGGCAGAGAAGGATAGCATAAACTTGAGATTACCGCGGCTGCGCAGCTTGCGGCACCTGACTGAAATAAGAAGAATACTTTACACGATTTTTATTATGATTATCATTATTATAGTCATCATTATTTATCATCATAATTATATTTTAGCATATATGTAAAGGCGCTCTATATGTATGTATGTATGATTAGCATTATAATAACTATTATTATAATCGTTATTATTATTATCATCATCTTCATCGTCCTCATTATCTTTCTCGTCATCTTAATCGTCTAATAATTACAATCACTCTTGTTTGAATTACTCTCACTATAAAACCAGTTTAAAAGAAAGAAAAAATATGTATTATTTCTTCGCTAAAATATTTTGCTTTTGTCCAATCCTTCATCCTCAAACGATTACTGTCCTGACTTTCTATTGTTTGCAAGCAATCGGGGATGATTTAATGAAAATAATTTAAAAATAATTTAATTGAAAATAGGACATTGAGCTCGGGCTTTCTCTTACTGTTCCATTGTTACCAACCGCGCTCAATAGGATTGCCAGACAGCTTGAACCAAAAGCACAATGTTCCTTACAAAGCCTGCTTGAATGTTAATGGTACTCTATTTAAGGACCATGTAATTAATTATTTTCAGTAGGGACGTTTACATTAGCGTGGACTGATACGTGTGACGTCCATTCATGGCAGTGCATTAAAAGGACGTCGATGGAAGCAATCCCCATTGTCTTCGTGCGAATCTAAAAGTCCCTATTGGTAGTGGGAACTTGACGTTGATGCTTTGAGAAGCTTTTATATTGATTGTTACCTATTTGTTTAGAAATCGGGACATTGTACTGTGGCAGTTGGTTTTTAAAGGGCAAATTTACTAATTTATATTTGATAAAATGACATGTAAAGGGGAATGCACGATCTCCATGGTTATCAGCATTATTATGTGATATGTAATGTGGTTACTACTAATAAAGAGACTCTTTGCTTGTCCCTCTTACAGGATCTGTCTGTCGTTTATTTCGAGTCCTCGACCACCTCACATTACGTTCAATAATGTTCAAACTGTCCAATTTGTTCCATGTAATATCCTCCATTTTGTTTACTGTATACATTCGAGCATGTAAAAGAAATAAATTCAAATTAAATTCAAAATTCAATTGTTATATACAATACATATCAATTTGGGCCCTGTCTTGTAAAGCCCCGTTCAGATAATACGCTGCGAAACCGCGGCGTTTTTGTCTCGCCTATTGGTAGTGGGAACTTGACGTTAGATGCTTTGTAGTCCAGTAGACGGTACCATAGACCATGTACATGACCTGGAAAAGTTGAAAAGTACAAGGTTTTTTTGTTGATTCGTGTTCTAGATGGGTATTGAAGTAAATTCAGCTTGGTTGCCAGCTCGGCAACCTTGAGCAACTTTTTTTATAGCCTAATTAGCATAATCATCTAATTATCATATGTGCAATATGTAATAATGTTGCTAATCTCAATCCAGGAAGCCTGAAAACATGGATAATATGACTTTTCAAGGGTTTTCTATGACAAGGAATTCATTTATGACACCAATTTTTATTTTTAAGTAATACAATTGTCTTAAATAGCATAATTAGCATAATATGTACAATATATGGACTTCATTGTCATTGTTTATCTATAAAGCCTAAAAATGGTGTAATGCAACATTGTAAATCACATTTGAATGATTAATCATTAATTCATGAGAAGATATTCCATGTATAATGTAGTATAATTAGTCTAATTAGCATATTAATCTAATTAGCATATTATGTGCAATATGTAATAATGTTGCTAATCTCAATCCAGGCAGCCTGAAAACATGGATAATACAATTTTGTTTAGGTTTTCTATGATGAGGAATTCATTTATGACACCAATTTTTTTATTCCAAGTAATGCAATTGTCTTAAATAGTACAATGAGCATTAATGAGCTAATAAGCATGTGTACAATATATGGACTTCATTGTCATTGTTTATCTACAGTATAAAGCCTAAAAATGGTGCAATGCAACCTTGTAAATCACATTTGAATAATTAATCATTAATTCATGAGAAGATATTCCATGTAGATGTAGTATAATTAGCCTAATTAGCATATTAATCTAATTAGCATATTATGTGCCATATGTAATAATGTTGCTAATCTCAATCCAGGCAGCCTGAAAACATGGATAATGCGACTTTTTTTAGGTTTTCTATGACGAGGGATTTAGTTGTGACACCAATTTTTGTATTCCAAGTAATGCAATTGTCTTAAATAGTACAATGAGCATTAATGAGCTGATAAGCATGTGTACAATATATGGACTTCATTGTCATTGTTTATCTATAAAGCCTAAAAATGGTGCAATGCAACATTGTAAATCACTTTTGAAAGACTGATTATTAATTCAAGAGAAGATATTCCATGTAGATGTAGTATAATTAGCCTAATTAGCATATACACTGTATGTGCCAAATGTAATAATGTTGCTAATCTCAATCCAGGAAGACTGAAAACATGGATGACTTTTTCAGGGTTTTCCATGACGAGGGATTCAGTTGTGACACCAATTTTTATTTTTAAGTAATGCAATTGGCTTAATATGTAATTATTTTACTAATAAGCCTAATTAGCATATAATGTAGAATATCAATTATTTGGGACTATATTTAGCTTCACAAATTGTATGTCCAATGTGGTGGTTATCTTGGTCTTAAGGCAATGTTGTCGAACCTCATGAAATGTCTAGGAAATGGCGGGTCATCATACGCATTGATGGCTGGGCTTCAGTCATTGGATTTAGAGAGACTGTCGGAAACACTGAATATGGTTAAGCAGAATGATAATGATGGAATTGATGATGTGGTGAGACAGGTATGTACATAGGCCAGGGATGTTGAATACAACAGTGCGAACTATGATCTGTCTATGTTTACCAAAGCTAGAACCATTGAGAGTTCAAGCCCGACGTTGCTCAAGCAGAATTCCTGGAAAAGTATTACTATATGAATCATGTTTTCAGGCTTCCTGGATTAAGCTTAGCAACATAATTACATATTGCACATATATGCTCATTAGGCTAATTATACTACATCTACATGGAATATCTTCTCTTGAATTAATAATCAGTCTTTCAAAAGTGATTTACAATGTTGCATTGCACCATTTTTAGGCTTTATAGATAAACAATGACAATGAAGTCCATATATTGTACACATGCTTATTAGCTCATTAATGCTCATTGTACTATTTAAAACAATTGCATTACTTGGAATACAAAACTGGTGTCATAAATAAATTCCTCATCATAGAAAACCCTTGAAAAGTCGTATTATCCATGTTTTCAGGCTGCCTGGATTGAGATTAGCAACATTATTACAAATTGCAAATATATGCTAATTAGATTATTATGCTTAGTAGGCTAATTATACTACATATACATGGAATATCTTCTCATGAATTAATGATTAATCTTTCAAAAGTGATTTAAAATGTTGCATTGCACCATATTTAGGCTTTATAGATAAACCATGACAATGAAGTCCATATATTGTACACATGCTAATTATGCTATTTAAGACAATTGTATTACTTGGAATACAAAACTGGTGTCATAAATAAATTCCTCATCATAGAAAACCCTTGATAAGTCGTATTACCCATGTTTTCAGGCTTCCTGGATTGAGATTAGCAACATTATTACATATTGCACATATGATAATTAGATGATTATGCTAATTAGGCTATAAAAAAAGTTGCTCAAGGTTGCCGAGCTGGCAACCAAGCTGAATTTACTTCAATACCCATCTAGAACATGAATCAACGAAAAAACCTTGTACTTATCAACTTTTCCAGGTCTGAAAAATTTCTACAGGACTATTGAATGCTTTAGAGGTGTCGTTGTCTAGTTGATACGTGATTGAACAGGGATCACTTGATGCGCGGTTTGAGTCATGCCATTACGCTCGGGTTCTTTGGCGAGACATTAATCTGCTTCTGCTACTCTCCCTCCAGGTGTTAAATGGGTACTGGAAGCGGAAGGAAATCTCGATCAAACCTGCTTTAAATAGCGACCACTTGTATAGAGAAGACCCCGGCTCTAAAGACGACATTTCCAATACACATAAACTGTGTTTTTTCATTGACGCCGTGATTCAAGGAGCCTGCACACAAAGACCAACTGCTCAAAAAAGCCGCTTTTCTTGTGTGCATTGAGTGATCTTTATATACAGGTTATTGTGGTTATTTACATAATCACGCTTATCCATTCCTGATATAACGCCTGACGACTAAGAAATAAATACATAAAAAACCTTCACCATTAAGATGGATCCCGAGTTTTATCATCTCATTCTTGGCCTCGGTCATGGGCGTCAATCCTGGGGGGGGGGGGGGGGGACGGGGGGACACGTCCCCCCCACGAATTTTCAGGTGGCGAAATGTCCCCCCCATGATTCGGGGTTAAAATCTTCTTTTTTTTTCCTTTCTTCCTCTCTTTCTCTCTGTGTTGAGAAAATCAAGCCAAATCAGGCGATCAGATTTTATTAATAGAACTAGAAGCGTCATTAATATTACATTCACATTACCGGAAGTTCAAACATTGGTTTACGATGAAAATCCTTTCCCCAACTGAAAAAAATCAAATTAATCCCTTGTATCTTCCAAACTTTATGGCTGATAATGGAAACGACAAATTCATCTATCTACCCCCCCCCCCCCCCCGTTCCGTTCTTGTTCCTGTTAATTGAACTTAAGACTGTTTTCTTTTTAATTTGACAAAAATTAAGCCCAAAATCAAGCCATCTATCCATCAATTTAAACAAAAATCTTCAACTTCTGAGGGGGGAACTTTCCCCCTCAGACACCCCCTGCGTACTTGTTCCTTGTTAGTTGAACTTAAGACTGTTTTCTTTTTAAATTTGGCAAAAAAGTATGGCCCAAATTAAGCCATCTATCCATCAATTTAAAAAAAAAAATCTTCAACTTCTGAGGGGGGCACATCCCCCCTCAGACACCCCCTGCGTTCTACTGTTTTCCTTTTAATTTGGCAAAAAGTATGCCCCAAATCAAGCCATCTATCCATCAATTTCAAAAAAATCTTCAACTTCTGAGGGGGGCACATCCCCCCTCAGACACCCCCTGCGTTCTTGTTCCTTGTTAGTTGAACTTAAGACTGTTTTCTTTTTAATTAGGCAAAAGGTATGCCCAAAATCAAGCCATCTATCCATCAATTTAAAAAAAAATCTTCAACTTCTGAGGGGGGCTCAGACACACCCTGCGTTCTTGTTCCTTGTTAGTTGAACTTAAGACTGTTTTCATTTTAATTTGGAAAAAAGTATGCCCCAAACCAAGCCATCTATCCATCAATTTCAAACAAAATCTTCAACTTCTGGGGGGGGGGGCACATCCCCCCCTCAGACACCCCCTGCGTTCTTGTTCCTTGTTAGTTGAACTTAAGACTGTTTTCTTTTTAAATTTGGCAAAAAAGTATGGCCCAAATCAAGCCATCTATCCATCAATTTAAAAAAAAAATCTTCAACTTCTGAGGGGGGCACATCCCCCCTCAGACACCCCCTGCGTTCTACTGTTTTCTTTTTAATTTGGCAAAAAGTATGCACCAATTCGAGCCATCTATCCATCAATTTCAAAAAAATCTTCAACTTCTGAGGGGGGCACATCCCCCCTCAGACACCCCCTGCGTTCTTGTTCCTTGTTAGTTGAACTTAAGACTGTTTTCTTTTTAATTAGGCAAAAGGTATGCCCAAAATCAAGCCATCTATCCATCAATTTAAACAAAAATCTTCAACTTCTGAGGGGGGAACTTTCCCCCTCAGACACCCCCTGCGTACTTGTTCCTTGTTAGTTGAACTTAAGACTGTTTTCTTTTTAAATTTGGCAAAAAAGTATGGCCCAAATTAAGCCATCTATCCATCAATTTAAAAAAAAAAATCTTCAACTTCTGAGGGGGCACATCCCCCCTCAGACACCCCCTGCGTTCTACTGTTTTCCTTTTAATTTGGCAAAAAGTATGCCCCAAATCAAGCCATCTATCCATCAATTTCAAAAAAATCTTCAACTTCTGAGGGGGGCACATCCCCCCTCAGACACCCCCTGCGTTCTTGTTCCTTGTTAGTTGAACTTAAGACTGTTTTCTTTTTAATTAGGCAAAAGGTATGCCCAAAATCAAGCCATCTATCCATCAATTTAAAAAAAAATCTTCAACTTCTGAGGGGGGCTCAGACACACCCTGCGTTCTTGTTCCTTGTTAGTTGAACTTAAGACTGTTTTCATTTTAATTTGGAAAAAAGTATGCCCCAAACCAAGCCATCTATCCATCAATTTCAAACAAAATCTTCAACTTCTGGGGGGGGGGGGGCACATCCCCCCCTCAGACACCCCCTGCGTTCTTGTTCCTTGTTAGTTGAACTTAAGACTGTTTTCTTTTTAAATTTGGCAAAAAGTATGGCCCAAATCAAGCCATCTATCCATCAATTTAAAAAAAAAATCTTCAACTTCTGAGGGGGGCACATCCCCCCTCAGACACCCCCTGCGTTCTACTGTTTTCTTTTTAATTTGGCAAAAAGTATGCACCAATTCGAGCCATCTATCCATCAATTTCAAAAAAATCTTCAACTTCTGAGGGGGGCACATCCCCCCTCAGACACCCCCTGCGTTCTTGTTCCTTGTTAGTTGAACTTAAGACTGTTTTCTTTTTAATTAGGCAAAAGGTATGCCCAAAATCAAGCCATCTATCCATCAATTTAAACAAAAATCTTCAACTTCTGAGGGGGGAACTTTCCCCCTCAGACACCCCCTGCGTACTTGTTCCTTGTTAGTTGAACTTAAGACTGTTTTCTTTTTAAATTTGGCAAAAAAGTATGGCCCAAATTAAGCCATCTATCCATCAATTTAAAAAAAAAAATCTTCAACTTCTGAGGGGGGCACATCCCCCCTCAGACACCCCCTGCGTTCTACTGTTTTCCTTTTAATTTGGCAAAAAGTATGCCCCAAATCAAGCCATCTATCCATCAATTTCAAAAAAATCTTCAACTTCTGAGGGGGGCACATCCCCCCTCAGACACCCCCTGCGTTCTTGTTCCTTGTTAGTTGAACTTAAGACTGTTTTCTTTTTAATTAGGCAAAAGGTATGCCCAAAATCAAGCCATCTATCCATCAATTTAAAAAAAAATCTTCAACTTCTGAGGGGGGCTCAGACACACCCTGCGTTCTTGTTCCTTGTTAGTTGAACTTAAGACTGTTTTCATTTTAATTTGGAAAAAAGTATGCCCCAAACCAAGCCATCTATCCATCAATTTCAAACAAAATCTTCAACTTCTGGGGGGGGGGGCACATCCCCCCCTCAGACACCCCCTGCGTTCTTGTTCCTTGTTAGTTGAACTTAAGACTGTTTTCTTTTTAAATTTGGCAAAAAGTATGGCCCAAATCAAGCCATCTATCCATCAATTTAAAAAAAAAATCTTCAACTTCTGAGGGGGGCACATCCCCCCTCAGACACCCCCTGCGTTCTACTGTTTTCTTTTTAATTTGGCAAAAAGTATGCACCAATTCGAGCCATCTATCCATCAATTTCAAAAAATCTTCAACTTCTGAGGGGGGCACATCCCTCCTCAGACACCCCCTGCGTTCTTGTTCCTTGTTAGTTGAACTTAAGACTGTTTTCTTTTTAATTAGGCAAAAGGTATGCCCAAAATCAAGCCATCTATCCATCAATTTAAAAAAAAATCTTCAACTTCTGAGGGGGGCACATCCCCCCTCAGACACCCCCTGCGTTCTACCGTTTTCTTTTTAATTTGGCAAAAACTATGCCCAAAATCAAGCCATCTATCCATCAATTTAAACAAAAATCTTCAACTTCTGAGGGGGGCACATCCCCCCTCAGACACCCCCTGCGTTCTACTGTTTTCTTTTTAATTTGGCAAAAAGTATGCACCAAATTGAGCCATTTATGCATCAATTTAAAAAAAGTATTCAACTTCTAAGGGGGCACATCCCCTCAGACACCCCCCCCCCCCTCCCCTGCGTGGCGCGCCCATTCGCCCCCCTTACAAAATAACCTGGCGCCGCCCTGTCTGAACTTGTGTCCCCCCCACGGTCTGATTTGGATTGACGCCCATGGCCTCGGTTGTAACAAGAGTACTACAGCTAATACAATCATTTTCTACCTGACTCTCGGCATTGCTTTTCTCCTCTCCACATTCACTCTGGCTTTCATTCTCGGTCATCATCGCCTTCGCAAACGACGATTCATCTTTCAGTTCAACATCATCTTGGCAGACCTAGTTAGTGTCATCTGTCATCTTGTAGCAATATTTGGATGGGTAGGTGTACAATTTTAATAAATAGTAGTGATGTTTGTCAATTTCCTTTGTAATATGGCTATGTATTGGTTGATTGCACTCAGGTGATTCCACTGTTCGCAGGAATTAGCAGAGAGAGAGAGAAGTGAACATTATCATCATTAACGACGATGTATTATTCTTATTCTTAATTGTTCTTCGTCTTTACAATCCTATTTGAATAAGAGAAAACAAGGATTAAATGTTAGGCTTCCTGGGAGAAGTTTCAACTGTTCTTTCTGGCTTGCATTTAGTAGATCCCGCTAGTTCCAAGACTTTTTTCTGACTTGTTTTCAATTAGAAGATCGAGCACGGGATCTTAAGCTACTGGGTGCAAGCTAAAAAATTCTTTAGAACATTGAACAACATTGTGGTACTATATGTAGCGTCACATTGTAATCACTAGTGGTAGTAGTAGTAGTAGTAGTAGTAAAATTAGTAGTAGTAGTAGTAGTAGTACGATTATTGCAATGACGAATATTTATTATTATTATCATCATTATTACTTTTATTGCAATTTCGTTCACATTCTGCCCTATAAATATTCTTCTTCTTCTTTTCGTCAGGAAATCACATTCGTTTTGCACGTAGCGCTTATTATTCCTATTTAGGTCCTTTTAATTCGCCCTATTCCTTTAAAATTTCGTAGGCATATTCTATAGAATCCCATCAAGGTCACTACGTGCTTTTTTAAAATCACTCATGCGTAACCGTCCAGGCGCCATTTTGTCCGTTTTTGGTCCATTTTAAGGCCTTTCTTTCTTCATTCCTATCTCCACTATCCTACATCCTAAAAACCTTTTATCAAATTCCTCTGGATAGTCTAAGAGATGTTCTTTTATCTGGGACACATAATATGACCTTCAAAATGCCATCTTTGTACTCAAAATTCAAATTTGAAACCGACTCCGTCGAAAATCTCTAAAAATCTTGACAAATTGACCCCTAAAAATATAAAAGTGCAATCACTTTCTCATATAAATTCCGTTTTGTTTTTAAATCTCACAGTATCTCTATCTCATATTTACACAAAGCCATGCTGAATTTCACGCTCCAATGGCTATGCAATGAATATGCAATAACTAAATAGCGCCCTCTAAATTCTTGGGAATTGAGCTTTCTTACTAAGACCGTAACTCCATCATTTCTGGCCTAACCCGTACCCTTTTTTGGATTTAGATACTCGAAGACATACCCTTTCCAGCCAAATGCAAAATTATATACCCTAACTCTGACCATAGACCTACCACCACCTTATGATCTGACTAAACTTGAGAACATTCCCCTCCAAATTCGCCATTTTCACAAAATGGGCGAAATAACTTCAAATTGCGCTAAAATAACGAAACTTGGCACACACATGTATTCAAACACGGAAAAACTTTCTGCCAAGTTTGGTAAAATTTGATGACGTCAGCGCAAAGTTATTGCCCAAAACAATGAATTTAGTATGCATTACGTAACAGCCCGTTTAAAACGTACAGTACAATGTTCGTAGATGAAAATGGTGTCAAACTGACCGCAATGAAGTGCTTTTTTTCGAATGATACCAAAAACGTCATATGTTATCAGAAAAATATTCGAGTAAATCGCGTTTGAACAAGGGTCACTATACGAATTCTGCTGAGTTTCCGCCAAGTTATAACACCTATCGGCTATGACGTCATTTTTTTTCAGACTGCTTTTCGCCCCCTTCCCGTCCTTTTCTCTTCTTAAAATTTTAAAGTGGCATACGCAGTGCACCTCAGAGCCAGATTTTTATAATCTGTCAAGGGGAATGGATTAGTATGGGTTGATGTTAGTGTCACCGCACGCGTCATCACGTTTTCATCATGCACCCAAATCCAATGGGTTTTTGCACGCAGTGCTTGCGAGCCTTTTGTAGGTCCTTTCCTCTATCCCAACTCCTTTCAAACTTTTTGGACGTAATTTCTAGCAACCCACCAAGGTCAACAAAATCTTCGTTCTCTAAAATCGCTCATGCGTGACCTTCCAAGCGCCATTTTGTCCGTTTTTACGTTTTTTTTAAATGCGTGCAGTTCAATGCGCGCAGATGAGAATGGTATCAAACTGACCGCAAGGAAGTGCCCTTTCGAACGATACCAAATATGGTATATGTTCACATAGAAAATGTTGAGTAAATCGCATTTAAACAAGGGTCACTATACAATTTCCGCCCTATTATAACACGCATCGGCTATCACGTCATTTTTCACGCTGCTTTTCGCCCCCTTTCTCTCCTTTTACCTTGAAATTTTGCAAGCGTATTTTGGGCTGCCAAACGCACGGCTTGTCGAAGCCGGATTTGTTTAGAATCTGTCAAGGTGGCCATTTTATAATCATGATTATGTTAGTATGGACGGCTGTTTGTGCCACAGCACGCGTCACCACCTGTTCATCATGCACCAAATCCCATTGGTTTTGCACGCAGTGCTTGCAAGCCCTTTCCAGGACCCTTCCTCAATTCCAATTTCCTTCAAACTTCGTAAACATAGTCTCTAGCATTCCTACAAGGTCACTGTATTCTTCGTTCTCCGGAATCCCTCATGCGTGACTGTCCAGGCGCTACTTCGTCCGTTCCGGGCCGTTTTGGTGGCCTTTCTTTCGCCCTACCTATCTCAACTATCACAGTAGCTACAGACTTCTTACAAATTGCTCTGGACAGTCCGAGAAAAGCTCTTACGTTTCTAACGTAGAAACACGTGCGTCATTGCATGCATATCGTTGTGACACGATTGCATGTCTAGTTATCATTATTATCAATTTGTCATTATTAACATCATTGTTATCATTATGATTTTCATTTACATTGTTTTTTTTTATACTATTGTTCTAACATCAGAATGCTAAAGTGTATTCTCTCTCCTTACAGAAGTACATTCCAGTGAATATCATACGCGCTTTCTTAACGGCGCCCCTGGTCGTTTCCGTGATTAACATCCTCTTCGTAGCTCTGTATCAGCTCATCACCATCCGCGTCGACCCCTTCGGCGTGAAGAACATCGTCACCACGACGAGATGCGTCGTCGCGGCCATCGCATCGTGGGTGGTCTGCGCCGGCGTTTTGTTACCCATCGACCATTTGGACAATTCAGACAGGGTTCTTGAAGAGCTAGCCTTCTTCATCTTGACGCTCCCCGTTTTCCTTCTCACAGGGGTATGTCTGAGTCTGATTTATGGCGTGGTGACCAAGATGCAATGTGATAATGTGCAGATGGAGGAAAGAAAGGAAGAAAACAAGCGAGTCCTGCGCACCTTTGCTATCGTCTATAGCACGTCTTTGATAACTGGTACCATGACGTGTGCTCTATCTCTTAAGCTTTACGTGACAAAGACTTATTTTGAATACGAGGCGTTCTTTAATGGCCCATGTTTCATATTTTTGGTAACACTGGTAACTGCTTTTAACTGGATAGCGAACTGTGTGGTTTATTTGTGGAGGCTGAAAGAATTTCGTTCGATTGTGTTTTCTTGTCGAGGAAACGGGAGGGTGGAGGCTGTCTACTGAATGGACTAGCGCAGCGTGACGTCATACTGGCCAAGTTGTCAAGGTTGCTGGTTCAAACATTTTGTGCTAAACACTGGCACGGGGACCACACTAGCGCCAAACACTCAATTTGACCTGCTCCAGCCCGTTGCTTGAATGTTTTCACTCGTCGTCCAGGTTACAGAGCCCGCAAAATCATTCAAACCACGGTGTTTGGGGCTATGTGATCACCACACCAATGCTAAGCACAAAATGTCATGAACCAGCAATCTTGACATCTTGGCAAGTATGAAGTCACACGTCGGTACTTCATAGACCTTTTTACTAATGTAGTGTTCAATTGATTCATGTTTCTCTCCTTAACCCGTGTTTACCAACGTATCAAATCACTCGGTATATGCACAATGTCAGCTCTATGGATGAAATTATGTTTGGCAAGGTTTTAAATCGCCAAGAACAACTTTAGCTCCAGAAGTATGGCTAAATTTAGTAAGCGTGGCAATTTCTTTAGAATGGCAATTTACTATTGACGGTTTTTCGGTTTTTTCCTTTTCCTTTTTAAAAAATTACAAATACATGTACATAAACTAGGTTTCCTTTGTTTACGCCTAGAACACATTGGCCCGAATTCACAAAGGAGGTTTGTCGACAAACCTTGGTTTTCGTACGTCATATGACGCCTTTTACGCGTTTTTTACAAACCTGGTTTGTAAAGAACAAAAGGAGGTTTGGCGAAACAAAAGGAGGTTTGAGCTCAAACCTTGGTCTGAGCTCAAACCTTGCTTTGTGAATTCGGGCCATGGTGTTTGTTTAAATAATAATGGTATCGCCTGGTTGAGGAAATGTGGTATATGTTGACAGCGGATCATATATTGCAAAATCAGATATCAATATGCATCATTGATCGACTGATTGGTTGAGTTATTGATTTACTGATTGATTAATTGATTAATTGATTGATTTGTTCATATTCCATTCAAAATTATTAATTGATTAATTGATTTACTGATTGATTAATATAATTATTGTTGTACTTATATCAATTTACTTGTAACACGAAAGCAAAGCCTTTCGAAAAATCATCTAAAGACCAATAAGTTATCATTACGTAATGCGTTATTGTAATGTTTGTGCGTTCATATGGGTGATGAGCAGGAACTGCCACAGGATGATGTTTCAAAAGTCTTTGAAAGTTGTTGTGCAAACTATTGTAAATAATCCTCAATTCTTTTGTTGAACATTTTAGTTTAAAGAGACACAGTATCATAATTTATTGATGATTACAAACAATTACTTAACGAACTTATATTAACACGTACTTAAGTTTTAAGAGGGATTTACCTTTATTAGCCACGCTTTTAATTAGCCCTTTATTTCACGTGTCACATGAAATAATCTTAATACTGTAAGGGGTTAGGAAATTACCCTGTAACCTGTAGAGGGCGGAGTGCTGAGACAAGCAGGCACTCTGTGCTTGTCCGTCTTACAGGTGAGTTGACCAAACATGAACCACTTTTATGATTAGTAAATATTGATATTGTTATGTTAAATATTTGTTATGTACATGTGGATGGTGTCAGAACGATTTCAGTGATTATTATGATGTATCATGTGGGTTGATATGATTATAGCGAAAGCGAGGATTTAATGTTAAAATGTGTGATACTTAGCGTTATGATTTGTTATATATGCATTCACATTGTAGTACATGGTTATGTACACTAATTACTAGTAATTGAATGCGGTAGAAAAATTGGGTGTAGTGTGTGCGCGCTAATGGTTGGTCCCAGGACCAGGGTTACGCTCTAATTTATATGATGAGTATAGGCCCCCCCCCCCCCCACTCCGGGGTCGGAATGACCGCATGCTTGTTACCAAAATGTCCGGTAAAGGGGTACTTTTCGTACCGAGAATTGTAAAAAAAAAGGGGTGTATTTTGACTTTTCACCCGGGGATTTCTTTAAAAAGGTTTTTTTTCTTTTTTTTTTCTCTAATCTCTTTAGACTCCTGAGAAATTATTCAGAATTTAGGGGGTACATTGAGCATTTTTCCGTATTTAGGGGGGTCTTCAAGGCAGGAAAAACCCGCGAAAAGCCCGCGAAAGGGGGGTTCAGAAATGTTGGCAGTCCTCAGATAGGGGGTGCTTTCAAAAAGAGGGAACGAGCATACGCGTACCCTAAATAACACTGAGTGGGGGGTCCGGGAGTATAGGTCTTGGATCAGGACCGAGTTCATTGAGAATTATAGGGAGCATAGAAAATAATTGCCTATGATAGTACTTGAGTGTTTAATAGCTTTGCATGTTGTTTGTATTTTTGTTGCTAAGGGGATATTCATTATGGCACATCGAACAGCGATAATTGAACGTTGACTATTTAGCCATCAGAGGGTTTCTAGCGCCCTCTATCATTGTAAACCTTATTTCTCATTTTGTAGATTGCTATCAAAGAATATTGTTACATGTTAAATTGATATGGAATAATAGGAGTAAGAGCAATGTTTAGGGTTAGACCAGGAGATCATTGGAGTTTGGTTGGAAGTAAGAAAAGTATGGAAGATACATATTTGAATTGGAGTGGTTGATGAAAGTTGTATTTCATGCAGATCTCAAGAGATTTATAGTTTCCAGGATTTATCAATGTTTCTGGTCTTGGCCGGATATTTGGATATTTAAAAGCAGAGATATTTTGTCTTTGTTCCATTGTTATGATATTGTTAGTTTCATTATTCATTCTATAATATGTGCCTACTTTGAAGGGGGGGTACAAGGATAGCCCTATTTAAGTTTATGTTGTTAGGATATTTGCTTTGTCTTAATATTATAATGTACAAGTTAAAGGTATAGTTTATTGAACAAGAATTAAGTGGTAATATAGAGGTCACATGATAAGGTTATTAAACCTAGCTTGGTGTGTTGGTTTATCAAAATATGGGAATGTGTTGCTTTATATAACTTTTATATTGACTGTTACCTATTTGTTTAAGAATTCGGGTCAGGTGTTAATGTTGACAGTTAATGTTAACTGTGTTAATGTTGACAGTTTCAGCTACATTGTACGGTGGCAGTTGGTTTTTAAAGGGCAAATTTACTAATTTATATTTGATAAAAAGACATGTTAAGGGGAATGCATGATCTCCATGGATATCAGCATTATTATGTGATATGTAATGTGTCAGTTACTGGTTACTACTAATAAAGAGACTCTTTGCTTGTCCCTCTTACAGGATCTGTCTGTCGTTTATTTCGAGTCCTCGACCACTTCACATTACGTTCAATAATGTTCAAACTGTCCAATTTGTTCCATGCAATATCCTCCATTTTGTTTACTGTATACATTCGAGCATGTAAAAGAAATAAATTCAAATTAAATTCAAAATTCAATTGTTATATACAATACATATCAATTTGGGCCCTGTCTTGTAAAGCCCCGTTCAAATAAGACGCTGCAAAACCGCGGCGTTTTTGTCTCGCCTGCGTAGCAAAAAGCGAGACATAGGCGCCGCTTTTCCGGGGACGGCGGCGGCGGCGTCAACATAAAAAACTTAACCTGAGGTTAAGTTTTTGAAATTTTAGTATCATTTTGAAAGTATAAGTTCTTATTCAATGAAACTTAGACCAAAGGGTTATCGAGTATCCCCAATCATGTGAGTCGAATTTCGGTTCAACAAACTTAGACTATGTTGTGGCATCCACATCAAAACTTAACAAAAGGTTACGATTTTGAATTGTTATCATACTTTCGAAAGTATACATTCCTATTCCATTAAACTTGAACATAGGGGTTATCAAGTATCATCAATCATGTGATTAGTCTTTTAGGTGACAAAGTCAAGGACAAATATAATTTAAGGTCTGCAAACTTAGACTGTGTTGTATCAACAAGAGGTCAAATATGATAAGGTTATGAAACCTAGCTTGGTGTGTTGGTTTTATACGGGAATGTGTTGCTTTATATAAGTATTATATTGACTGTTACCTATTTGTTTAAGTATTTATCCATCTCTTTAGCTCTTTCTTCGACTCTGCATTGCACCCCCCCCCCTCTCTCTCTCTCTCTACATACGTACTAACCTATCATCACTATTGTAATATTCCTCTATCCCGTTTTGCAAAATCGGAATTTAATTCAAAACCTCTGTCAGCTCTTTCGAAGCAATCAGATCTAAAACCCAACACAAATAATGTATGGGAATTTCGAATTAAATCCGCAGAACCACGCAATCATCATTAGTAGTAAACAAAGCTTTTTTCTCTTGTTTTTTTAATCTGTGAAACGCATTGGTTACCACGTGCAAGTTCACTTCCATTGTGACAGAGTCAGGCGCGTACGCAGGGGGGGGGGGGGGGGGGGGGGGTTGGGGTTAAACCCCCCCCCCTCGAGTTTTTTTTATGTGTATGTTTTGTGTATGTTTTTTGTGAACCCCCCCCCCCTTTTGAGTTGTTTTTTGTTTTGTTTTGTTTGTTGTTGTTTTTTTAATAATAAAAAAAATAAAAAAAATTATGCCAATGGCTGACCTGAAAAAGGTGACCTTACCCCCCCCCCCCCCCAACGGAACAAAATGTCAAATTTTCAAATTTCGAGACCAAAAAAAAAAAAAAGTGTCCTCTTACCCCCCCCCCCCCCCCTACCCCCCCCCCCCCCCCCTCCTCTGTAATATGGCTATGTATCAGTTGATTGCACTCAGGTGATTCCACTGTTCCCAGGAATTAGCAGAGAGATAGAAGTGAACATTATCATCATTAACGACGATGTATTATTCTTATTCTTAATTGTTCTTCGTCTTTACAATCCTATTTGAATAAGAGAAAACAAGGATTAAATGTTAGGCTTCCTGGGAGAAGTTTCAACTGTTCTTTCTGGCTTGCACTTAGTAGATCCCGCTGGTTCCAAGACTTTTTTTTTTACTTGTTTTCAATGTGAAGATCGAGCACGGGGTCTTAAGCTACTGGGTGCAAGCTAAACAATTCTTTAGAACATTGAACAACACTGTGGTACTATATGTAGCGTCACATTGTAATCACTAGTAGTAGTAGTAGTAGTAGTAAAAGTAGTAGTAGTAGTAGTAGTAGTAATAGTAGTACGATTATTGCAATGAAGAACATTTATTATTATTATCATCATTATTACTTTTATTGCAATTTTGTTCACATTCTGCCCTATAAATATTCTTCTTCTTCTTTTCGTCAGGAAATCACATTCGTTTTGCACGTAGCGCTTATTATTCCTATTTAGGTCCTTTTCTTTTGCCCTATTCCTTTCAAATTTCGTAGGCATATTCTATAGCATCCCATCAAGGTCACTACGTTCTTTTTTAAAATCACTCATGCGTAACCGTCCAGGCGCCATTTTGTCCGTTTCTGGTCCATTTTAAGGCCTTTCTTTCTTCCTTCCTATCTCCACTATCCTACATCCTAAAAACCTTTTATCAAATTCCTCTGGATAGTCTAAGAGATGTTCTTTTATCTGCTACACATAACCTGACCTTCAAAATGCCATCTTCGTACTCAAAATTCAAATTTGAAACCGACTCCGTCAAAAATCTCTAAAAATCTTGACAAATTGACCCCTAAAAATATAAAAGTGCAATCACTTTCTCATATAAATTCCGTTTTGTTTTTAAATCTTACAGTATCTCTATCTCATATTTACACAAAGCCATGCTGAATTTCACGCTCCAATGGCTATGCAATGAATATGCAAAAATTAAATAGCGCCCTCTAAAGTCTTGGGAATTGAGCTATCTTACTAAGACCGTATCTCCATCGTTTCTGGCCTAACCCGTACCTTTTTTGGGATTTAGATACTCGAAGACATACCCTTTACAGCCAAATGCAAAACTATATACCCTAACTCTGACCATAGACCTACCACCACCTTATGATCTGACTAAACTTGAGAAAATTCCCCTCCAAATTCGCCATTTTCACGAAAATGGCGAAATAACTTCAAATTGCGCTAAAATGATGAAACTTGGCACACACATGTATTCAAACACGGGAAAACTTTCTACCAAGTTTGGTAAAATTTGATGACGTCAGCGCAAAGTTATTGCCCAAAACAATGAATTTAGTATGCATTACGTAACAGCCCGTTTAAAACGTGCAGTACAATGTTCGTAGATGAAAATGGTGTCAAACTGCTTTTTTTCGAATGATACCAAAAACGTCATATATTATCAGAAAAATATTCGAGTAAATCGCGTTTGAACAAGGGTCACTATACGAATTCTGCTGAGTTTCCGCCAAGTTATAACACCTATCGGCTATGACGTCATTTTTTCAGACTGCTTTTCGCCCCCTTCCCGTCCTTTTCTCTTCTTGAAATTTTAAAGTGGCATACGCAGTGCACCTCGGAGCCAGATTTGTATAATCTGTCAAGGGGAATGGATTAGTATGGATGAATGTTAGTGCCACCGCACGCGTCATCACGTGTTCATCATGCACCCAAATCCCATGGGCTTTTGCACGCAGTGCTTGCGAGCCCTTTGTAGGTCCTTTCCTCTATCCCAACTCCTTTCAAACTTTTTGGACGTAATTTCTAGCACCCCACCAATGTCAACAAAATCTTCGTTCTCTAAAAATGTGTCAAGGGGGCATTTTATAATCATGATTATGTTAGTATGGACGGCTGTTTGTGCCACAGCACGCGTCACCACATGTTCATCATGCACCAAATATCTTTGGTTTTGCACGCAGTGCTTGCGAGCCCTTTCTAGGTCCCTTCCTCAATTCCAATTCCCTTCAAACTTCGTAGGCATAGTCTCTAGCATTCCTACAAGGTCACTGTATTCTTCGTTCTCCGGAATCTCTCATGCGTGACCGTCCAGGCGCTATTTCGTCCGTTCCGCGTCGTTTTGGTGGCCTTTCTCTCGCTCTACCTATCTCAACTATCACAGAAGCTACAGACTTCTTACAAATTGCTCTGGACAGTCCGAGAGAAGCTTTTTCGTTTCAAATGTAGAAATACGTGCGTCATTGCACGCATATCGTTGCGACACGATTGCATGTCTAGTTATCATTATTATCACTTTGTCATTATTAACATCATTGTTATCATTATGACTTTCATTTACATTGTTTTGTTTTATTTTTTACTATTGTTCTAACATCAGAATGTTAAAGTGTATTCTAAACTTATAACAATCTCTCCTTACAGATGTACATTCCAGTGAATATCATACGCGCTTTCTTAACGACGCCCCTGGTCGTTTCCGTGATCAACATCCTCTTCGTAGCTCTGTATCAGCTCATCACCATCCGCGTCGACCCCTTCGGGGTGAAGAACATCATCACCACGGCGAGATGCGTCGTCGCTGCCGTCTCATCGTGGGTGGTCTGCGCCGGCGTTTTGTTTCCCGTCAACTATTTTGACGATTCAAGCGGGTCTGATGGAGAGCTAGCCTTCTTCATCTTGACGGTCCCCGTTTTCTTTCTCACAGGGGTATTTCTGAGTCTGAGTTATGGAGTGGTGTCCAAGATGCCATGCGATGATGTTCAGATGGAGGAAAGAAAGGAAAAAAACAAGCGAGTCCTGCGCACCTTTGCTATTGTCTATGGCACTTCTTTGATCGCTGGCACCATGACATGTGCTCTATGTCTGAAGCTCTTCGTTAGAAAGACGTATTTTGCCAAGGAGGCTTCGTCCGATTCGGGTCCATGTTTCATATTTTTGGTAACATTGGTAACGGCTTTTAACTGGATAGCGAACTCTGTAGTTTATTTGTGGAGGCTGAAAGAATTTCGTTCGATTGTGTTTTCTTGTAGAAGAAACGGGAGGGTAGAGGCTGTCAACTGGATAGATGAGCGCAGCGTGACGCCATAATGGCCAAGTTGTCAAGGTTGCTGGTTCAAACATTTTGTGCTAAACACTGGCACGGGGACCACACTAGCGCCAAACACTCAATTTGACCTGCTCCAGTCCGTTGCTTGAATGTTTTCACTCGTCGTCCAGGTAACAGAGCCCGCAAAATCATTCAAACCACGGTGTTTGGGGCTTTGTGATCACCACACCAATGCTCAGCACAAAATGTTTGAACCAGCAATCTTGACATCTTGGCAAGTATGAAGTCACACGTCGGTACTTCATAGACCTTTTTTTTTTTTTTTTTTTACTAATGTAGTGTTCAATTGATTCATGTTTCTCTCCTTAACCCGTGTTTACCAACGTATCCAATCACCCGTTATATGCACAATGTCAGCTCTATGGATGGAATTATGTATGGCAAGATTTTAAATCGCCAAGAACAACTTTAGCTCCACAAGTAACATGGATAAATGTAATAAGCGCGTCTATTGCGTTTGAATGGCTATTGGCTATTGACGGTTTTCCCTTTTCCTTTTTTAAAAAGAAATACATGTACATAAACTTGGATTCCTTTGTTTACGCCTAGAACACATGGTGTTTGTTTAAATAATAATGGTATCGCCTGGTTGAGGAAATGTGGTATAAGTTGACTGCGGATCATATCGCAAAATCAGATATCAGTATGCATCATTGATTGACTGATTGGTTGCATTGTTGATTTACTGATTGATTAATTGATTGATTGATTGTTTGATTTGTTCATATTCCATTCAAAATTAATAATTAATTAATTGATTTACTGACTGATTAATAGCGTTATTGTTGTACTAATGAATTTCTTTGTAACACGAAAGCAAAGCCTTTCGAAAAATCATCTAAAGACCAATATAAGTTTGTATATCCAAGTTATCATTACGTAATGCGTTATTGTAATGTTTGTGCGTTCATATGGGTGATGAGCAGGAACTGCCACAGGATGATGTTTCAAAAGTCTATTGTAATATTCCTCCATCCCGTTTTGCGAAATTGGAATTTAATTCAGAACCACTGTCAGCTCTTTCGAAGCAATCAGATCTAAAACCCCATACAAATAATGTATGGGAATTTCGAATTAAATTCGCAGAACCACGCAATCATCATTAGTAGTAAACAAAGCTTTTTTCTCTTGTTTTTTTAAATCTGTGAAACGCATTGGTTACCACTAACGTGCAAGTTCACTTCCATTGTGACAGAGTACACTTGTCATTAGGGCCGCCGGGTATGTCTTTGGTCAATTAACCCGATAGTTTCTGTATAGAGAGACCATTCGGCTGTAAAGACGACATTTCCAGTACCCATCAACTGTGTTTTTTCACTGGCCTTGTGATTTAAGGAACCTTCACACAAAGACCAACTGCTAAAAAAGCCGCTTTTCTTGTGTCCATTGAGTGATCTTTATATACAGGTTATTGCTGTTATTTACATATTCACGCTAATCCATTCCTGATATAACGCCTGACGACTAAGAAATAAATACATTAAAAAACCTTCACCATTAGGATGTATCCCGAGTTTTATCATCTCGTTCTTGGCCTCGGTTGTAACAAGAGTACTACAGGTAATACAATCATTTTCTACCTGACTCTCGGCATTGCTTTTCTCCTCTCCACATTCACTCTGGCTTTCATTCTCGGTCGTCGTCGCCTTCGCCAACGACGATTCATCTTCCAGTTCAACATCATCTTGGCAGACCTAGTTAGTCTCATCTGTCATCTTGTAGCAATCTTTGAATGGGTAGGTGTACAATTTTAATAAATAGTAGTGATGTTTTGTCAATTTCGTCTGTAATATGGTTATGTATCAGTTGATTGCACTCAGGTGATTCCACTGTTCGCAGGAATTAGCAGAGAGATAGAAGTGAACATTATCATCATTTACGACGATTTATTATTCTTATTCTTAATTTGTCTTCGTCTTTACAATCCTATTTGAATAAGAGGGAAACAAAATTAAATGTTAGGCTTCCTGGGAGAAGTTTCAATCGTTGTTAACCAATTTCTGGCTTGCACGTAGTAGATCCCGCTGGTTCAAAGACTTTTTTCTGACTTGTTTTCAATTACAAGATAGCGTGACATTTTAATTACTACTACTAGTAGTAGTAGTAGTAACAGTAGTATACTTATTATTATTATTATTATCATCCTTATTGCGTTTATTGTTATCAGTATTAGGAAAATGATTATGATAAATATATTGATGATGAGGATTAGTATCATTATAATTCTAATTATTATCAATATTATCATATCATTATTATCATCAGCATCATCAGCAAAATCATCAATGGCAGTAGTGTATTAGTACATGTAGTAGTAGGCCTATTAGTATTGGTATTATTCTGATCCTTATTATCCTGATTATCTTTTGCAAAATGTCATGTGTTCAGGTACTACATCCAAGATGTCTACCTAAACTCTAATTTCGTTGCTGAAATATTATGAAGAGAAAAGAAGAAACAGAATATATATTGTTAAATAAAGTAAAATATAAAAAATAAATAAGTAGAGAATACAATCATGACAATAAACGATATGTCATAAACTATTGTCTTTACGTTTACCCTTTACTGGCTCGAGTTTTGATTGGGTATTAGGTAATGGAGGATTAACATCGAAAAAAATGAACATGTTTACATGATCGCATTATGTCTTATTCATTCTAGTTCTCATGTTTTTTTTTACTTTTTCAAGACAATATCATTTTGTTTCGATCATAGTTCTATATTGCTTTATGTCTCATGGAAACTTTTTAGGGAAAAACTATCTAAGCAACGATTGCTGAATTCTAGCGACAATCGTGAAAGTGGTGGCAAACAGACCGCAATGAAATGTTATTTTGAATGATACCAAATACGGTATATGTTAAAGCTGAAAATTTTGAGTAAATCGCATTTGCACAATGATCACACTACGGATTCTGCTGGGTTTCCTTTTCGTCATCTTTTAGAACGCTTTTCGCCCCCTGACAGATATTTTTTTCCCTCAACCTTTACAAACATATCATTGGTAGCCAAATGCAGGACATCTCGAAGAAGTCGGATTACTTTAAACGTGTCAGGGGGCCATTTTAGACGCTATTCAATACCCCGCATGATTATGTTAGTATGGACAAAGCACGCCACAACACGGGCTGTTACGTGTTCTTCAGTCACCACACACTATGAACATGACGGACAAAGAAAGAGGACAATAAAGAGGAACTGTATATGTTGTCCTCTTTCTTTGTCCGTCATGTTCATAGTGACAATCACATTCGTTTTGCACACAGTGCTAATTGCGAGCCATATCTAGGTACCTTCCTCAATCCATGTTTTATTTAATTGTTCTAAACTTTTAACAATCTCTCCTTACAGCGGAACTTTCCAGTGAATATCATACGCGCTTTCTTGACGACGCCCCTGGTCGTTTCCACGATCAACATCCTCTTCGTAGCTTTGTATCAGCTCATCACCATCCGCGTCGACCCCTTTGGGGTGAAGAACATCATCACCACGGCGAGATGCTTCGTCGCTGCCGTCGCATCATGGGTGGTCTGCGCCTGCGTTATGTTTCCCATTGGCTATTTGGACAAGACCGACGGGGTTAATGGAGAGCTAGCCGTCTTCATCTTGACGCTTCTCGTGTTCCTTCTCACCGGGGTATGTCTGGGTCTGGTTTATGGCGTGGTAGCCAAAATGCAATGCGATAATGTTCAGATGGAGGAAAGAAAGAAAGAAAACAAGCGAGTCCTGCGCACCTTTGCTATCGTCTATAGCACGTCTTTGATCACTGGCACCATGACGTGTGCTCTATCTCTTAAGCTTTACGTGACGAAGACTTTTTTTGAACACGAGGCGTTTTCCAATGGCCCATGTTTCATATTTTTGGTAACACTGGTAACTGCTTTTAACTGGATAGCGAACTGTGTGGTTTATTTGTGGAGGCTGAAAGAATTTCATTCGATTGTGTTTTTCTGTCGAGGAAACGGGAGGGTGGAGGCTGTCTACTGAATAGACTAGCGCAGCGTGACGTCATACTGGCCAAGTTGTCAAGATTGCTGGTTCAAACATGTTGTGCTAAACACTGGCACGGGGACCACAATAGCGCCAAACACTCAATTTGACCTGCTCCAGTCCGTTGCTTGAATATTTTCACTCGTCGTCCAGGTTACAGAGCCCGCAAAATCATTCAAACCACGGTGTTTGGGGTTATGTGATCACCACACCAATGCTTAGCACAAAATGTTTGAACCAGCAATCTTGACATCTTGGCAAGTATGAAGTCACACGTTGGTACTTCATAGACCTTTTTACTAATGTAGTGTTCAATTGATTCATGTTTCTCTCCTTAACCCGTGTTTACCAACGTATCAATTCACTTGTTATATGCACAATGTCAGCTCTATGGATGGAATTATGTTTGGCAAGGTTTCAAATCGCCAAGAACAACTTTAGCTCCAGAAGTATGGCTAAATTTAGTAAGCGTGGCAATTGCTTTAGAATGGCAATTTACTATTGACGGTTTTTCGGTTTTTTCCTTTTCTTTTTTTAAAAATTACAAATACATATACATAAACTAGGTTTCCTTTGTTTACGCCTAGAACACATTGGGCCGAATTCACAAAGGAGGTTTGTCGACAAACCTTGGTTTTCGTACGTCATATGACGCGTCTTACGCGTTTTTTTACAAACCTGTCTTGTAAAGAACAAAAGGAGGTTTGGCGAAACAAAAGGAGGTTTGAGCTCAAACCTTGGTCTGAGCTCAAACCTTGCTTTGTGAATTCGGGCCATGGTGTTTGTTTAAATAATAATGGTATCGCCTGGTTGAGGAAATGTGGTATAAGTTGACTGCGGATCATATTGCAAAATCAGATATCAGTATGCATCATTGATTGACTGATTGGTTGCATTGTTGATTTACTGATTGATTAATTGATTGATTGATTGTTTGATTTGTTCATATTCCATTCAAAATTAATAATTAATTAATTGATTTACTGATTGATTAATAGCATTATTGTTGTACTAATGAATTTCTTTGTAACACGAAAGCAAAGCCTTTCGAAAAATCATCTAAAGACCAATATAAGTTTGTATATCCAAGTTATCATTACGTAATGCGTTATTGTAATGTTTGTGCGTTCATATGGGTGATGAGCAGGAACTGCCACAGAATGATGTTTCAAAAGTCTTTGAAAGTTTTTGTGCAAACTATTGTAAATAATCCTCATTTCTCTTGTTGAACATTTTTGTTTAAATAGACACAGTATCATTATTTATTGATGATTACAAACAATTACTCAACGAACTTATATTAAAGCGTACTTAAATTTTAAGAGGGATTTACCTTTGTTAGCCACGCTTTTTATTAGCCCTTTATTTCAATATCACATATAAATAATCTTAATACTGTAAGGGGTTAGGAAATTACCCTGTAACCTGTAGAGGGCGGAGTGCTGAGACAAGCAGGCACTCTGTGCTTGTCCGTCTTACAGGTGAGTTGACCAAACATGAACCACTTTTATGATTAGTAAATATTGATATTGTTATGTTAAATATTTGTTATGTACATGTGGATGGTGTCAGAACGATTTCAGTGATTATTATGATGTATCATGTGGGTTGATATGATTATATCGAAAGCGAGGATTTAATGTTAAAATGTGTGATGCTTAGCGTTATGATTTGTTATATATGAATTACATTGTAGTACATGGTTATGTACACTAATTACTAGTAACTGAACGTGGTACACAAATTTGGTGTAATGCGTGCGCGCTAATGGTTGGTCCCAGGACCAGGGTTACGCTGTAATTTATGTGATGAGTATAGGTCTTCGATCAGGACCGAGTTCAGTGAGAATTATAGGGAGCATACAGAATAAGTGCTTATGATAGTACTTGAGTGTTAAATAGCTTTGCATGTTGTTTGTATTTTGGTTGCTAAGGGGATATTCATTATGGCACATCGAACAATGATGATTGAACGTTGACTATTTAGCCATCAGAGGGTTTCTAGCGCCCTCTATCATTTTAAACCTTATTTCTCATTTTGTAGATTGCTATAAAAGAATATTGTTACATGTTAAATTGATATGGAATAATAGGAGTAAGAGCAATGTTTAGGGTTGGACCAGGAGATCATTGGAGTTTGGTTGGAAGTAAGAAAAGTATGGAAGATACATATTTGAATTGGAGTGGTTGATGAAAGTTGTATTTCATGCAGATCTCAAGAGATTTATAGTTTCCAGGATCTATCAATGTTTCTGGTCTTGGGATATTTAGATATTTAAAAGCAGAGATATTTTGTCTTTGTTCCATTGTTATGATATTGTTAGTTTCATTATTCATTCTATAATATGTGCCTACTTTGAAAAGGGGGGGGGGGGGGGGTTACAAGGATAGCCCTATTTAAGTTTATGTTAGGATATTTGCTTTGTCTTAATATTACAATGTACAAGTTAAAGGTATAGTTTATTGAACAAGAATTAAGTGGTGATATAGAGGTCACATGATAAGGTTGTTAAACCTAGCTTGGTGTGTTGGTTTATCCAAATATGGGAATGTGTTGCTTTATATAACTTTTATATTGACTGTTACCTATTTGTTTAGAAATCGGGTCAGGTAATTACCTGTGTTAATGTTGACAGTTTCAGCTACATTGTACTGTGGCAGTCGGTTTTTAAAGGGCAAATTTACTAATTTATATTTGATAAAATGACATGTAAAGGGGAATGCACGATCTCCATGGTTATCAGCATTATTATGTGATATGTAATGTGGTTACTACTAATAAAGAGACTCTTTGCTTGTCCCTCTTACAGGATCTGTCTGTCGTTTATTTCGAGTCCTCGACTACCTCAATTACGTTCAATAATGTTCAAACAGTCCAATTTGATCCATGTAATATCCTCCATTTTGTTTACTGTATACATTCGAGCATGTAAAAGAAATAAATTCAAATTAAATTCAAAATTCAATTGTTATATACGATACATATCACTTAGGGCCCTGTCTTGTAAAGCCCCGTTCAGATAAGACGCTGCAAAACCGCGGCGTTTTTGTCTCGCCTGCGTAGCAAAAAGCGAGACATAGGCGCCGCTTTTCCGGGGACGGCGGCGGCGGCGTCAACATAAAAAAAACTTAACCTGAGGTTAAGTTTTTGAAATGTTAGTATCATTTTGAAAGTATAAGTTCTTATTCAATGAAACTTGGACCAAAGGGTTATCAAGTATCCCCAATCATGTGAGTCGAATTTCAGGTCAACAAACTTAGACTATGTTGTGGCATCAACATCAAAACTTAACAAAAGGTTACGATTTTGAATTGTTATCATACTTTCGAAAGTATACATTCCTATTCCATTAAACTTGAACATAGGGGTTATCAAGTATCATCAATCATGTGATTAGTCTTTTAGGTGACAAAGTCAAGGACAAAAATAATTTAAGGTCTGCAAACTTAGACTGTGTTGTATCAACAAGAGGTCATATATGATAAGGTTATGAAACCTAGCTTGGTGTGTTGGTTTTATATGGGAATGTGTTGCTTTATATAAGTATTATATTGACTGTTACCTAATTGTTTGAGTATTTATCCATCTCTTTCTTCGACTCTGCATTGCACCCCCCTTCTCTCTCCATACGTACTAACCTACCATCACTATTGTAATATTCCTCCATCCCGTTTTGCGAAATCGGAATTTAATTCAAAACCTCTGTCAGCTCTTTCGAAGCAATCAGATCTAAAACCCAACACAAATAATGTATGGGAATTTCGAATTAAATCCGCAGAACCACGCAATCATCATTAGTAGTACAAAAAGTTTTTTTCTCTTTTTTTTTTTAAATCTGTGAAACGGATTGGTTACCACGTGCAAGTTCACTTCCATTGTGACAGATTACACTTGTCATTATGGCCGCCGGGTATGTCTTTGGTCAATTAACCCCGATAGTTCCTGTATAGAGAGACCATCCGGATGTAAAGACGACATTTCCTGTACCCATCAACTGTGTTTTTTCATTGGCTTTGTGATTTAAGGAACCTGCACACAAAGACCAGCTGCTCAAAAAAGCCGCTTTTCCTGTGTTCATTGACTGATCTTTATATACAGGTTATTGTTGTTATTTAAACCTTAGTTAAAGACTTATATTTTTTCCAACTTGGTCAATTTATGTATAATTATAAAAAATAATATGTTGCCATCTGTTTTTCAAGAAATGTTTTTTTTAAATAGCTCAGTTCATAATTACCCAACAAGACATTCAGATGATTTTCGTTTACCTCTCTTGCGGACCCTCTTAGCTCAAAAAACATTTATATATGAAGGTCAAAAGTTTTGGAATTCATTAAGTAGTGAAATAAAAAATGCTCCATCGATTAATACTTTTAAGAAAAATAAATGAAATTGTTTTTATTAAAATCGTATACACCTCATTGAATTATATGCCGTTGTTGCTTTTGTTTAATACAAGTTCATTCTCCACTCGCTGACTCAAAATTTGATTTGATATATTATATTGTGCCTTCTCATGCTTATTTCCTTTATAACGCGCATTTCTCTTTCCTCATCTTCTTCTCAACCCCACATGCAGCTCATCATTTCGTATTATTTTCTGTACCCTCGATCTCTCACTTCTTTTTGTCATTGTCTACTCTTTGTATTATGACCGTGTTCTTCTATCTTTGTCGTGTAAAGCATTGTCTTGTCTCTTTCTCGTCTCTGTTGGTATCCCCCTTTTTCTTTCCCTTATTTTGTAGTTCCTTTTGTAGTTACAGATTAGTTAATTTAATTACTCATTATTCATAAGTATCATTTGAGGTGTTTACACTTGTACAAGCATTGCTTTTTATTGGACCCCTCTGTTTCCAAAATGTATTTCTTACATTTGTTTTAAATGCTTATAATTGACTTGTAATGTTTTGTTGGAAACGTGAATGAATTTGAAGTTGAAATTGAAATTCCATTAAATGAATGACAGGAGTAGGCGAGAAACAAAAATTACACGTCGGTCATAATGTTAAAGTTCTAATTATTTATTACACGAATATGTCGGATTCTACAGGGCAGCAAGAAAAGCAATGTTGACGGTCGAGAATCGTGAGGAGAAAATGTGCAGATGAGAATTGTAAGAGAGATAAAGTATCGATAGTGATTAGTAAGAAACAAGAGGTATTCACCAAATCTGTCCAAAAGGCTAGAATGTATGTTTAGATTTACGATCCAGCCAAGTACATGTATCATATTTTGTAGAGTATACGGTCGCAGCTACAACATAATCAAATATGGGAGACATCAAAAAAGAGGTGTTGGGATGTATCCAAAACTACAACAGGGTGTTAGATTTGTACGATTAATTTAAAAAAACGTTTGAAATGTCTGATGAATATTAACAATTTAACATACAATTATCGTGGTAGAAATGTAATGTCACAATACAAACGAATGTGAAATAAAAGCCAGTTCTTCGAGCTAGAAGGTCGGCAGGTTAAATCCCAAAGTATTGTATGATTTGGTCTTTTGTCAGAGCGACAGTTTTATATTTGATGGTTGCTCTGGGTAATATATTATTTATGTTGTGAACGTTGGTATGATGAACTTGGCCATGAATATTAGAGATGAAAAGAAGGTAGATGCGTTTGAAATGTGGGTTTATCGGCGAATACTGAGGGTTCCGTGGACATACAGAAGAACAAACCGAAGGGTACTAGACAAGCTGGGTACAGAGATGTCGCTTCGAAAGTATATTGCCTGAAGGAAATTGCAGTGTTTTGGCCTTGTAGTAAAGAGAGATGGTTTCGGAAAGTCACTTATAACAGGAACAGTGGAAGCCATGCGAAGAAGAGGCAGACCTGCTGTGTCCTGGTTGAAAGACATCCTCATATGCAGGGAAAAGGCTGCCAGACGCAACCAGAGCAACAGCAGGCAGAGAAGGATGGCATAAACTTGAGATTGCCGCGGCAACGCAGGTTGCGGCACCTGAATGAAATAAGAAGAATACTTTACACGATTTTTATTATGATTATCATTATTATAGCTATCATTATTTATCATCATAATTATATTTGAGCATATATGTAAAGGCGCTATATATGTGTGTATGTATGATTAGCATTATCATAACTATTATTATCATCGTTATTATTATTATCATCATCTTCATCGTCCTCATTATCATTCTCGTCATCTTAATCGTCTAATAATTACAATCATTCTTGTTTGAATTACTCTCACTATAAAACCAGTTTTAAAAAAAGAAAAAAGATGTATTATTTCCTCGCTAAAATATTTTGCTTTTGTCCAATCTTTCATCCTCGCACAATTATCGCCCTGACTCTCTATTGTTTGCAAGCAATCGGGGATGATTTAATGAAAATAATTGAAAAATAATTTAATTGAAAATAGGACATTGATCTCGGGCTTTCTCTTAATGTTCCATTGTTACCAACCGCGCTCAATAGGATTGTCAGACGGCTTGAACCAAAAACACAACGTGCCTTACAAAGCCTGCTTGAATGTTAATGGTACTCTATTTAACGACCATGTAATTAATTATTTTCATAAGTAATGGGAACTCGACGTTAATGCTTTGAATGCTTTAGAGGTGTCGTTGTCTAGTTGATACGTGATCGAACAGGGGATTACTTGATGCGAGGTTTGAGTCCTTCCATAACGCTCGGGTTCTTTGGTGAGACATTAATCTACATTTGCCACTCCTGCTCCAGGTGTTAAAATGATACTGGAAGGAAGGATATCCCGACCAAACTTGCTTTGAATAGCGACCACTTGTATAGAGAGGACCCCAGCTGTAAAGACGACATTTCTAATACACATAAACTGTGTTTTTTCATTGACGCCGTGATTTAAGGAGCCTGCACACAAAGACCAGCTGCTAAACAGGCCGCTTTTTAGTCTTGTGTACATTGAGGGATCTTTATATACAGGTTATTATTGATATTTACCCAATCACGCTATATTCATTCCGGATATCACGCCTGACGACTAAGAAGTGAATAGATTTAAAGATAACTTCACCCTTAAAGGGACTTTGTCCCATTTGCAGGCCAAAAAAATGAAAAAGTTAAATTCCAACTGCATTTGAAAGAAAATACTAATTTAGAACTTCCCTAAAAAAGGTGGGGCTTGAAAATGTCTTAAAGTGGCAAAATAACGACTATTAGTTGTCAAATCGACTTTAGGGCTATAGAGCCCAAAAGTAATAGTCTTGATTTTCAGACAATTGTACCGAATGGTCATACGTTTTATGCTGCGCAAAGATTCAATCAGTTTAATCTTGGCCATCACAAGAAGTGGGTTATTGATGTAGACAAATGCTCATGTACCCTTTACAACTCTTTTCATGTATGTTATTACCAAAGAAGAAAAAAAGCCAGTCAGTCACTCTTGTCTGACAGTGAAGTCTAGCAAGTAAACGGGTTTCCTTGCATAATTTGAATATGAGGACACTGCTAACGTTTAAATTTCACAGATAGGACATATATGACATATTCATAATTCCTGCAAAGTTCTACAGAATTTGAAGTTGGCTGCAAAAGGGACATAGTACCTTTAAGATGAGTAATACTTCTCAACTCGATCTTGGCTTCGATTGTAACCAGAGTAATGCAGCTAATAGAGTAGTGTTCTCCCTGACTCTCAGCATCGCTTTTTTCCTCTCCACATTCACTCTGGCGTTCATTCTCGGTCGTCGTCGCCTTCGCCAACGACGATTCATTTTCCAGTTCAACATCATCTTGGCGGACCTACATAGTATCATTTATCATTTTATAGCAGTAAACTTGAGCTTGGTAGGTATTTAATTTTAATAAATAATAGTGATGTGTCAATTTCTTCTGTTTTTCGGCTATGCATTAAATGTGGATTCAAACTTCGTAGACAGAGTCCTTGACATCCCATCAAGGTCACTGAACTCTTCATTTTCCAAAATCACTCACGCGTGACCGTCAAGGCGCCATTTTGTCTATTACGACTGTTTTAAGGCCTTTCTATCTCCAATATCCAAGATGCTACAGACTTCTAACAAACTGCTCTGGATAGTCCAGAGGATGCCCTTTCGTCGGTCACGTAAGGAAACGGGCATTAATGCATGCATATCGTTATTACTTTATTATCTTTATTACTATTATCATTAATGTTTTTATTATTCTCTTTCCTCTTCTTATCATTAGTATCCTTATTATTGTTTTTGTTATCATTAAAATCATTGTTATCTATACAGTAGGTTTGCGGGTGCACCATATGAGAGAGAGAGAGACTCGGTAATCTTTCTTGGGGGTGTGTAGTCCTGAAAAGGACTGTTTGTTATCTTTCTTAGCTTATAGTTGTAAGGAAAACTATAGCGCTTGGAAGAGGATGAGTGGCTCGACGTTTCGAACAGATTGACTGTCCGTCGTCAGGACTCCTCAATCCTCTCTCTCTCTCTCACATGGTGCATCCGCAAGCCTACTGTATATCTACATCACCATGCAAGCCGACACTTACAATCATTGTTATCATCATAATTTTCGTTTACCTTGTGTTATTATATATCATTGTTCTAAAATCAATCTCTCCTTACAGGATCTCTTACCAGAGAAAATCAAACGCGCTTATTTAACGACGCCCCTGGTCGTTTCCGTGATCAACATCTTCTTCGTAGCTCTGTATCAACTCATCACCATCCGCGTCGACCCCTTCGGCGTGAAGAACATCATCACCACGACGAGATGCGTCGTCGCGGCCATTGCATCGTGGGTGGTCTGCACCGGCATTCTGTTACCCTTCGACTATTTGGACAATTCAGGCGCTGGGCTTTTGGGAGAGCTAGCCGTCTTCATCTTGACGTTCATCGTGTTCCTTCTTACAGGGGTTTGTCTAGGTCTGATTTATGGCGTAGTGACCAAGATGCCATGCGATGATGTTCAGATGCAGGAAAGGAAGGAAGACAACAAGCGAGTCCTGCGCACCTTTGTTATTGTCTACTCCACTTCTTTGATCGCTGGCACCATGACATGTGCACTGTCTCTCAAGCTTTATGTTACGAAGACGTATTTTGCCAACGAGGCTTCGTCCGATTCGGGTCCATATTTCATATTTTTGGTAACATTGGTAACGGCTTTTAACTGGATAGCGAACTCTGTGGTTTATTTGTGGAGGCTGAAAGAATTTCGTTCGATTGTGTTTTCTTGTAGACAAAACAGGAGGGTGGAGGCTGTCTACTGAATATACTAGCGCATCGTGACGTCATACTGGCCAAGTTGTCAAGGTTGCTGGTTAAAATCAGTTTTGTGCTAAATAATGGCACTGGGACCAGACCAGGGCCAAACACAAAATGTGACCTGCTCCGACCCGTTGGTTGAATGATTTCGCTCGTCCAGGTTACTGATTCTAAACAACAGAGCACACGCCATTATTCAAGCAACGAGCTGGAGCAGGGCAAATTCAATGTTTGGGGCTAATGTGATCATCACACCATTATTTAGCACATAATTGTTTGGAACCGGCAATCTTGATTTCTTGTCCAGTATTACGTCACGCGTAGGTAAAACTAATAATAAATAATAAAAACAACGCACATAAAGTGCTTTCCACCGAAGTCTCTAAGTGCTATAACAAACAAATTACGATGATGTACAATATTATATATAAAGCAAAACAAAAAATAACACAAAAAATCTACAAATTACAATACATATGAAATATACATCATATGACCTGAGTTAAAGTTAATCATCAAAAGCAATTTTGAATTTTGAATTTGTATACCTTTTTACTGATGTATAATATTCCTTTTTCTCTCCCTATTAAACCCATGTTTACTAACTACCTAACTCACCAGCTATTTGCATAATGTCAGCCCTATGGATGGAATCATGTCTGGCAAGGTTTTAAATCGTCAAGAACAACCTTAGCTCCAGAAGTATGGATAACATTATAAAGCGCGTCTATTGCGATTGAATGGCTATAGGCAAATACGAAAACCGACGTTTTTCCTTTTTTAAATTATTTTTTTACAAATACATGTACATAAGCTGGGTTTCCTTTGTTTTAATCATGATGTCTGTTAAGGAAATGGGGTATTATACTGGAAAGATGTGACAGCAGACTATATTGTAATATCACATATCAATATACTGCATTGATCGACTGATTATTTGAAGGTTTGATTTGCTGATTGAGTGATTGATTTGTTCATATTTCATGCAAAGTGATTAATTGATTTACTGATTGATTAATATAACTATTGTACTATTGATTTATATGTTTATAAACAGAATATTGATGTACATCAATGAAGTTTAATAAATACAATACAATACATGTCTTTGTAACACGATAGCCAAGCCTTTCGAAAAATATATATAATATAAGTATGTATATCCAATTTATTATTACATAATGCATCATTGTAATGCATTCCAATGGGTGGTGAGCAGGCTACTGAAACTTTGTGCCTCATGCTTTGTGTACAAACTAATGTACACAATCGTCATTTCTCTTGTCGAACATACACACACACACACACACACACACACACACACACACACACAACAATAAACATAGCCTCATACTTTATTGATGATTTTAAATAATTACCGAACCTATATTGAGATGCACCTACGTTTTAAGAGGGGCTAACTATTACAAGCCACGCATTTCAATTAGCCCTACATTTTCACATGTCACATAGGAATAGTCTACCTTCAAACATTTCAAACTGCCAAATTTGTTCAGTTGTCAACAATGTTACTAAAGTGTTTCAATTTTTATAACATTGTTTACAGATGTAATATCTTTAGTTTTCTTATATTGTTAATTTTCTGTATAATATATTCCAGCATGTGAAATTAATAAATTCAAATTCAATTACAAATTCAATTGTATATACAATACATATCAATTTGGGCTCTATCTTGTAAATCGTCGTTCAGATATAACGCTACAAAACCGCGGCTGTTTTTATTTCATATGGAAATGACGATAACTAGGCATGGAGAATGAGAGAGACTGATAGAGAGAGAGAGAGAGAGAGAGAGAGAGAGAGAAAGAGGGGATGGGGAGAATATTCTTGCATTCTGACTATTGAAGTACAATTGGAGAATGAGAGAGACAGATAAAGAGAGAGAGAGAGGGAAAGACAGAGAAAGAGAGAGAGAGAGAGAGAGAGAAAGAGGGGGTGGGGAGAATATTCTTGCATTCTGACTATTAAAGTACAATTGGGACAATAACAAAGGCGTTCGCTTTTCGAAATATATTATAGATTAATAACACAAACACACAACAGAGTTGGGGAAACTTTGATGATAGTGAAATAAAGCATTTTAATTCCATTAATTTTCATCAACGGTGGAAATTCTTGCAATGAAAATAAAATAACAAAGCTCATCTAATTCTAAAGAGTACGTCGGCATATAATAAAGTAAACATCAACGAGTGCATTAGGAGCCAATGTATAATATTGATTAATTACTTTGTTAATTTGTTCACTGTGGAATGATACTCATTGGACACCATCAGTTCAATAAAAATCATGACGCTTAGTATAGACCGTTAATGTATATTGAAAATGTCAAAAAAATTAACCCTAAATCCATTAATTACAAATGAGAGATCAGATATTTCGCATTACTGAGATAAATCGGGTTCATTTAGTACACTTCTTAAAAATTGAAAATGTTCTATGTAATTTATAATAAAAGGTAACTCCATCAGTCGTGCTACATGAAACATTTATAATAACAGCAAACTGTGCGAGAAGATGAAAATCAAAGCTTTTTTTCTATGAAATGATTTTGAAAGATGCTAACATCCGGTCATCTAGGAAATGAATATCTTATTTACAAACATAATGCAAAGCAAAGACTGATAAGTAGTTGTATATTATATATAGGCCTATATATCCAATATTTACAGAAAATTCGTTTTTAGTCTTAATTGCACAGAGCCCCCGAAGGTAGGTTAACATTTAAAAGGTCGAAAGTACAAATAATTATAAACCCTTAAAATGTGTTCAATATTTTTACATATCTTTCAAAATAGGCTTTCAGCGTTTTAAAATGGAATGAACGGTCAGAAATCACCGATTTTGAGGACATTGTACGTCACAGTTCATGAATTATGTACGACCTTTGAACTTCACTGCCTGCTGCATGCTGGGAACAAAGACACGGCAAAAGAAAATATTCGATAATGTTTGACAAGATTCAATGACAGAACAATATTATTTTCTCCTCTTTTGACGGATGAGGGGATTGTTTTGATAAATCTTTCATTCTACTTAATATATTACTAAATATGCGAAGGGCAATAAACTCAAAGTAGTAAATACATCATATTTCGCTACGTAACTCTCTCGACAAATAAGGATAATTGATTCCAATGTCCTCAAAATTCGGTCATCTTCAACTGACAACTGACGTTGAGAATAAATGTCAAACAACTTTAGATTGCGAGTAAGGTTTAGTTGTAAATTCGAAAAATGTATTCGATAATATTTGTATAAGCTTTTACATTGTAATACCACTCAATGGAAAACAAAATTTAATAAACTATAAAATGTCTGAAGTTCATACATCAACACCTGTTTCATGGTAATAATGGGCATTTTGGGTTGAATTGTTTTTTCATTGAGGCAAATTTGATTACATTTTATTGCACTTCAGGATAGAACTCTTTTAAAGGACAAATTAGAGCTTGAAACATTGGGTTGGTTTTGGCAGAGGCAGTTGAGAAATTGGGATATTACGAATGAAAAATTCAATTTTTACTTCGATTTATTTTCCACGACAATGCTGATTTAATTTCTTTTAATTCATGGGAGCGAACTATTTATCAAACAGTTTTAAGGGAATGTGAAAATAAAGTTGCTATAAGTGTGCTAGTTTAATAAGAGCTCCCTTTTTGAATAACTTTTTGAAATGTTATATATATACTTCAGATTAATTTCATCTAATGCATCAATGTATATCAGTATACAAGCAGTATTCTGTATTTCATAGAATTCACGTGAATATGAAGACATTTTGATGATATAACAACTGATAATTAAGTGTAAAAAGGGTCACATTTGGTGAAAACTAACGAGATTTTGTTTTTCAGAGCCGGCGCATAGTTGCATATCCATCTTAGCGGCTTTTAGTTTCACCCCATTTTAGTTTTCATTATTTTCACACTTATCAAAGGTTTTGCTCATTTAACGAATCCCACAATGATTCTCACTTCAAATCGATTAAAAAAGTTCAAAAGGAACTTTGAAATTGTTTTAAATACATTTTCATTGCAAATGCATATATTAACCTCATAGGTTTTATTTCTAAAGACCTCCATCATTATTGATAACACCAACACATGTTAATCTCTTAATTTTCCTATCTATATTGAGTCTTGAAGGAGGCGATCATCATTTGTACCGAGTGGTTAGGGCCCGAGTCCGATATTGTCAGCTGGACAAAGATATGCTTGGCGAGATGATCACAGTGGGGATTCCCCTAGCTTTGGGATCTCGACAGAGCCTTGAAGAGAGAGAGAGAGAGAGGGAGAGAGAGAGAGAGAGAGAGAGGGAGAGAGAGAGAGAGAGAGAAAGAGGGGAGGGAGAGAGGGAGAGGGGGGGGGGGGGCATAGGCGGTCAGGGAAATAGAGAAAGAGGAAGGCTGGAAGCTGCAATAGAATTAAAAAGTAAAATGCAAATCATTACGTTAAATTCGCAAACAAAGTTATTGTATCTTATATTGTGAGAGAAAACTCTTCAATAAGCTACACTAGCTTATCAAATTTATCTTTTATTGGTAAATTTTATTTTATCTCTTGTTATAGTTTCAAATTGCTCAGTGTCAATTTGCAAGGAAGACTATAATGTTAAATTAATTGGTTCACAATAAGTAAGATTCTTGACCGTATTTTAGTATTAAGGCAAGACAAAAAAAAAAAAAAAAAAAAAAAAATCGGCCACAAATCTAAGTTACGTCTGTTGTGAAATTTTTGTGTAGTCCCTTATATCTTTATAAGTACGAACGAGAAGAAAAATCGAATATGAAGGAGGCAAAAAAGAAGAAGAAAAAGAAGAAGAAATGTGAAACGAAGAATAAAAGAAGAAATCTAGAAGAAGTGGAAGAAGAAGAAGAAGAAGAAGAAGTAGAAGGCTGAGAAAGAAGAAGACAAAAATTGAGGGAGAGTGAATTAGATAAATATGATTTATTACAGAGATGGAGAAAGATAGGAACAGAGAGATATATAAATAAATAGCATTAATACAAATAGAGAGAGAGAGAGAGAAAGAAAGAGAGTCAAAACAAAATTCCACTCAACTTACGAGGACAAAAACAAGGTGTGATGAACTCTAGATGGCGCTGTTGAATCTACTCCGTCTCTGCGTCGTTGATCTGGGGAAGATCATCAACCGATCGTCGCCTCTTGCCAGGTCCACTCAGACCAAAAAGATGAGCATTACTGTTTCTTAAAAGAGCAGCCACTCGGTTCTTTGCCACTTCCATTTGCATACAACCACTAAAACTCCCGCAACCTTTTGACCTCTTGTCGCCACTAACACAAGAGGGAGAAGAAGGAGAAGAAGGAGAAAACGAGAACATCATATTAACTCACTATGCTCACTAGGCATCTGTTGCAATGGACGGGAGAGGGAGAAGGGGATCAGAGCCATCTATAAACAGCTTTTGGCCAACTTGGTTTCACTGGGTCACAACATGGCGTATATCCTTTTGTGTTGTGCTTGCCCAACAAAGCAGTAGTCGCTATATTGTGTCCGACTCGAACCGGGTTGGCCAAACTCTCCTAATCAATGGCACTGGGGGATAACAAGCAAACATAGTTATGTCCCTTATTATTTTCAAGTACCATGTTGTTGATAAGAAAAGCAAACATAGAAAATTTTCAATCGACGATGAATAGTTAATATAGTTATAATTTCCTTTTGATTTTCTCACATCTTTTAGACGTCTGCCCCCAATGCCCGAGAATGGTAAATCCGCCATTAATTGAAAATGTATCTGTCGTGCTTATATTAATCTATGGTATTCCTGAGACCTTAGTGGAAAAACGGCATGATGTATATTAATCCCTCAAAAGTTACTTCACGTATCAAATATAATTTCATCAAAGGATTTAAATAGGATTTGAAAGGAAACAATATAGAAAAGGAAACGAATCTCTCTTACCCCTCTTGTCTTATTGGTTCTTCATAGAGCTGAAGAAGATCTAGGATGTCTTGTCTTGAGAGTCCGTCTCTATCAAAGGAAAAGAAAATGGCCGATATAGAAAAGGAGGATATTTAAAAAAAAAATTATAGGAAATAATGATTTTGATGAAAATAATTTATTATCAATATTATCATTATAGTTATGAATACATGATGATGACGATGACGGTGTTGATTGAAATAATGATACTGAAACTGCTGATGCTGACCCCTTCTCTTTGTACTCCGAGGATAATAATGATTGTAATAATTTCAAAACTATGAATAATAAAGATAACAACACTCAATTTAATGGGATATACGTTGCACAGTTAAGTGATGAGTAAAGAGAAGAAATATAAATGAGTGGTTGACTCAAAGCAGATCACAATAACATTTAGTAACAATCATTTAACAAGATTAAAGGTATAGAACAGTTTTGGAAACACCCCTCTCAAAAAAGAAACGGAAGCTCCTATTACCAATCATATGAAAGAATATTTTTTGACTCATACGTGAAGATACACATTTTGCTTGGAAACCGCCAATTAATCGATATATTTGGTAAATTAACGATATCGATCCGACCTGGATAGATATCGTGAATTGCACTTAAACTTTGAACATTTTGGCATATATTTCTGCTTTTTTGCGAATCTAGGTTGAAGTATTGCCATCTAATCCTCTGAAGGCAATATTTAAACAATATTGAAACGATATTTTGCACCCAAAAGCCTTGAACTGCAATTTTACCACAACCGGTCTTTACCTTTAAAAGTATTGATATAATTGTCATCAACCATGAAACGTACATTCGAACTTGATTGATCAATTTAGGACTTTTTAGATTGATCAATAAAGTTATGAGAAGATAAACACTTTGCCAATCAAGAAAAAGCACTTTGTCACAATCATTTCATGAAAAACCATCCAACTTGATGGGCAATAGCGTACAACGAATCCAAAAGTGTACAGAAAAAGAAAAAAAAAGAAGGTCATTCTTTCAGACAAAAATCGGAGAAGTGCAAAGACTGAATCTCGTTTCCTCAATTCAAAAGTGGAAGAAGAAAAAAAAAATCTTTTCTCAAATTGCAAGATAAACACCTTCGGTAAAAAGCGGGCAAACATTTTGCCCCACGACGAATCTAGCTAGAAGCCTTAACACAATAAGCAATCACACTTTCAACTAAGACGATTGACGTATGCGTGAGAACAGCTGGTTAATTGAAAGAGAACCCGCCAAGATGGCGAACGCTTGCAAATGTTGTGCACACACAAGGAATTTAGACCGCTTTCATGTGCGTGTTAAGTCGATAATAGGAAATTCATACTTTGAAAACCTATCAGTGAATTCGTTTTAAGCTCAGAGTGGAAACATAATGTGAATATTTTGAGAGTGAGGTGCCAGACTTGGGCCCTTTTCCAGCTAAAGCAAAATGTGTTAAGGCTGAAACGCGACTAAAACAACCCAGTGGCAGACTTAAGGAGGGAGAAGACATGGAGGTATTGTGAACCCTTTTAAACAAAATTAAAGTACATACAATCAAGTTAACTACATCACATTGGTAACACCCACAAGCCTCTAGTCTACGACTATCAAACATTACATTTACAGTTTATATGATTTTTTTTTCTTCTAAATCGATATAGAACGCATTGCGAGTGGATGGTGTACATAGTAGTATGCGCCATTTTGTTTCATTAACTGAAGTTAGCGCCTTATTTCTTGCCGGTCTTACCTGTTGATTAACGATGCCGCCCTAGTTGTTTGGTATAAAAGACAGCATATCGTCAGCGTTACAATCACAGTGCTTTTCATGGTGATGGTATCTGCAAAAACAAAAGTAATGTGGAAAAAAACGAAAACAAGATTAATGACGAAGTACAGCATTTAACAGTTTAGCCCATATGAAATATTAAAATGTAAAAATTTGTATTTTCAATTTATCTATCCGTTCTGCTGAATACATGTGTCAATCTCTTTCATGATTTTTGTCTGGGGCTGTCCTATTATCAAGCAATTTGCTTACAATGACAGTCCTTCTTCCGCTAATAATCTTTTAACGTTTGAGGAAATTTAGTAGGCTATTTATGACAGTTTATCATTTCGTTTTTGAAAATAACAATTGTTATATAATTATATTTGCTCATTTATGATTCATTGTCAGAAAAATACTTATTGTACTCTATATTATTATCGTTGTAAAAAAAAACTGTGTACTTATTTTGATGACTTATTATCGGTGTGACTTCGATATAGCATTCTCTAAAAACACATTTTGTGTGATGATTCAAATCTGTTATATATTAAAAGGAGAAAGAGCATCAACAAGGAAACAAAATCAAACATTCTAACAAACATTTAAGCATAAAACACAAACAGAATCAAAGCAAGAAAAAGAAAGCACCCACGTGATCTGCCGAAGATATGAAACTGTTGATCGGACAGTTTGGCATATCAGGACTAATGTAATATTACTCTTTATAAGAAGATCACAAAGACTTTCCAAGAAGAAGAAAAAAATCCAACTTGGGCACTTGCAGTTGCCCGATGCGTTACCTATTGAAATATTCGAACACGACAATGACATGTTAGGTAATCCGAACATGAGTTATTTGGGGAATACACTAGAGGGTTACATTTTCCTTAAGTTTATTTCTGTGAATGTGATCCAGTTTTCTATTTATTTATTTATTTATTTATGTGATTCATTTATTCATTTATTTATTTATTTATTCATTTAATGTCATTCGATCGTTTAAATAAATTTTCTATTTATTTGTTCATTTGTATTTTCATTTCTTTCTTTCTTTCGTTATTACTTTATTTATCTTTTTGAATTGTTATTATGTTTAACATATTCAAATCATGATCACTGAACCATGATCACGCAGAAACAAAGACACACACTCACATTCGCACACAAGGACGCACGCACACGCCCACACAAAGCTGTCGTCATATAACATCAATTAACATACATGGCCTAGTCACGATGGCCCGATCTTTAGACAACAACCCCATTTATCCTCAATTTTTCCATTGACCTCATGACTTTAAAATTCAATTACACGGGAAGTCCCTATACATGGATAGGGGTCTCCCGATTACATTTTAGAATCGAGTGAACCCACGCGAGTGATGTGTGAAGTTGGGCGAATAACATGATTCCGGCGATATTTACATGGGACGAGATTTCAGGCTCCCTAAATCATGGCCATTTTAAAGGCAATACAAGGAGCTATACGACATAGGGTTTTATTTAGTTTGTTTAGGTTTTATATCGTTGTGCACAAAACCTCTCTTTGTTAATTGAGGAATTCAGGGGATATAGTTGTCAAGGTAAGCCCAAGGTAATATTTTTTATTATTATTATCATTTTCATTGTGGACACCGTTATAATAATAATTATTATTATTACTATTATTATTATTAGTGTTATTATCAATGTTGTCATCATAATTATTTGTCATCATTATCATTATAACTATTATGATTTGTATCATTATCATTATTATTAGTATTATTATCATCAATATAATTATCATTATTGAAATTATTATCGTTATCATTATCATTATTACAATTAAAATGTTCATTATTTGTATCGGTATTAATATCATCATTAGTATTAGCAAAAGTAGAAGTATTAGACGTAGCAGTTGTAGTTGTGTTAAGTAGTGGTAATGACATTTGTTTATAACTAATTTATTGAACAGATTACCCCCCCCCCCTAAAAAAAAAAAAAAAAAAAAAAAGACAAACAAACAAAAACACATGAAAAAACAAAATGGTGCAGCATATGAAATCAAACGGGCATGAGGAACCTGACTATCAAATGCAGGCAATTTCAAACATTATCATAAATCAAACCTCCATTTGGAAAAAATGTAAAGTTAGTCAGTTTTCCCTTTCTTTCTGCCGCTGGTTATTCAATAGTGAGTTACGGGATTTTCTCCCGCCAAACAATAAATTACACTTTCTTTATTGTTGTTGAGTACGTTTATGCGTGTCAATCAAATTGATAAACACGTACAATAAGCCCAATTTAATAGCAATTTAATCGAGTTTGACGTATCTGAATCCGCCCTATTCATACTTTCTTTTTGTCATGCTACACGAACCGATATTGATAATGGCTTTATAATTATTTCGTTAAAAGCGGTGTTATTTTTAAAAACAGAACCGCCATGACCTCCCAGTATATGTAATGGTCAATTACCTCTTTTTAACCCGCTTTTTTTTAAAGGAACGAGGGGTGATGCCCGAACTGTTGACCGCACCAAATTGAAGCTATATTTGGTCGTGGTTACGTCGTACAAAGCGTAATTTGGTATAATCGTTGACAGGCGCTTTATCATAATATTTTGAAATTTGAGGCACTTTTTTTTTAGGGCTGGAGAATAATGTTATAGAACAGTCACTGGCGAATTAATATGCGTCTGTTATGCACACGCAGCTTACATGTTATTTCATCCATGCTATGTTATGTAATCTATAGTAATCAAACACGGGCACACCGTTTACATTTCATTTTACACGGTTAACGTACATTTCTCCTGAAAATGCAGTATTTTAAATAAAGTGAATGTTTAAACCGCGAGCATTTTATGTCAGATACTTTGAATTAAAAAGGAGGAAATTATTAAATAATTCCAAACACACTACAATTAATCGAGTAAAATTTATTCGAAAAATACGAGAGCGTGTTCGCATGCACTTGTAAAAAGCATATACAGCAACACCTTTCGAAAACAACCTAAAATATCTCAATAGCATTGCGCGTCACCAACTAAAATGTACGAACAAGACAAGGTCAAACATAATTTCTATGGGAAATGCAGCATGGTATTGAAATTGCAGTTGAGTTGATTTTTTGTTCTCAAAGTTCGATCGTGTTGGGTCTACCTACTACATTGTAAATTAAAGATAAACTTGAGTTCTCGTAAAAAAAATAAAAAAAATTCTCACAGAATCAAATGATACTAACACTGAATGCTCAAGAATACAAATAAATGTAATTTGCCAAACAATTTTGGTAGAAAATGTATACTGGCTGAGTAATGAGCATAGAAAGATAAAAAAAAACAAGGTAGGTAAACCCGACACCATTTGTGTAGTCCCATATACATCTTTCTGTGTACAGTGCTTGTTACTTTACCAAGACTGGGCCACATTGTTATGATTTTGATGACTCCAGAACCTTGCAGTACACACCAATACTTACATGCTGCATGATCAACTTGTTCTGATCCATTCCACACCTTTTTTTCACAATTCAATCGCATGACCAGAACTCAACTTTATCTTTAAAAAATAAATATTTCGAAGAAGCAGTGCAAACGCAATGACACCCGGAAATTATGACTTCGACATGAGTAACCTCAATAAATTTTCACTTACCGAGCAATTATCAGCGACAATCAAGGAGAAATGACGCGCTTATGTATTTGTAATAAAGATAGGGTTCATATAAAGTGCAATATGAACGTTATCATTGGTTTGATGATAGATCTCGATATTTATGCTTTCCCCATTGACGCTTTCGTCTCTCTCTCTCTCTCTCTCTCTCTCCCGCCCTCCTCTCTCTGACCCACCCCCGCTCTCTCACACGCACATATCATACGCACGCACGCCCATGATGCAGTCTTTCTGATTCACCCCTCCATAGCTCACCTTGTTCTTTGTATATATATTTAAAATAATCTTGTTTTCTTTACCGTCCCTTTTCACTCTCTAAGTACCGGAACGGGTGTCGAACCACGAACTAAGTGATCTACAGTCCGGTGTCTCATCCACTACACCACGACACCTCTAACCGTGTAACTGAAGATACCAATAAATAATTTTCGTCTCTATTCACATGCACATTCTACATTCGATCTATTCTTAAACAATTACACTATTAATGGCAATGTGTAATTCGTTGTTATTGATTTTGATGCAAAGCAAAAATGCTTTATGAATGCATAAAAGTCATTCAAGAAACCTTTATATGGCAGATATTAGATGTCTGACGGCGTTTTACTCTGGTAGTAACACTTGCTGGAATAGAGCGATGGGAATTTCTTTCAGACAAAATATGAAAATCTAAAACTCCCGTCCAGCATGTCATAGCACGTTCTACCAGTCGACAAATCAATACTACGAAATCCGAAGACATTTTTTATCCATCTTTGTAGCGTCTACAGGTCCCCTGTGTTACCATAAAGCCCCTTCAGGTTTAACCATTAACGTGCCACGGTGAGGTGTAACATGTCGCGAGTCACTGGTATGTAAACGTGGTCTGGTAATGAGGGGATTAATGGACGTACAGAGCGCGCCAAAACCTAACCTGAAGCGCGGGAAAGTGCACAGTCACGTGCCTCTTACACGAGTGAAGTATTAGCACGTGACCATAAATATCGGTCTTCTTTTATTGGTCTTTCTTGAAGGGTTATTGGGCACTGTGGAGCCAAAGGGAATGATTTATAAAGGATGAGGATCGTCATGATAATGAATTAACCGATTCCCGGTGTGTACCGATATTGATTAGATGTAGTCTGGAATAACATTATACTTTCTTTAAGGCGATTTGTATTTTAAGAGAAGACAGCAGCTTATAAAGTCGCAGTTGAACCAGCAACAGCCAACATCAATTGTAGTACAGTGGTAATATTAGAAGTAGAAGAAGGAGTAGTAGTAGTAGTATTAGTAGGAGGAGTAGTAGGAGAAGTAGAAGTAGTAGTAATAGTAGTAGCATTAGTAGAAGTTAATACTCGCCAGTGAAAGAGAGAGAGAGAGAGAGAGAGAGAGAGGGGGGGGGGGGGGGGAGAGGAACAAAAATACAAATTAGACAAAAGCGCATTTGTACGACAAGTAGATTATTTCACAAAATGATAAAAAGAATACGATAAGGAAATGAAGTATTATAGAAAAAGGAGATTATTAAACGTGACAAAACCATGGCAGGTAAGCTCAAGGATACATGTATAATTGTCACTTCTTATTATCAGCTTTATTTGTATCGTTATCATATCTATACCAGTCAGGGGCGTAAATCCCTACCGAGGAGTGGGGGGATGATCGGCGATAGGGGGGGTTTTAACATTTATAAATCGGGCCGAAAATTTCGCAACGACTCAGCCGACCGCTGAATAAGCGGGGGGGGGGGGGGGGGGTATTAAAGAGGACACTTTTTTTTTTTTTTTGGTCTACAAAAAATCGCAACGACTCAGTCGACCGCTGAATAAGCATTTTTTTTTCAGGGGGGGATGATATCAGGGGGGGATGTTTGAACAGGCCATCCCCCCTACTTCAAGCCAGGGGGGATGCAGCCCCCCCCCCCATCCCCCCGGGATTTACGCCCCTGATACCAGTTAAATTTGACGATTGATTTTCGACGTCCCTTATCAAACATAAATCGTACTTCAAGCACACACACATCCAGCACGTTCCGTCTCGGACAGCGGACGGATATTTTTCTATTTGCGGAAACGCTCCTCGTAGCGCATCGTGCACCCATCATCGCTCCCCATACAACCAAATACTCACGAAAAATAAACGCCATTTGTCACTTCTCGGAACAAAATGTCTCTTGATTCCTTCAAATACTGAAGGAAGAAACGAGGTCGTTGGACTCAAAGAGTTTGAGTCATCGCCAAGCGAAACGAAATTTTTATTGGGATTGCGTCGTGGACGGTCATTAACGACTTCAATCGCGACAGGAAAAAAAAGTACTTGACTTTTGTACTATTTTTCTACCCGTTTGCTAAATTTGTGTTGTGTCCATGGTGCCTCCAGAAAAAGTTTTGTTAAATCTCTAAAATATTAAAAAGTTTGTTCAGTATCTGGAGTCCTGGACGATACACGAACTAAAAAACGGTACGTAGAAATATTGATGTTTATATTAAAAAGATATGTTCGTTCTTTCTTTCGAAATGTACACATGCGATCCCAAGATTCAAACTTTGATATTCTGTTGCTCAGATAAATTATCAATATATACTTTTTTTTCTCTCTCTCTATCTCTCTCTTTTCTTCTTGTATTTCTCTTTATACAATCGACCCCTCTCTCTCTCCCTTCTCTCGCTCTCTCTGTCTTCTCTCCACCCCTCTCTCTCTCTCTCTCTGTCCCGTGTTTGTCTCTTTCTCCCCTCTCTCCCTCTCCCCGCTCTGTTTGCAAATCTATCCCTCCCTCCCGACCTATATTATATTTACTGCGCTCCTTTTCTACACATACACACACTCAAACACACCCACACATCCACAAACACACGCGCACACGCTCGCACATTCACCCAACGCACACACGTCACAGATGCGTTGTATTAGGGCGGTCAAACCCCGGATACGAACTAAAAACACCGGACAACAGTCGGTAGTTAGCTGCCCATCAAAATACCCGATCGGCTTCTAAACTCAACTCCCATCTCCTTTTTATGAGACCGATAATGAGAGAAAATGGGACACAATTGACTGCAGATGTTCGTTTCGTTCCTGCGTGATGTCACTTAAAGGAGAGTTTTTATTACATCGCAGCTGATAAAAAAAGTGGAATGATCGCCCCCCGAGCAAAACGCATATAAACGCTTACATTGACGCCGACAAACTGGACAACTCCCATTTCTTGTATAGTTATTTCTGTTTTCCTGTCTGATAAAGATACGAAAAGGTTCTGGCTTCCAGCCAAAATGGAATGGAAAAACATATGTTACCATGACGTAATAAGATTAATTAACTCAAAAGGAAAATAAAAAGACACTGCTGGATTGAAATCTGAGTATTTGGATGTTTTGAATATTTGAAATATTTATAACTTTAGCGTAATCAATTTCCTAAAATATGTCTTTTTTATTTTCCATGTTCTATTCTCTGTCTTTTCTTTTTAAAGTCCCTTTATAAAATTATATATATATATTTTGGTGATGGTTCTAATATTTGGTTCTAGTGCAAGGAACTTCTTTTTCATACCCCACCCTCACTCACTCTCTCTATCTCTCTCTCTCTTTACTAATATCTCTCTCCCTCTCTATATTGCACTTTCTTTCTTTGTCTCTTTCTCTCTTTCTTTTTCCGAATCTATCCCATTTTATTTTTCTCGACTGATTCTTTATTATTCAACAAATCTCCCTCTCCATTTAAAAACATTTAGAAAGGAACACCGCCTGATCATTAATCGATCAATATCTCAAGGTTAATTTGTATACACTCTACGCCAAATAAAAATAATCACCATTTTTAAAAAAGAGGGGAAAAATGAGGAAAATCGAACCAAATTCGCCTTAATCGGTTCGCCACTGGCAGGCTTTCAAGTGGGTGTACGTGACGGCGTGAACGGTTTGGTTTCCATCGGGAACCTGCCCGCATTAGACACGGCCAACAAAAGGCGGTACGAGCTCACCCTGTGCAAATATAGACCACCAAATACAAAATTGTTACGTAGATCCCTTTATTGAATATAGACTACACAAGTTTACATACGGCATTGGTAAAGGAAACCTTACTGGTTCTATTTTCTGATTTTGTTGCTTTCTTTCTTTCCTGCTTTCTTTCTCTATGTCTCTTCCCCTCTACGTATCATTTCTCGAAATATCTTGGTCCCGTCTTATAAGTCCCAGAATCAATCAGAAACTTGCAAACCCCTACCTGGCCAGAGTTATACAGTACATAGTTACAGCTAACAGAACTTCATCTTTGTATGCCACCGGGAGAATGAAAGGAGGGACAGGAGGGGTGGGGGTAGTAGCCAGCGTAGCGTTGGAGCAGCCATTTAGGGGGCACAAGTATCATGGTGGGGGGCAATAACCTATGAATGAAATGCGAATTAAAAAGGGCCACCGATTAATGGTAGGGTGCGTTCAAGCTCTTTCGAGGCCTTCCCCCTTTCCCTTATATTTCCCCCTTCTTTTATGCAATTCTTTTTTTCCCTAGGAGATGGGGTACCATACACCTTCACCTAAACAGGTTTGATTGCGATCTCCCTCAACACCCAACAACTATAGGACCGTTTTCACTTCTGAAGATTTCTTTTACAAGCGATTATGCAAAAGAGTGCTTGGCATTCAGCTCAGGTTCCACAGGATATATCGATAGAGCTTCCTTTTCAGATTCTTAATGGGTGTGGGACTCTAGCAAAACAACATTTGAGTCTTGTTCCATATTATTGTGTCCTTGCCTATATTTTGATTTTAGTTCGTGTGTCTCCTACTCGTTATCACAACCCTCCTCACACACGCACACGCACACATTTTAAGGCTTTATCTGTACTTGTCTGCTTGTCTCTTTTCTTTCCTTTTCTCTCTACGGCTCTCTTTCTTTATCCTTTCGCTCTACCTCTCGTAATAAATAAAATGAAGTGCTGCTTTTTTTCCTCCTTTTTTGCACCGAAAGAACTATTTCCATCACTTGTAAAGTGCTCAAAGTGCTACAACAGCTTTGCTACTTCTTTCAACACCCCCAATAATATTATTCCTTAGCACTTAAGTGCTAAGCACAACCTACACTAAGCTAATGAGAAGCCATTAATATATCATACCTTAGTCACACCAACGGAACCTACATCAGACACCGAAACCAAACATCGAACAAGATTTTACACTACCCCGAATGGCCAAACATCAGTTGGTCTGTAGTCGGTGTTGAGTCTGTTTGGCGACGTGACTCAGGTGTCCGGAAGTTCAGTCACATGTATTTAGTGTAAAGTAAAGAGAGATTACACATAAACATGCAGACCACACAGGCTCTGCAGAAAAACGAAACCCATACGCATCATAGGACCTTGAACTTGAAATACAAGTTCAAGACATTTTCCTTCCCTTTCCCCTTTTCTAAATATTTCAGTCACTTACAAGCATTATCATCGTTGAGTTGGCTTCCTGTTAGTTCATGTGACGGCAACAGTGAAAGGTGTCGTGCCGAAAGCATTGTACGGGCGAACAGAATAACGCAAGATGTAATTTAAACCAAACTGTTTTGGCGATGAATTCCGCTACATTTTAGCCTCCTTTCCCCATGGCGCGGTACTACTGTAACCAAAGACTTATACGTGATTGGATAGACAATCTTTCAAGGCGGGTAGTCCATTCTATAAAGAATTATATTTCCAGTTCTGCAAAATAATGAAGATTTTGCTGAAAGGATTTTAGCGGCTACAAGTCTAAATTCCAAGATAATTATGCTGGAATCTTCCTGAATGCGGAGTGGTATTGTCAGTGTAGAGTTGCATGCATGTATACCGATTCTGGTAAAACAGTACGCACCAATGCATCAAAACTTTGCTGAGATTATTATACTGAAAGGCACAACATATGCGACTATGTTACAATATGAAAAGAATGCCTTTAAACACAAAAAGAGGTACAATGTTCACTGTCACATTAATTTTAGTTTATGTTTTCATTTCTATCAAGATCTCAAATGTCTTTTACCTTAGCTTTTTCTTTGTCACTTTCTTTGATACTTTTCCACTATGGGGTTTTGTTTCCAGTTTCATATTGAGATTGCCGTGGTATTCATTACCTATTACATCCTCAAGTGTATTAGGACGTCAATATAGAAGTATGTGAGTGAGTGCGTTGGGTGCATGTACATTGGGTGCGTGTGCGTGGAAGTGCGTGTGCCCGTATATGAGTGGGTGATGGTGATAAAGCTTAAGATTAAGAGTGGTGTGCCCTATTAAAATCTTCTTTCAGATATGACGCGGCAAATCCACGACGTTTTTTTCTCTCAAATCTTGTATTACAGAGCTCATACATTATTGTATCTTATATACCACAAAGCTCAGTTGACATTGCCTTTAATTTGCTGCGCACAGTTGCCTTTCATTCACACGTAAACGAAAGGCGGCGGCTTTTTTTGTGTGTGGCGGTTGACCGCGTCATAACTAAACGAGCCCTGTTGTGATGGCCTCTGTAGAAATTAGCTTTTAGAGTATTTCCTTCAGTGAGGGCACACACAAAGGACTTTTAAAAAGCCCTTAATTCTGGTGACTGTTGGTGCCTCATGAATGGGTCCCAATTCGTTGTGTATTTTGACATTTTTTGTATAGTGCTCCAGCAACCCGAGCCCCAACCGCACGACCTTTACAAAAGTTTGGTTATAACGTTCGCATCAATATACCGCACCCCCCCAAAAAAAAAATCACAAACCGTTATCCGATTCCTGTAATAAAGATGGTTACAATCGGGATTTACATAATTATGCACATTCTCAACTCAATAGGGAGCACTCCAGCCAGGTGCCTTTCAACAGACGCCCACAACACAAACCAGAATGACTTTCGCATTCTACCTGATAGCCATCGCCACCTGGGTAAAGAGGAGCAATGAAGATGAAATGAAGTGCGAAGCCAGGGATCAAACCCATTATCATCGCACCACCAGTTAAGTGTTTAACATCTCGCATACGACACCTCTAAGTCAAATCTTATTGTACACTGATCCCATTCAGTAGCTTGCATCCGCCTACATCCCCCTAGAGTCGCCCCTACCTACGACCGTGACTTGCCAACCCTATAAAAGAAAATCGAGAGCTGACGTAAATAGAACCCAGCTCGTCCCCTATGGGCTCGAACCTAACCACTGACCGGCGGGTAGAGACGGCACGAAAAAAGGCCGAGCTTCGCTAGAGAGCTTGCATGCACAATCACGTTTCTTTCTACAGTAAATCTATACAAGGCGACGCGAAAGGGGGAAATTTTCTCAATCATGTTCTTACAAGAGATGTTAAAATTGAATCAGATGCTGGGAGTAAAGAGAACCGGAGATGTGTAAGGAGAAGAGGGAAGTAGATGAGAAGCAATGATGAGGGGAGATTATGTGCAAGATGTAGGATGGAGTTTGCTTCACAAACTCACAAAAAGGGAGGAAATCTCCGGTTATTGTAAGATTTGGAAATGAGTAGTGAACTGTTACATACAAACGATTGAGTAAGGTTGACAATTACTATTTTTGATAATACTAATGCACGTTGCAAACCGTAGTTCGGAAACAAGATCTTCGCTTCTGAATTCAGCATCGTTTTACGTATATTTAATCAATGCGTCATCCATATTGTTGTGCACATAAGCGGCTCATGCCTGTTGCCAATTAAACTTTTTCGTTTTGATTGCGTTAGTGCCTCCGCTATTCATTCAATAGCCATCTTTACACATGTCATCCTCGAACGTTGCGTCAAGAACAGTGATGGTCACTAACGCAGCCGTAGGCCTACGTTATTGGGAATGACACCCTGCGCGCACCGGATATGCTCATCGTTTTGACCATACGTATAGCAGACACCATTTATTCAAGCGCACCGTCAGGATTCACACTTTGGTATTTTTGTATTAATGTATACTTCAATGAGTCACCCTTCTTTCATCCCCACCCCACCCAGCCCACTCTACCCCACTATACAATTATGTCCGTCCTTATAATAAGATTAAACATTGTGCCGCAATTGGGTTTTTATCAGAATTCGGAAAAGGGGACACTATCACACTATAAAGTCAAGCTCACATTTTTTATATCGTCCATTTGCTCCTGCTTTGAGGAAGAAAAAGGGTCAACACTTACTGTAATTGAACACTATTATGCAGCTGAACAGGTCGTAAGAATGATGGAATTGAGCGGCGAATGAATGCATGGGCGCCATTATATCACTGTATCACAACCGCATAACGACGTTGTTTGTAATTAAACTTTGTTTATAACTGGGAGTAATTTGTACTTTAAGGGCATGACAAATTCGTCATGAACTTTCAGTGTCTCAGAGAATAATGTTATTGTTATCGTGCAAAGAGCATATACATGTATATATCAGGTGAATTCGTAGGTTACGATTTTTTTTTTCTTTCTCGTTGACTTTAAAAAAACTTAAAATGCTTCACAATATTGTATTGTTGTCAAAGGAGCTCTACCTGGAAGGCAATGAATGCAATACTCGCATCTCAACTTGTTCACTTTATAAGTAAACTGCTGGGAACGGTGTTGTAGGGTTGAGAAAAGTGTGTTAGACAATCTACTGGACATTCAACCCACCATAACATCATAATCCAAGTGTATATTAGCCCTTACGACCCGTTTTTTATCATCGAATTTTATGATTATTGTGGTTAAAATGACTCATTTTCGAGGTCAAGGATAATGACCGTCCGGATTTCGGCATCATGTCAAAACAACTCTCATTTGTAACTTACACTGACTACAAATTTTGCAATTACGTCAAACGTTTCTTAATGACCATTCGATTAAACATCTTTTGACAAAGTTCGAATTTTCAACAGGATAGGAACTACAATGTACTTTAGAAAAATCTACCTTGGGCAATTTCATTTGCCTTGTGCGTCAGCTATTAAAATGGCGAACATGACAATGGCGTATTACGTAATCCGAATATAATTTCCATGTGATAAACAACAGGGTATTGGATTTGCCCTCGGATTGGTTTTTGGAAAATATTTGCAATCGTGTTTTTGGATTATCAATAATACAAGCCATTGCATCCGTTCCTAATGCGAATGAGATTGATATGTATTGTTGTAGCTTCCATTTAGAAAATATTTAGATGAACAGAGTAATGTGAGTGGAACATAGATGGAACATACAATGTAGATAGAACGAGAAATGATAAGAAAGTTGCCTGTGTGTGTGTGGGAATGGGGGTGGGGGTGTGGATGGTGCCGAGTGTTTGTTTGGCCCAAGGCAAAAACTTACTAAACAGGTGTTTTTTGAGAAGTAAAACGAAAGAAGACAAATGAAAAGACATTCGAGTAGCAATTACAGCTATATGTGATTGAAAAGAAGTACAGTTTAATGTTACAATGCTCGCCGCGATCTCGTCTTTTTTGTAACATGCATCCATTTATATCTGCCTCCTGTTCGTCTCTCTCTCTCTCTCTCTCTCTCTGTCTGTCTGTCTGTCTCTCTCTCTCTCTCTCCCTGTCTCCTTAGTTCTCTCCCCTATCTCTCTCTCTCTCTCTAGCATTCAATCGCTCTCCCCTCTCTCGGTATATTTGCTTCATGTCCGTCTCTCTCTCTCCCTCTATTTCTCTCACTCTTCCCCTCGTTCTCTCATACACACACTCTCTCTCTCTCCCTCTCTCTTTCTCTGTATATCCCCTTTTCTCAATATATATCTCTCTACCTTTTACTTCTCTCTTATCCTCTGGATAAAAACTACATGCGCAAGCCATAGATATATATAATTTATCTCGAACTTCCTTCTTTAGGCATACACCTCCTTCCTTTATTTCTCTGTCAGTCTCTGTCCGTCTCTCTATCTTTCTCTCTGCCCATCTACCACCCATTTTATGTCCTTTTCTTTCTTGTATTTCTCTCTCTCTCTCTCTCTCTCTCTCAAGCCCACACACACACACACAAAAAAAAGTCATGTATACATAGCCCTACACAAAATTCCTCCCTCCCTCTTTCAACCTCCGCTACCCTCCCCTCCTCAACCACGACCTACTTTCTCCCTCCCACTATATCGTGCTTTTCTCTCTCCTTCATCCCCGTCCCGTAACTCCAGCTTTGTTCGACACGGTTCACTCCTAAGCATTATTGCATCTCCTTACATCTCAAAGACGAAATTTCGCAGATATTATATTATCGACCAATTAATCTCTTTCCACTCTGTTGCTTGGAGACAGTTTGTTTGTCATTTACTTCAAGATTACCATAAAATCCGGCGTTGATTGATACGGACTCTGAAGAAAGTAATATTCGACGGAGTTCGTTAACCGGTTCTTATATTAATACCAATGGGAATTGTCTCATGTGGTTTCATTTTTAGCAATATTCGACATTTCCCTTGGGCATGTAGTATATTACATTGCGTTTGTAAATTACCATCACTACTTATTAATATCTATTAATTTCAATCGCATCTTAACACAAAGTAGTCTGTTCAACTAGCAAATACACACATAGGCCTAATGTATGTTTAGTAGAGTTTTTTTGGTCTACTGGATTCCCTGTCACATCACTGACATCCTTAGGCAAGATTTTAATCTACATTTGCCACACTCTACCCACGTGTAAAAAATGGTTACCTGCAACATACAAATCAAATAACATTTCAGCGATACGACATGTACAAATATAACAAATTGATTGAACGTGTACATGATACAAAAATAATAAATGTTGACATTGAAAAAAAATGTACTTGATATTACACTACCAAAAATTATTCATTACGAAATCTGCAAGAAATTGTCACACTGAAAAAAACACGATTAGAAAGCCTTACTGTTTAATAATCAATTGTGGCCATCGGTAATCAGAAATGAATTGAAGTACTTGCGCAGGATCAACCATTGCAGATTACTGAATAATATTCTTTGGCAGACCTCTGATTTTCATTTCTCAGTTGGCCAATTAATTATCAAGGTGATCAAAATTGCTTCAGGTTTTCGAAGTCATATGAGTATAGCATATCTGTGACACATATCAATGTATCTATCCTTGGACACCGTTCCTGCAATAGTTCTTGTGATAAAGCCAAAACAAATATTTGGCCTCTAGTGATTAAAATGGATTTAAGCCAAATGTACTTAATCATTTTTCTTTATATTTGTCTTCGCTGCTTTGAATTTTACCTACAATTCAATATCGTGTTCTACTTTCCCAACATAAATTAGGTAGTTCCTCTAACATTTTTTGCAATTTTGTTTGAAATGAAGGAAAAAAAACACATATAGTTATAGCTCAGCGGGATAACAATACATTTCAAATGTCATGTGCCACTTTTTGACAAGACCAATGTGATTGTAAACGATATGGTTCTTTACTTCTATATCACACGTAATAACAACATTGTCATGAATGTTTTGAGATTGGGAAATAGATTCAATACGACGAAGTCCTTATAAATTGGACTCTTGTACGATGGCGCGCTATTGTGACGTGACAAAAAGCGCAAATGACGTAGCATATATCCAGGATGGATATATCGGTATGGCAATATCGGCGCAGCGATCGAAAGATAAGACTGAAGCCGTCTGCCGCATTCTACCTTAACAATCACCTGAAAAATTCATCGTGCGATCTTCCATTAACAGCTACAAAACGGTAATCATTCCATTTATCTAAAATATACCTGCCTGAATTTTGTAGGTCCGATCTTCACGCCTGTGTCTCACCGATGAAATTAGATAGGTTAAAGTGCATAACGCTTGTATAATTCTTAACAAGGTCCCACCTACTGACTATTTTGTAGGAAGAAAGTGCATTCCAAGATGGGCACCGCATCGAAGAAGCAGCGCTTGTAAAGTGCAAGATAATGATCTGCGTTACGATATGGCATGCACTTGTACTTTGGTACAGCTACAGAGGTATATTTTGAAACGATATATTATTTATGGTTATATATTAATGGAAAGAATATACAGTGTCTAACAATCGTGAACATAATCTGGAGATCTCTGAGTAAAAAGTAAACATACAAATGCCAGACACCCTCTTTACCCTACGACCAAGAGTCAGTCAATTTGGCGATATGTGTGAATTTATCACCGTATAACCACGGCCATTTCACAGTGTCAGGTGCATTGTATTTATACTATGTCTTTATACGGTATTCATAAACAATGGTTTATGTTATGATCTGTCAAGTAAGAACACAGCACATGAGATAATGTTTTGTTTATACCACGTTTAACATATGATAGGATTCAGGGCCCTCTAACGTTTGCTTGAGTCACAACACGTTTCATCCTACGAAAAATGAATAACATATATTTTTTTAAATATGACAAACTTCTAAAGTAAAACCACATAGTACCACAAAACATGAAGAGAGAGAGAGAGCGAGAGAGAGAGAGAGAGAGAGACGGGCGGGGGTGCTTCTTGCTTTCAAAATTCGATGATCCGACATAAGCTCTGGGCTTTGTCCAAATTTGAAATTTGAAAATTGGGTCAGTATAGGAGATTATCCACTCTCATGGCAGAGCAATTGTCACCGGAACATCTATATCATACAACTCGATCATAAGATCATAAGAAGTATAGTTACACATTATTCAGAATGCAATTATGTAAATAGATTTTTGGGACACTACAACGCGAAATATGGGCATAGCTGATAATTAACGATAATGACCTAAAACTACATTTCGTGGTATTTCCAAAAACGAAAAGGAGTTGTTACTAATTTTGTAAATGGAGCATCTTAAGGAGGTATAGTTCCACATTCTTCAGAATGCAATTATGTAAATAGGTTTTTGGGAAACTACAACGCGAAATATGGGCATAACTAATAAGCAACCATAATGACCTAAAACTTCATTTCTAGGAATTTTTCCAAGAAACGCAGATGTTACTCTTTTAAGTAGAGCATCATTTGAAACTCAGCATTACCTCTAAAATGCAATGTGAACGAGCAACACGCCTGGATCACTTGTTTCAATTTGATGAGGGTCGATTCTATTTGCAGTTCATTTTGTTTAATTATCATCGCAATCATGCAACGATCAGTTTTATATTACACGGGCTATCTATTTCTGATAGGTAGAACTTGACCTCGGAAAGCGTTCGTTCCTATAATAAATAAATTGTACAATGTGTTTAACTCAATGGATTTTTGTTTCTAAACATGTGGCTGTTGCTTTTGTTGTAGTTATTGCTGCTTCTACTGCTGCTGCTGCAATTGTTCTCATTCATCTTATTCTTTATTATGCCTGTTTTCTCTTGTTCTTGTTATTCTTCTTTGTCCTCCTTCTGTGGAAAAGGATTTCTACTTGTTCAGAATGGTCGTCTGAGTTCTAGCTTCAATATTCATGCTTCAAGAGGCACGAGAAACAACGTGCTCATCAATATGTAACTATGCCTGACTTGCATGATAGCATAAAGCCATGCTAAAGCATGGTCATGCTTATGATTCTGTACTTGACAAATACCTCACAGATCTATGCATTCGTCGAATATATTGACAACGTATATTCCCAACAAATATTATCATCTCTAAAATGCAGTTTGCAGTTTTTTCACTGGTATGTACTGTGTTTTCAGAATACAACATTTCAATTGTATATTACTGACTCACTCCGGCAGATGAGAACTACATTGCTTCAACTTGATAATAAGTAGGATTACAAAACTTCTATACGTCATAGGACGGATACTTTACATATATATGCATTAGTCGAATATATTGACACAACGATTCTCATCTCTAAAACGTAGTTTGCAGTTTTGTCACTGGTATATACTGTCTTTTCACAAAACAACAATTCAATTGTATATTTCTGACTCACTCTGGCAGACGAGAAATACATTGCTTCAACCTGATAAGAAGTAAGACAACAAAACTTCAATACGTCACGGGATGACATTGTGCACTTGGAGTCAGAGTACGTTGGAAGCCTAACGAAGCCTAGTCGTAACATGATGGGAGAAGTACGGGAGAATATATTGGGTTTGACAAAGAAAATTAATTTAATCTATTACCAGTGAATGTGCCCTTGGGTCACTTGTTATCTGTAGGTTTTTACTGTTTACAATAGAAGCGATGGTTGGGTGTATTTCAATGTTTATACTTCATGTACATGTAGATGTGGGCACGGATCTGCATTCTGTAACCAAATAATCTTCCCCCCTGATGCATAGTAACCCTTTGAGAACTGGAACCGGGTGGTTTCTGCATTAAACCTATGGGGACAATGACAATTTATTACTCAACAGGTTAAGATAATATTTCGTAATTCGACATCTTACTTCATTGCGCCTCATTTCGTACATTATCCTAGGCAATAACTCATCGTAATAATAGGTTTTCTTCTTTTATTCTTGCTTCAGAAAGAATAACAACATCTCTGAATTACAATTAATGATCTGTAATAATAGTTATAATTATCGATGAGCATGTATAGTGCAAAGAACAATTGATGAGAACCTTTAATAGAGTGATATAAATTGAATACCTTTAGATAAAATCGGAGAGGACCTGAAGCCTTCGGCCCTTTGGTTGCTTAATAACAAGCATTTATGCTTTGTTAGCAGTCAGGTAAAATAACCACCACTACTACTGTTAATTTTTGATCACTTGAATAAGTATTTGAAGCTTAACAGGGACATTAAATGCCAGTCGCAGCGTAAAGGGTCCGTTTTAACAATTTACCATACCATAAATAATCATGAGAGAAGGAGACTCGGGTTTGCAGGTGGGGGCTGTACCCCATTTCCCCCGTAAATTTGGAATTGGTAATATTCGGCCAGGTGCCACCTCACAATCAGGCAACTCTATTGTCATATTTGGTATTTGATATAATTCTTTTAATTCTTTTTCTTGCCGTTGAATTCCAATGTCTATATTTGACCAGGCAACCAGATTTCAGTATGATAATTTTTCACAATTAAAAAAATACAGAATACGGAAAGTTTAATTTCGGGCAAGAGACGTTTCACCCTCTCCCGACCCTGGCAAAATTTGAACGTACGCAAATACCCACAACGGTATTCAAAGCAATTACATTTCATGACTCGGGTGTGTATGTATGTGTGTGTTTGTGTGGTCTACACTTTACAACGATAATCCTGGTCAGATGAATTAACAGAGGTCGCACGGATGCCCGAACTCTGTGATGTCCCCTCTCCGACTGTGGTACTCATGACCGGCCAATGTCGGCGCCACGTATATCAGAAGTTCGAGTGCGTCTGCAGACCGTTCACACCGTCCCCACTTATTCGCTGCTCGTTTAGCGAGGATCAGGCTAGGAGTGGTGTCCGATCCCTTCTTTTTGTATCAGCCAATTTTCATTACACAGACAATATAGTCACACGTCCTGCTCCTTGCAGATGTATTCATGGTTATATACCAGTCTCGTAGTTGTGCTTTGTTTTTAAAGTTGACAGTGAGAAAAGGCGCCTTGGACATTTATAACGAAGGTGGTCACACGAATAAGAATTAGCGATATAAGGGAGAGAAAATCCATTTGGTTTAACTGATTCTAAGAGCTAGACAACAAAGTACTGTACACTTTAAAAACTAAAATGTTAAATCACTATTTAAAAGGGCCGAGGAGTGACCACTTTTTCAAAATGGTAGATAAACACTTAGAACATGCTGGATCCAAAATTATAAAGGTTAAATTTAGCAGGTTAAAAGTATTAATCTGAAATTTTGAAGGAGTGGTCACTCCTCGGCCCTTTTAAATGGTGATTTAACATTTCAGTTTTTAGAGTTTAGCCTCATAAACACCCTATCATGACATTTGACTTTTATGGCTAAGAACCCGTGCTCGCAATGTCAACAATATCATAAAGTTATCGTGGTTTTAAAAGTGTTTACCCAGGAGTTAATTATTCAGTAACAAATGACCAGTTGAGTTATCAACAGTTTTGAGGGAGGATGAGAATATCTCTTAATGTTAGATTAAATATTTTCATGGCCGCACTTTTTTGGACATACGCCTTATCACAGTCCAAGCTAAAACCAATTCAACATACGTGTAGTAATATCCCTTATTAATTAATCTGCTTTTCAAGGGGCTGTGTAGTCATATACGGACATTAATAGAGCCTTGTTTCATTTTAAAATGCTTGCTTTATGTTTCATTCGAACGTCCTTTTTACCTAAATAAACGTTCCAGACACGTTTTAACGTTATATTACGTTTTAACGTTATATCACGTTTTAACGTTCTAATGACGTTTTAAAAACGTCTTAAGAACGTTGTGCTGGAGCTTAGTGAGCTTCTTCAATCGAGCAAAGGTGAACCCGATAATTTTCATGAACATAATTCTCCTTTCTCAAAAATGCTATCGTTACTAACAAATTCATACACACGAGGGGAAAAGTCTGTTCATATCTACTGAAGACAAATATGACACTATACAAGAGGACTGACATGGATTTGGAGCGTGGTCTAAAATAAACCATGAAAATATGTATGTTGTTCATGCATTCTAATAAAGTTTCTTTTTTTTAATGACGTTTTTTTTATTTTATTTTTTATGGGGGGGGGGGGGGTGGTAGTTGGCTCTGTTTAATAGGCCTATGCTTATTTTGCACTTCTCATCAATTTGAGTTCACATAATCCTTACCGTCAGAGGTTTAGAATGTTAACCAGTTCCTTAATATATCAATGGGGGAAGACATACGATTATGAACAGCAACGGTAATACAGGTGAGCTTCAGAAGTTTACCCCCTCCCACATTTTCGTTCTCGGGTATAAATCATTCTAAGGTAGGCACATGTATAAAATGCAAAACATGCACCCCTCTCTTTCCGCAACCTCAAAAACCCTTACCCACCCTTCAAAATGATTTTTTTTTTCTAGAACTGATCCCGATTATGAACGTGATATCCTGCCGTTCATCATTGTGTGAAGGATTGGCACGGAAATGGGACGTTAGTCGATAGCAGACCGAGTGCATGAAGTCGACGAGATAGTAGTGGAGAAAGCCGGACTCGAAGACCATCAGGATTTAAAAGGTAGTCCGTTGTGTTTACCTTATGTCACGGTCAGAAGGATTAAAGGGACTGTTTACACTATTAAGGTTATGGAAATTGCCTTAGGCCGTTTTTTCTCAAGTAGTTGCTTTCTTGTTTTAGTCATCATTTGTATTATGTCTTTCTCCTTTGGTTGCATTACTGCATGCTGCTTTTACACACTGTTTAGAAATACATGCACTCACTGAAAAGCATTCAATGTGAGATAGAATATTGGTCTCATGATTTTGCTGATTATCGTACTTTCGCATGTTGAGAGCCACAAAGGCGCTGACTCTTTTACTTTGTCAATTGATAATGACATAATCTCCCTTTGGCTGTGAGCACAAGCATAATGCTCTGCGTCCGTTCGATGAACATTGGTTCAGGAATGTGGTGTGAAAACTTCAACATTTTGTAACATTAAGAACAAACGAACGCGTATTTGTATATTTCGCTTTAATATCTAAACATATTGCTTTCTGAATGGGCGGTTCCTGTACTAAGCCTATAGGGGGTGCTATAATTCAGTAATCAATGGGTAAAATTTACATCTATTTGAAAGAAATAAAAATGATCATGACGTCCGATCTTTCTAAATACATACGTGTATATGTACGTACCAAAACCACACTTATCTTCGAGTTACTTAAAACGAAACGCAATGGTTATACCGTCTAAGAAAAGTTTAGAGAAACATAAAATTGCTGACTTTCATGTATTGACATTACCACAAAATACATTGTGTCTCAACAAACCTTCAGTTTACGCCATTGTCTTGTTACTTTGTTGCATGATTTTCCTTCCTGCCTTTTGTAAAAATTCAAGTCAGAACTGTGCTATATAAAAATACTTAAATAGACAGGTCAAAAAGTGAAGGACGGATACAATAGTTGATTTTACCTGCTATCATCACCAATCCATTAAGGAATTCACATTTTGATCGATATATGTCACTTTCCACAAAAACCCAGTTATTTCTGCAGTCATGGAAACGATCATTCCAATAGGGGCTACCTGTCGCTGTTCGCGCCATTTTTTGAAAGGCATCGTAAATTACTCCAATCTCGCAGTTCCTTCTCCATTGTTCACCTTCCGATTCGATTTCGTGCAGATGCCTGACAGGAAAACTCATCTTTTGCCTGGCTTAAAAAGCGTGAAATGCTTTTGTGGTAATGAATCGCTTTACCATTACGTCGATAAATCGACCTAAACTTCATTCAGTAGCTCTCCTTCTGTCCATATCTCTTGAGAATTCGTGACACCTTTCTAAAAATACATACATCTACCTTCCTCATGTGGTCCTTGATAAGCATTTATTTTGATATTGTAAAGATAGCATCCGTTTCAACTTCAATAGAATAATGATTTTCCGATTTCTCGCAATAGAGATGAAATAAAATGAGTTCTTAGCTGATTCCTTATTCTATGTTTCAGCTTTCAAACAGTCGCTTTCGTTTCATTCTAGTTAGATTTGCTATACTCTTCCTGACTTTGATATTAACTAGTGTCAAATATAAAATATATATTTGTGCAAACAGCACCTCTTCTCATAACCACTTTACACTGATTGTCTACTATTGTGAGGCATGCCTGAAATAACTATTGCGTTTAATATCGACAGTATGTGAGGTAGCATTGTTTGAATGAATTCGTGCCACGTGTTGTTTAAAGAAATATGACAATATTTTGTTACATTAAGGAATCTAATTTTATCTTTCATATTTCGTTAGCACTGTGGACTGAGTTTTTAAGAACTTGTGTTACCCATGGCTGTAAGTTTGTATTTCATTTTCTAATAGCAGTCATTTCATCCACTTCCATCTGATACTGACATTATATCATACCATATCTAGTCGACCTATCTATTAAACAATCTTGTATATCTACCAGGTTACGAAAACACTATTTAATATCTTTAATAGAATTGATTGTAATATAATACTTAATACACAACCTAGTTCAAGTAGAAGAAAATGGACTGAACTGAAATGAAAATTAATAGCAAACACTGGTGCTAAATCCACAGGGAGGAAAAGCACCGCATCCGACCTACAATGAAATATAAATGAGTTGGACATTGCGTAAATTTTAAAAAAAGCACGTACCTTTCTCTCAGATAGTCAATTTTGTTTCAATTTACATTTTCGTCCATACATATACACCACTTCATCTTCTGATTAATAATTTCTATTTTGTTTAATTTGGTGTTGAAATTCATGTGTACCAGTGATTAATAATTTCGACTTTGTTTAATTTGGTGTTGAAATTCATGTATACCAGTGATTAATAATTTCTACTTTGTTTAATTTGGCTTTGGAATGCATCAAACATTCATCCTCCGTCTGATCTTGATTTTGGGGCAAGGATACAAATTAATGTAGGGCATTTTCCGTAGAAGGCATAGTGATAAAAGGTAAATATTCGGGGATGATATATGCCTCTCTCTTTTGACGAATACTGCAAGTCATGATTTTCTCCTCATGGTCTATTTTATTGAAGTTGATAATAATTTCTGTTGTCAGCGGAAACGAAATAACAGAAATGACTACTACACATCTGTGACCTACAATCTACCTGCGGTAACTTTGAACAAATGGTTTTCTTTACATACAATGGTTACTTTTCGTATTGGCAATATTCTTTTCTAATGCTTCAGTTTCTTAAAGCTTATATATATATATATTTTCTCTTTTTTTCGTATATCATTCTATATAGTTTCTTACATTTGTACACTGATGATTCTCTCTCTCTCTCTCTCTCTCTTTTTCTTACTCTCTACTCGTTATCGCCTCCTTTTGTTTGACGAGACAAGGAATATATTGGCAGTAAAACATCTTCAAACTGTATATCTCTCTCACACTAGTGTCTTGGAATTCAACATACAAAACGCAGCAACCGAAACTGGTGACATTCGTTGCATAATAATTTATTCTTGCCCTCTTTATGACTGACTCATTCAAAAACTCGATTAGGCCTCCAATTCATTACCAATTATACTTTCAAAAATAATTGCCAATTTATTTATTCATTTATTTCGCATCTTTAGACAGAGTAACATATCCAGTATTGATGACTTAATAGGACAGTGCACTCCTCGGCGTACATCCACCAAAATAACAACCCTGTGCCCTGCGCCAAGACAATTTACTCGGAAATCCTTCGGCAAAAGTCGTAAAATTATTTCATATGCAAATGATTAAATTCTAATTTCATTCTCGAATGGTCCTTTTATAGCTGATATATTAATCCTGTTACGGGGCGTCAAACGGAATTAGTTCTCAATAACATAGGCTTACTAAGAAATGATGTGATGAGGGAGGCTGGAACGAGATTGCTTTAAATTCAATGGCAATATTACATTCTGGCATATCCATTCAAAATAGAAATAGCCTTTTGTGACGTCATAGGTAAAGCACCGACGCTAAAAATATGTGGAACGGAATTGAAACTTGATATTTCCTCATGATAATTCGTAATACATGTTTAATTTATAAATTAAATCAAAATCCTTATTTATCAGTTTTTACCTTGATATATATATGACGGATTATTATTAATTTATAGCTTGTTTATAATAGCTCACTTTCAATTATTCAATGGGGAAAATATATGAGTCAACATATTTTACATGATAAAATCATAAAGTAATACAAATCTTTATTCATCTTTAACTATACTTGACAGAATATCAATTATTTAAAAGCTATTCTGCATGAAACTCTTATTCCTTTCTTCGATGGGCACATTATATTTTAACATAGTATTTTGCATATTGAATTCATAAATTAATTGCAATCGTTTCTATCTGTTTTTTACATCCATCTTCATGAAGGATTATCTATTATTTAATAGCTTTTATGCATTGAGGTCATTTTTATTTTTTTATTTTTTTTCCTATTTCAAACGTCCACGGTGTCCTCTAATATCCGGATATGTCCGCTTGTGTCCATCCGCGCAAATCATCTTTTCATGTCCGAAATATGGCCGAATTTCTCATAATAGCCACACTGTCAATTAATATCTCTAATTTTTAGTGCTTAAGCGTGATTTCCTTAAATCCACGTTAATTATCTCACGGTTGTGCATGTCCAAATGCAGAATTGTTTGCAGAGCTCTTTAATAAGCAATATTCAAAGCAAATGGGGCAAATTCAGACTCCATTGACACATGCGACAGTCAAAGATTGGATTACGATGACGTTATTAGGCGCAGATATGACGAATAGTTCGCCATAGGCTTATTGGCTTAATTACGGAGGGTGACATCACGTGTTATTTTAACCGAGATTCATACAGACGGCCGCCCCTTTTTATTTTTAGTATCCCAAACCACCACTACAGGGATTGCGGTAATTAAAGCTAGCTATATCGGTTTATCTCGTATGTGTATTCATTCCGTTTTTACTGGTGTTACATTATAAACATAGATTAACAGCTTTAAATAATGTTGTCGTATAAACTCCTTTCCCCCAATATATATTTATATACATAATTATATTTGGTTTCTTTTCACCTTTCATGCGATATCAAACAGACACGCTCACAAACAAAAACAAAACAATGACGAGCAACGTGGATTGAATATTACTCATTTTCTAAAGAACTAAATATTTTCAAGCTGCCACATCTTTTAAAACATGATCTTACACGCATTCTAAAATTCCATTTTAGTAGAAAATTATTGCAAGCCGCCCCTTTAAATTGCTTCAAGAAATGTATTGCTTTGTTGAGGTTATACTCGATTTGGCTTGACGATGTTATAAAACAGATTTTAAAAACACACACATTTTTCTGTAAAATGCATCATAATGGAAAACTAAAGAGTAATCCTGATTGTCTCCCCTCTTTCTCAAACACATCTGTTAATTCCGAAGAGATCTAGCGTTTCAGGCAGCTCTAGTTTACTTCTATTCATTGCTTGAAATTGTTGAAAGGGGAAGGGCTATTGATCAACAAAGAGAAGTGTTACGGATCAACAAACCAAGACCGCAAACTTAACGAGATGAGAAAATTGTGGTATACTTACAAGTTTATTTGGGTCGGTGGAAGCTTGGTCTTTGATTATTTTGGTCGTCCTCTTTGGGGATGTGGATTTCTTTTCTAGGAGAGAAAGAGATGAAAATAAATTAGAGAAATATGACAAAGTTTTTGTGTGATCGTTTTGTTTTGTTTCGCTGAATCCATTCGATAATATAAAGAAGTCAATCTTGTACGAATGGCGTTAAAACATTTTCTTTTTTAGTTTAATTTTCCTGTTTCATATTTACATTTATTTTTGGTAAGACTGATGCTAAAGAAGAAAACTCGATGCGCCTGTAACAAAGGATATTAAAAAGCTAACATAGCGTGGGCACAGGAAGCTTGATAACATCGGAAGATGAAGCTAAACCAACAAGGATTTGCGCATGGTGTAGACAAGATAAAACCGATATGAACGAAAACAAACAACGTTGATCAAGAGGAGCAACGATTTTGTTTTCTTCTGCGAAACAAGTGACGGTTAGGGGCAGGTAGGCGGGTATATACGTGTCATAATTGCCTTCTTGAGCGGATCTCGGGTCCCTAAACGTCCCGAGGCGTAGCACGAACTAGTTTCATGGGTGATAGTACGGCTCCCTGCGGCACACCAGCGGACGCCACATGCACGACAGGCTTTCATGCTGGCGGTGAGGGGGTAACAGAATACAGACTATGCGCTCTCTAACAATTATGAGGCGGTGATATTACTTTTGGTGTGGCAAACACCGTGTGTAACGTCCTCTTCTCTGGCCAATAAAAGCAATTCTGTAAAAGGATTACGTTTTTGCATCAATTGATGTTTCAAGCTTTTATAAAAATCGATTCTAACTTTGATTTCTCTGTGCACAATAGATGTCCCACACGTTTACAATTTTGAATATTATTTATGATATCAATGGAAATTAAGAAACTTCAAATGAAATGAAATCGAATTCCCTTATCATAGCAAATCGTAAAAACTCTATGACTAATCGTCATGATCTAGCATGTAGAAAACAAACTGTTCCATTATGGAGAAATAAAACAAAACAAGCGCAAAAGCCAGTCAATGAAGGCAGACGACATAATAATGCTTATAAATTGAAGGAACTGAATATCAATCAGAAAGAGTCTAATCTGAAAAAGGAGAGAAAATTTGAATAAGGGATGTTGGAGAGGGCAGCTATTACAAGAGTACACTCAACTTTTTCATCAAGAATATGGGGATAATTCAGTTACAGGTAGGGCACGCAAACTCGAAAATCACGTTACGAAAAATTGCTCCATATAGACTCAAAAGTCGCCAATCTGTAATGAGTATAGCATAATTCTATGGGACAAGGAGACGTGAAAGGATGTATCACGCCTCGTGAAAGCCAAAAGGTCACTAGCTCGTATCATTTGTAATATAATTAGGGCCCTTCTGGCGCTGAACAGACGATATTTAAGAACGTCCATAACCGCCCGATGGCGCCGTATATTCTGTCGCATCACGATTAGATCAGAATAATCGTTCGGCAGATCCATCGTTTCGTCAGATGATGGGGGCATATCGTCTAAGGAATCAGAAGAAGACAGGGGTTGAGCTCAAAAAGGAAATGGTGAGAAAGAGTTCTTCAATGTAAATGACAGTTGTAAAGGATGTTCTCTTTTAGTTTCTCCTCCTCCTCCTTCTCATTAACCTTCCATTTCCTCATTTTCTTTTACCTCCGCCTTTTACTACGTTTACTACCCGCCCCCCCCCCCCCCCCCCCCCCACTCAGGGGTCGGAATGACCGCATGCGTTTTGCCAAAATGTCCGGTAAAGGGGTACTTTTCGTGCGACAAAGTCCGGCCCGAGAATTGTAAAAAAAAAGGGGTGTATTTGACTTTTCACCCGAAGATTTCTCTAAAAAGGGGGTGTTTTTTCTTTTTTTCTCTCATCTCTTTGTACTCCTGAGAAAATATTTCGAATTTAGGGGGGTACACTGAGCATTTTTCCTGATTTAGGGGGGTCTCCAAGGCAGGAAAAGCCCGCGAAAAGCCCGCAAAAGGGGGGTTCGAAAATGTTGGCAGTCCTCAGATAGGGGGTGCTTTCAAAAAGAGGGAACTAGCATATGCGTACCCTAAATAACACTGAGATTGTGGGGGGGGGGGCGGGGTTTACTACTCCTTCTATCTGACTACGTCTACTACTACTCCTGACTACTTCTTCTTCTTCACCTCTTATTTCTCCTTCTTCTCCCGCTACTACTAAAGCCATAGCCAAACTAACAGGAACATTCTATTGACAGCAAGTTATTCTTGTCACGCTGTGATAGCATCGTTGCCCTCATTTTTTCTCTTTCAAAACTTATTACATTTTAATCTCATTTTTTCTAAGCTGAAAGTGCATACGTAAAGTGGCAATTTCGATAATTCTGGAAAAGGGGGAGGGAAAATGAAATATGTTTCATCACTGGAACATGAGTAACTGGGCTGTAATCAAATTCCTCAACTCGTTAGCCAAAAATTGAAACATTCTCCGCTCAAGGCGAATGATATGATGTACAGATCCTTCTGCATATACGCCGACAACAGAACATCACCGCCTGTCTGGTAAAATATCACATTTCTTAGGTTAAAGTTAGTAAGGGCAGCCTGGGTACTATGTCAAAGAAAGGATCAGTAATTCTACCATTCTTTATTGTTTTATGCTATGTATAAATAGACTCTCCTAACGATTATTTCAGCGAAATATTAATATAAAATGTGATTTTATTTTTGCGTTTACATAAATGAGCATTACATACCGACACAAAAATATATCTCAACATTATCGCATTTGCCAAAATGTACGCTTTGTAATTTTTGCAACGAAATAGAAAGTAGATTAAAAAAAATTAACAACAGAAAAACGTAATGAATTTAGTGAAAGAAAATAGCAGAATGAAAACAGGCAACATAATGCCAAAATACACATGCATGTTTAAGTCTCTTCCAAATGCTCTCTGCACATAATACACTCAGAATCTTCTTCTCGCCGGGTCTAATAATGTTTGCACGCATCGTTGTATTTCTAAGTATTCTGAATGTTTGCGAGGAATTGGCTTGTCTGTTCTACAAGGGTTTGGCTGAAGTGCTACATTTGTTAGAGACATGACAGATATGACAAAGTGGTCTTGAACATGAAGCGGTTTTCTGTTTGTTTTGAGTTCAGTCGAGCAGCGAGAATGATGGCATTTTCAGCAGAAATTGCAAGGGGATCATAAGTCACACAATGTTTTATAATGTTCATCAGGCATTGTGATAAAAAGCTCTGGCTCACAACGCCTTCCCTGTACGCAGACACTATACCTGAAGACTGAAATGTTTTGTTTTGTTGGGGGGGGGGGGTTGAAAGGCTTGGGGCGTTATTGCATTCATGTTCTACATGAGCCTCGTTTGAATTGAAATAGGCCTATATTCAATCTTTTTTTTTTTTTTTTTTTTTGGGGGGGGGGGGGGGGTGGAATTGAGATTTAAGTCCCAAAGCATTTTCTCTTAACAACCAACGACATCTGGGGTGGATGTCTACCGGAGCTGTCTCTAGATTTGTGATATCAAAATTGATATTCCTTTTCGGGAAGCCTGAAACATTTTTGTTGTTTGTCTGTTTGTTTCCATTCACAGGCCTCTTTTGAGACACTGCTAGAGCTAGTTTAAAGCTCAGCAGGGCTTTCTTTTTAAATCGGTCATCGGACCCGTGCACTTTTCACCCTCTGCTAAGGTAAACAAAATTCATTACCATCTTAATAAAATTCAATGTTTCATATCTATTTATTCTTCGGATGGGAGCCATTTATACTCAACTCTCGTCATCATTTCCGTTTTTCATGAGAAAACGATACCCATCATGGCCGGACAAGAATAATCCGCTATCAACATGATCATAACGATATTGATATCGACTGCTTTTATCGATTACTCTTATCGTCTGATGCACAATTCTCGATTTCGTCACGATTTCAGCTTTGATGGTCGTATCCGATTTCATTTTGATCGTTACACTGTTACTTATCATACATTCATTGAGCAGCGAAGAGCGAGTTCTGGAGAACGGTGCAAATACAATTTCCTGTTTTATTTGTAGCGTAGCTTGACGAACGAGAGGAAAACTATGTAATGGAAAATATTCTTAGTGGGATGATTGTGATCATATGATTGATTTTACACATACATTTTTCATGAACTTATCGCTTAGCAGACCGCGTTTGAGAACAGCAACAACAGCAGCAGCAAAAAAAAAAGGCAGCAGCTGTGAACAAGAACAAAATTTGTGAGATAATTTTCCTTTTCTGAGGTCAGCAGGAAGCCGAAACATTGCTTCATAATTTAATGGCTTATTAATACCACCCCCAAAAACCCTGAAGGACAGCGATATGTACAAGGGGAAAAGATGAACCAGATGAAGAAATGGAAATAAATGTATGCAGATCAAGTTTTCATGATTTTCTTTACGAAGGAAGGGGAGGGGAGGGGTAAGGGAGGGGGTTGTACGGAGGACTAGTTCTAATGTCGACCTAACCTTAAAAAGCGCCGCATAACATTTGGCATGTTCTTGACATATCCTTGAAATGTTTTCTTGAGTATACCTCAGTCACACCAGAAGACCTTCACCAGACCGACAAGAGACCGAACAAGAATTAATCGGCTTCAAGTCGGTAAGGGTCGGTTTGGCGGTGTGATTGAGGTACTAACGGGGTATTAACGCATTCCGTGACACATGTAGACGTATTTCTCACCTTGGCTAACGCTCATTATAACTCACGTGTAATGAGAATGTACCGTATCTAACACCTGCCAGCCCTCAAGGTGAACGAATATGGTTTACTTCTCATTATCACACTATCATCAGAAATAGTATATGAATAAAAGGTCGTGGTCTTGTCATCAACGTATTATTGAATATGCTCAAAAACGTCAAAGCGTCATTGAAATGTATAACGAAGAAAAAGAGGTAGATAGATGGAGAGAGGGTGCGTAGGAGGAGAAAAGTCTTTGGAGGAGTGAGAATATGAAGGAGAAAGTGAAGGCTAAATTAAGAAGGAATGAAAGAAGCGGGAGATGATGATAAAGGAGATGAGGAGAGAAACGTAGTGAAGGGAAATGAATGTAAGGAGATTAAGGAGAAGGAAGGAAAGAAAAAGATGGAGAAGGAAAAAGGGGAAAGGAGAAACAGAAAGAGAAATAGAGAGTATACGAATGGAATTGAAAAGAACGGTGAAGGAGAAGAAAAGTAAAGAAAAAAAAGAGATAAGACATACATAAAGAAGAAAAGGAAGAAAGGGAAGAGGGAAAGGAAGAAAAAGAAGAGGAAAAGGAGGAGGATGATGACGAAGAAGAAGATAAAGAGGGAGAAGATGAAGAAGATGAGACTACAGGAGGATAAATAAAAGGAAAGGAATGAAAGAGAGTAGAGAGTAAAACAAGTCAAACAATTGGAAAGAAAATAAATAATCAAGGAGAATTTAAAAAAAAAAGTTGAGGAGGAAAAAGACATGTCAAGTGAAGAAAAAAGAACAAGAAGATAAAGAATATGTAAAGGATTGAAAAGATTAATTTGTTGAACGTAGTCAGTGTCTAAGCCATTAAAAACATTTACCCTTTCTTTCCGTGTATTTGAAAAAAAAGCAAATCTGTGTGTGTGGTACAAAAATATCCTAGCCATCAATTATGGTAATCAAAAGCTGACAATGCTGTATGTTGATTTCCACTGATTGGTGTTGCTAATTAAATGACAACCGTAAATCATTGCAAAACGGTTAGTCGCAATATTCAATATATGCATGTGCGCAAAATCAAAGTGGTGGATATTGCAGATTATACACGTAATATGTCAGTCAGTGTGCATGGCTATACTTATCTCGAGTTGCGATTGTTTGAAATCTTAGCAATAGGGCATTGATGGGCTATCATTTTGAGGAGACACCCCTTAACAAGCCGGCGATCTCCCTGGGGCCGTATCAGCTGCCTTGCCAGCCAGACACGGCTCCCTGCCCACTGTCCAAACACGAATGCCATTTCAGATTGTTTTCCATTTTAATTACCCATCGGCCCATCAAGGCCGGTTCAGATATGGCGTGGTAAGCCACCGCACAAAAGCCGACGCGGTTTCTTTTACCTGTAAATGAATGGCAACCGCGCGCAACAAAGAATTTGCACGTATTCACCGAGCTCTTTGTATTATAAGATAAAGATTAATACATTAAGACACTTTATGCCATCATATAAAAACCGCCGCGGTTTCGCTGTGTCATCTCTGAACGGGTCTTAAAGTGATTCGGTAACTTTGTTGAAGGTTCAAAACTGCGTCATTTTTGGTATGAAATGTTACTTTTTATATTCCTTCTACTGTAATAACCCTATAATCTGCAAAAAATCCTGAAAACATTCTCAAACCACAAAGATATTTATGGCTTTCTTGGAAGGCGTCACTGTGCGACACCCTCTTACAGTAAATTCTCCCAAACATTTTTGAATTTTCCCAACCGTCTTTCCATGAAAATAAGACATAAGAAAGGCTTTTAAAAATCTTTCAACACTTAAATGTCAGGAGTGATACATAGAGCCAATGCATTGCTTTGTGACAATTGAAATTCACCTAAATTGTAATTTAAATGTAATAATATAGTTGGAGAATTAAGGAAACGATCAGATCATTTTCCTCAATTTTTGTAATTTATTTAATAATGGTCTGTTTTCGCTCAAACTTTCAGATTATCTTTAATTGTACACCAAGCGTTAAAGTTGATGTTCATTGATTTTAAAAACTAACTTAATTTCATTATTGCAAAGTTGAAACTGTGATTCGACAAGGTTATCAAACTTCAATGCTTGGAAACATTCGAGGTGATTATTATTATAAATTATAAAACGCTTAAATACAGCCCCGGCATAGCACCTGAAGAGCTCTCCGAACGCTCCTGAGATGTGTGAGATCACTGTATGGACACGATTTGCACAAGCAGACGATGTCCCATGACATCACACACATTTTCAGTGCCTGTGTTTACATCTTCTCTTGAGTTCTTTCTCTTACTTCACTACCGTCAGGCTAAAATTATAATCTATTGCTTCACTCTAAACCCCGCACACGGTTTTATTTTGATGACAAATGCAGCGATACAAAAATAAAGGAATTTGTCGCTTGTAAACAAAATAAGACGGTATTGAATATTCAGCTGCACACAGCGCGGTATGTTCGGCGTTTCAAGAGGGAACAAATGCCGTCCTGATATCATTCCGGGGGGTTTTCAATTCGAAAGTCTGGTTTCTTTGATCGTTAATTAACACACATCCTTCGTATTTACAAGCAAAAGAATTTAGTTATCGGAATCGGGTCATATCCCCCTTTGAATGGTTTGACATGCCATTACATTTATATACACTAAACTCATTATAATTTGAGAAATAATAGCTTTGCAGTTATGTTCATTCTCTATGGGATGTCGTCTGCTTGGGCAGTGTTGGTCCATATAGTGACGTCATTAAAAACATCGTTATTTTTCCGGTGAATCTCTCGCATATCCCAGCTGCTACTGGAGGTGGTTGTATTTGTATTTTTATAAATCACCCGATATGTAGTTGACCTAAAACTTGTACGATGGCTATCTGTTAGCTTACCAGTTTCTAGTGATACATTAGTTGACATATTTGTCATTTTCTTTGAAGTTCACCTTTAAAGTCACTACCTTAGCACCATTTTCTCTCATCGGAACAATGTTACCAAGTCCCTTTGATAGAGAGTAATGCCTTCATAAGGGTCTCTGACCTCATCACAGTCCCACACACCCGTTTTCATGTTCGACAATTCCTCTCCTTTTCCCGGTCTTTAGCACCCGCAAGACAATTTTCTCGTTTAAGAAATGTATCGTCTGTCTATTAGTATCATATATCGCTGTATCGAAACGCTCTAGATGTTTCACATATAAACAGGGCACCATCTAGGCTAAAAGCTGTGTTAATTTGCATGGAATGACTCGCATATCATAGTGTCTCGTCATCACATCCGTTTCCGATTGATGACCGAGAATATCCCGCCACATGGAAAATATGTTTAATTTCCATAATGTTTATAACCCCACAGGAGTGCATTTTTTGTGTCTATATGATAACATTTAAAAAAAAGAAGAAGAAAGAAAATGGAGCGAGGTTGCTTATCACGGGGTCCCATCTTCTTTCAAAATTGGTTACAAGTGGCTAAGAAAGAAAAATAAATGTGAAAGATACATTACAGTGAGATGCAGAATGAAATTAAATGAAAATATTTAATTATATGTGTAAGTTTATTATATATTCTTCCTCTTTTATCATCATGATCATTGTAAATGTGTTAATGATAATATTGAGTTTAACAGAAAAGAACTAATGTTACCTCTTTTTTTACACTTGAATCTTTTCAAACGATAATTAATGTCTGCTACAATTATATAAATCTTATGTAAAATTATCTTATCATTGTTATCTAACTTTCTTTTAATTTTAGAATCTTGTCCCGCACTCACATACTGTATGACATTTTGTTCGTTTCCTTTTTTTCGTTTTCATTGATAAACTTCGGGGGAAAGAAGAGAACAACATCTTCAAACGACGGGACAATCAACTCTTTCATTTATCCTCGATTGGCGTGTTTACAAAAAAGGGGGAAAAGAGTTTTCTGGGCCTCAATCAGAATAAAGTAGAGTCATCAAAGATTAGGGTAAAGTAGAGTATATTTCAAACTAGACTTTACAAGTAGGACAAGTTATTATTAGTATAAAAGATAGACCGACATTTCGTTTGTTAAATAGGACACAGAGAGACGCAGGATTGCCTTTAGAAGCAGAAGTAAGACGAGTAAACCATTTTCATGAGTTTGACATTGTTTAAAGACGTACTGACGAGACGCCTGATTAAAATATAATGGTATTATAAAGAGAAGATGGCATCAAAGACTGAGAAAGAGAGAATAGAAATCTTGGATGAATAGGGATAATATAGGGAGAGAGAGGGGAGTGAGGGAGAGAGCGAAAGAGAGAGAGAGAGAGAGAAAGAGGCAGAGAAAGCCTTAGCGGCGAAGAGCTAAGAAACAGTCATATAGAAAGAGAGATGAGAAGACATGAAAGTAAAAAAAGATAAAGGTAGAGTGAGAGAGAATATTCTTATATTAGAGGAGGGGGGGTAGATAGGAGAGCATTATGAAGTAAACCTGAATACTATAACTGATTGAAAACCAAATTAAATACTTTATTTTTCATGAATTTTACAGGCTGCCAATAATGCATGAACAAATCGTAACGTTAAAATGTGACATGACGAATTATAGGGAAATGGTTTTGGGTGGCGTTTGCTAAAAGAAAAGGATCAAACAGGTTAACACCTGAGGAAAATGTTACAAAAATAGCCATAATTTGTTCTGGTTAAACTGTAGAAGTAAAAATAGCCGTTAGATACAGGAAATGAAAGCACTCAATGAAAACCACATGTCAAGGTGGACAAAAAAGCGAGAACATTCTGTATAATTTACAGGTAAGACACCATACAAAACAGAAGAGAGACTGGTGTACCTTAAAGTACAAATAACACGCACCCGCGGTTTAAAGCCCCGCGAGATGTTTTGTACACGGGAGTGGATTACAAAATGATACCGGGAGTAGGAAAGTCAACTTGCAAAGCGTGAATCAATTGGCCACGATCTGTCGGTCTGTGCCGCAGGTGCAGGCGGAGTGTTTGCGAGGGGATTTAAAGAGAAAATTCCGTTGTGGAAAAAATAAAGAGTATTCTCACTATTTGCTTGGTACAATAATGTATTAGGACCTCGTAGTACATGCGACATAATATGTCTCAGTTGTTTTTTAATAGGTATTTAGCTTTAAGATGTTTTAATTTATAGTAAAGTATACTTTGATGGTGGATGAATATTGAGTACACGATTGAAAGGACTTTCAAAATGTCGTTAGATGAACAGTTTCGATAGCATTGTCCATCACCAGTTGAAATATGCAAAGATTAGGTTTCAATCCATATTTGATTGCAATGGATATGCAATCATGAGAAAGGGTATTGAAATCATCCTTGAGTGTTTTTTGTTGAAAGGCTATGCTCTTAAAGATTTCTTTCACTGACTTTAAAAACAAAAATCTTTATCGTATCCAAAGTCACAACACCGTTCCATTTTCCGGGAATTTGCCTTTAATTTTCAACAAGTTTTGTTAGCAGAAGCATAGCAAAATACACAGACGTCTGGCTCCTGTGAAATGTTTACGTCTATAAAAACAGTTATATCCTATTTTAGCAGCCATATGACTCTGAGGAAAACCCAACTCACGAATTCAATATCTTCTAGAGATACACCATAATCTAACCGGGTTATACCTTGGCGCGTTGGGTGTGCCTAACGATAGGGATGAAAGCGCCATTTTTCGGTTCACGGGCAATTTTGTGGTGATACATTTAGTCACTTCAGCAGAATGGTCTTAAGGTTGTAGGAGATAATTGACATAGGTTATTGATTGCGTTTCTCATCCATTAACTCTCGGGAAATCTATCACCATAAACCACCCTGCGCGCCATTTCTTTTTAGCTCGAGACCACTTGCCCGAACATAAAGTCACTGTGCGTACACTTTATCCATGACTTTAAGGATGATATTATGGCCGAGAGAAAGTTCACACACACACACACACGCGCATCCGCACAGATACACACACCCTCACACGCACGCACACACACATTCATGCACAATTTTACATCAACCCACAATATTTCAACATAAAGTCACTGTGCGTACAATTGTATCTATGACTATAAGGATGATATGGCCGGGAGAAAATTTACACACACGCGCGCGCACACCCACACACACACGCACGCAAACATCCACGCACACTATACCATCAGCCCACTATATTTCCACCCAATACAAAATAATACACACAAAATATTGATAATTATGACTTCATGTAAAATGTATGTTAACATGAATGATTAGTGGCTGGGACAAAGTGCACACACACGCGCACGCGCACACCCGCACACGGACACGCACATATACATTAACGCACAGTATTCCATCAGCCCACTTTATTTCCACCCTATACAAAACAATACATAAAACAATGGTAATATATATATGACTTCATTTAAAATGTTTGTTAACATGAATGAATTAGTTAACAAGCTATCTTACTAAGATGTAGAACTCTAACTTTATACAGACTTTATCATGGTTATACAGGGTTCTTTTTATTGAGGAGACACCTTCACTAACAGGGAGGTATCATAATTTTCGTAATGTTCATATTAATTCCATTAAAAAAATATTCTGCTGCCTCATAAGAAGAAAAAAGGAAAAAGACTATAGATCGGATGTCGGTTCCTTTCTCTTTGTTTTCCCTACCTTCTCTCTTTATCTCTTTTTGTCTGTCCTCCCCATTCTTACTCACTCGTTCTTTCTGTCATTCTGTTGCATGCTCTTAATCTTTCCTCTACTCTTAAATTCTCTTTCTCACTTACCACTCTTGCTACCCCCCCCCCTCTCTCTCTCTCTCTCTCTCTCTTTCTCTCTCTCTTTCTCTCTCTCTCTCCCTCTCTTTCACTCTCTTTCACTCTCCCCTCTCTCTCTAACACACGCACACACACACACACACACACACCCTCTCTTTTCACCTTCCACCTCTCTTACTCTTAATATAATCAGAGACAGGTTATCGGTAAAGAATCAATTTCCAACACATTCATGACATCCTGTCGCATTCAAGTCCATTCATACCCCCTCTTCTAAAGCTAAGCACCTTTCCATTTGGGTCCACCTTACCTCATCATGTTTCCCAGAAATCGAAGGAACAGGTTAGAAAATGAAATTCGAGCGCGATTAAAGAATAAAGATTGGAAAATGAAATCGACCAGACGCTAAAAGAAAACGGGCTGGCGTTCCCCTCCGCGAAAAAAATTAAGTGCTTGAATTTGCGCCTAATGAGGTTAAGGTTTGCTGTCCATTGTTTGGAAGATGCGCCGGGATCAAGAGGGTTAATTATAGGGGTGATGAGGGGGGTGGTGGAGTTAATTAGGAGTCTGGTATGTGTGGTCTCGTAGCAGAGGTTAGGAAGACGTGGGAGGAAAATGTAAGGGGGATTTGGAGCTGGAAGGCTCGGACACGATTGATGCGGGGTATTGATTATCGAAGAGTGAACGAACGAACGAACATGAAAAGATCAGGAGCAGATTATGCAGGAGAGAGGAGGCAAAGTGGGGTATAAATGGAGGATAATATGGGTGGGGCGGGTATTCGTACGGGACGAGAGGGATGGGGATGGAAGAGAAGAAGGTGATGATGATGACGGTGGTGGTGGTGGTGGTGGTGATGAGAAGGAGGAGGGTGGTGATGGTGGTAGTTGTGGTGCTGGTGGTGATGATGATGATGATGATGATGGTGATGATGCGTAGGAGGGGAAGAATGTGGGATGAAGGAGGAGGAGGAGAATAAAAAGAACGACATGAAAAGATCAGGAGCAGATTATGCAGGGAAGAGGAGGCAAAGTGGGGGTATAAATGAAGGATAATAGGGGTGGGGCGGGTATTCGTACGGGACGAGAGGGATGAGGATGGAAAAGAAGAAGGTGATGATGATGATGGTGGTGATGATGATGACGGAGATGAGAAGGAGGAGGAGGAGGAGGAGGAGGATGGTAATGGTGGTGGTAGTGGTGGTGGTGTTAATGATGATGATGATGATGCTGATACGTAGGAGGAGAAGGAGGAGGGATGGAGGTGGATGAGGAGGAGAAGAAGAAGAAGGAGGAGGAAGACGGTGATGATGATGATGATAATGATGATGATGATGATGATGATGATGATGATGATGATGAGAATGATGAGAATGATGAGAATGATGATGATGATGGGGGATAGCAGTAGGAAGAGGAGCAGCGGGTGATAAGGGTTGCGTTGATGCATGCTGCTGATTGATAATCAAGTAATGTCGATGCAGACCGAAAATGTGAGAAACAGTGTAACGGGTATAATAGGAGTGGGTGGGTAAAGGTTTCGCAAAGAGGAGGGGGGGGGGGGTAGAGAAAGATAGAGAAAGAGAGAGAGAGAGAGAGAGAGAGAGAGAGGGGGAGGGGAGAGGGGTAACATTTCCATGATTAAAAGGGGAACTCGAGCTATAGAAACGAAAGCCGAAAATGAATAGGACTTCACTTTTAATATGGGTCAATAAAAATTAATTTGACAATTTGTGAGTACCCTGAAAAGCACACGAAGCAATGATGATGATTATCAATGAATCTAATATTTTACTAATCATTTTCTAAAATGTATTTTAGGTACCAAACAGACTTTCTGAATTAATGAGATATCTTCAAAAATAGGCCAATTGCTAAATAAGTTATGATTTCAGAATGAAATTTACGATAGGCTGTCTTCTATATAATTAGGTCGGTACCATGAGAAAAGCGGTAACATCGCGTAGAACTACAAGGCGTTATAACTCATTTACAACAAAAACAACCATTTGAATAGTTCTGCTGTCTTAGCTGATGCAGTTTATAATATATCAGCAGGATAGATTTACACTGTAATAGCAATTTAAAAATACCGCTTTATAAACACAGCATGCATTTTATTTTGTTTTAGACGATTGTAATTGTTCCTTGTGATTAAAAGTTGTATTCATAAGGAATTTGTTTTTCTTCCATTCAAGTAAGTGTAGGCTAAAAAATAAACAACAAAAACCAACTAAAACAACATCGGCTGTAAATAATTATATGGTTATTTCAGTATTAAATTACACATATCAATATATCTTTGGTCATCTGCATCATTATTTTTTTCATTAAAATGACGATGGGGTAATAAAAATGATATTACGCTTTTCATAATTCAATGTGAAATACATACATTGAAGTATACATTGATGTAAATCTTGAAACCCTAACTATCGTAGTTACGACCATCTGCCAGTTACTAACTCTCCAGACCGAATTATGAGTATGAGTTATCCCTTATATCACGGGAGGAGGTCTGACATAATAAGGAAATCAAGCCATAAATCATTGGATACAATAGCAACGAACATGACGAAGGAAAGCGCTGGTGCTATACTATAAAGGCAATGTTATTGGGAATTGATTGGGGCGTAATTCGCTTTCAATTTTTGGCTCCGTATATAGCGAAGTAGATTGGTATTTTGTTCGGGTTTTGTAATCAGATTGTTTAGATAGATACGCCATGAGACAGGAGTTAATGGATTGTTTGGGCGGGCAGCTAACCTATTTCATGTGTGGGTTTGTCCGTGTGTGTGTGTGTGTGTGTGTGTGAGGAAGGAGATGATATTATCACTATCATCGTCATCATCATTATCATAATCATAATTACCATCACCACTATCATCATTATCGTCATCTTATCATCATCATCATCATCATCATCATCTTCAAAGGCAAGACTATTCCCTAAACTCGATTAAAAGAAAATTATGGTAAAAAAAAAAAATACGTCATCCATTAATGCAAAAGTCCATCTCAAAAGAGGTGTAAAACTTGATAAATATTGTCATTTAGTACCTACGAGGACAATAATTCGACATGATATAAATAAGTAGGTAGAGCGATGTTCAGAAACACGGAGAGAGAGAGAGAGAGAGAAAGGGAGAAAATGGGGGACAGACGAACAAATTTATGAAATACATGTCATAATTGAAATATCTGTGTACAAGCTAAGTGTTGTACCGCCTTGTTCGAGTGTTTTATAGATATGGAACTTAATATACAACATTGTTTTTGTTTTTATCATGAACATGTTCGAGAAAGAAGAAAAAATCCCTGAATAACAACTGATGTGGAAGGGAGAGGTCATCTTGTCGTCCTCTGCGATTGCAAGCATCCTGCTTTCTGTGACCTCATTATATGATAAACATATTGCAATTAACCTGATTTCATGGACAATATATTGAATATTTAGATATCAAATTATTTATACATAAAATAGAAGCATTGATAATAGACGTACACCATCATCATGACCATTCAATGGTCAGTTGATTAGTACACCATAATTTTCGCCATAGATATGAAAAGGGTGGAGGCTACTAGTATGAAACGCCTAAATTGGATGTCGCTATGATTAGAATAAGACGTAAGGGGGACACTAGGAATTGAAATTCTTTTTTTCATAAAATTCTGATGAGAATTGTAGACTTATGATGGTGCAATAAAATTCATAAACATTCCACATTTTACGAGTTTTTCCAATGTTCATGGACATCTTAAAACAGAATATATCAATTATTTATTTGCAATTTTTAAGTTTCTCCAGAGGTCGCCGTCATTACGATATAATTATTTCATTTGGAATTAATATGCAATGTAGGCGGAAGGCGAACAAGTTGTTTTGACGCGTTCCCCAAAATAAACGTACGTCACATGGTTATATATTCCCCTAAAATAACGGCTAACGTTATATACAATTAGAGTTGCTGTGGTTTAGTGGAAAAGTCTTCGGACTGAGAAGCACAAGGTACGAGGTTCGAACACCCACGCGGCACTAAACGTCTTTTGGCAACAAACTTATTTGCATTTTCCACTCTCGAACCAGATGTATTTAGCAGATACCTGGTAGGATTTGTTCATTGAATGGTCTGTGTGTTACGGTTGCCGGAACTAATGCTGGGGTAATGATATCTAAAGTCCTATGGAAACGCATAGAAAGATTGAATCACTATGTGATATGCGCTATACATGAACGGTATATTATTATTATTATTATTATCATACAAGACAGTGAAATTTTGCTGCAGCTATAATTGCAGGGAATTATTAGAATCGCATTCTCTTTCCAAAATTATAAATACGCATGAATTAGGAGTACTGTGGTATGTCGGGGTAGGTTCTTGATTCACATACAAAAGGTCTTGTGTTCGATATTTGCCCGGTGTTTACATCATTGGACAAGAAGTTTTGCCCACATGCACTGTCCCTCTCGATCCAAGTGTATTAAAGGAGTACCTGGCCATGCTGCTGGTTATAATAATAACAGAGCCCGCTGGAAGAGCAATATAGATATTAATATGGCTACCATGGGTAAATACGCACCTTATCATTATTATATTATGAACATGAATTCACCATATGGATCAAACTGACTTGCACTATGGAAAATATTTATGAAAGGCCACATCGAGTTTCCGTATACCAATATCTTCGAGTCATAATCGCGCCTGCAATATTGTGAAGATCATTATGCGCATGTCTCTTTGAAACCTATAAAGATTTTATCATGAGGGGATAATGGGGTTTGATTCAATTTCTCCCGAAAAGAAAATTAAGTTTACTATCAGCGTGACGTCATACTTTAAGAAAAGTCAGACGCCGACAGACTGCATTTGGCATTAAAACAAAGTATGTGCTCCCTAGGTACATGATGGTAGATAGCGGGACAGTGAACTGTTTTATTCGTCTTAGAAATGTGTTGTCGAGCTGAAATAATGTTTATGAAGAAAGATGATTTCATTTAACACTTCGTGAGCAGAGCGGCGGCACGCTTAATACGATAGCTTCCTTGTTATAGAGAGGGCGGGGAACATGCAGAACTAATGTACACATAAAATGTTAGTTTAATAAGATAATGTCATCCAAATATAATTTGATGATGTTATTGTATTATGAAGGATCACGGTTTAGGTGAATATCTTCGGGATGATCTAATGGCCCTTCGCGGCTTCGCCTATTCATATTTTTTATCATTTTTTAAGCAGCACCTCTGCCAACATCTTGGCATTTATCTCCCCTTCCAATCCCTATTCCGCTCTCAATTTTGCTTTCTTCCTCATTTTAGTGTTCTCTCAGTTTTCTTTTCTTTCTCCAACTCTCTTTTAGTATTATATTATGCACATGTACATTTATATTTTCTTAGTTCTTATTTTCTTATCTCATTCTCTCTTTATCTATCTCTTTTCATCATTCTCCATCTCTACATCACACACCCCACATTCTCTCTCTCCCTCTCTCTCTGTCTCGTTGTCTCTCTCTCTCTTTCTTCCCCTCCACAACATACCTACCAACCTACACTCACTATTGTAATATTCCTCCATCTCGTTTTGCGAAATTGGAATTTAATTCAAAACCACTGTCAGCTCTTTCGAAGCAGTCAGATCGAAAACCCTACACAAATAATGTATGGGAATTTCGAATTAAATTCGCAGAACCACGCAATCATCATTAGTAACATACAAAGCTTTTCTCTTGTGTTTATCTGTAGAACGCATTGGTTACCACGTGCGAGTTCACTTCCAGTTGTGACAGAGTGCAGTTGTCATTATGGCGGCCGGGTATATCTTTGATCAATTAACCCCGATTGAGGGTTAATCATTTGTTGATGGCCTGGATTTGATCTTGACATTGGGTTGGCGTAAGCGGCATGAACGGATTGTTCAGCCCAACTTGCATGAAAAATCTATCTGTTAGTCCGTCTGTTTTTTCCCTGCCTCTGTATGTCCTCCTAGACCTCTCTCAATCTTTTGTATTTTCTGTCTGTTCTTCTGTCTGTCTGTCTTTTCTGTCTGTTCGATTTCTATTATGATCGGGGCGCGCTCTTTTTCCATCCATCCATCTCTCTCTGTAACATCATTTTTTTTCTCTCCTCCATTCTCTCTCTCCCGTTCTCTCTCTTTCTCTCTCTCTATCTCTCTCTCTTTCTCTCTCTCTCTCTCTCTCGCTCCCTCTCCCTCCCTCCCCTCTCTATCTCTTTCCTTCACATATAGCCTGTATCTTACAATATTCATCCGTTTCTCATTATTCATCCCATCTCCATTTCTGTCTTATAAATATATTTTGGGCACCCTCTCTATGTATCTCCTATTTCAATCCATCCACACCTCTTAATCCCTCCATCTCTCATCCTCTATCCTCTTCCGACCCTCCCCCCTCTTCCAAAAAAAAAATGCCTCCATGAGCTCATCTGATGTTCATATTCTATGGAAATTGGGGCATGGCCTGTCGGTCTTTATGATCCTATCTCCACATCTCGCGACCATTTCCTGCCTATTGTTGTCCAATCATACGTGATTGAAAATAACATACTGACCCATATACCACGAAATCACTATACACTAGAAACCCTGTCCGACCTCCCTTTTCCAATCGGACATCATCTAGCACATGAGATGTTATATCGGCCACTGAATGAAAAACGGGAGACCGCTCGATCAAAAGTGTGACTTCGACTGTCTGGTTGAATTTCACCGGAGCTCCATTTTGCTTGTAGAATGAAACTTGGATTGATGACGGCAAAGAAAAATAATACAGACGAGTAACAGACTGGCGTGTGTCTGCAGGGTCGAAGAGCTAGGGATACGTGCCCCTCCCCCCCCAAAAAAAAAAACAAACAACAACAACAACAACAACATCGAATGGCGAAAGAACATGAGATGAGGAAAAGAAAAATGAAAAGAAAATGTTACGGCCCCTCATATACTCAATCCCTGCATTAGGTAATTCTTATTTCCCGTAGTTAAATATATTCAGCACATCACATTTTGTTTTCGCTCATTTTAAAACATGGTTATGGAGGGACGTTGCCGGAACCTAGTCGTTTAAGGTTTTCTTCTAGGGGTAGAGGTGGTGAGTGGAGGGGGGGGGGGGGGAGACGGGACGCAATGGGTAAATATTGTAAAGCGACCGAAAGCTGAAATGGTGGAGGGAGAGGACGTCTCATCTTTATCTCACGTCCCATTACCCTCTCCGCTTTTCTTTCCTCACTGTATTTTTTGTTTGCACTGGAAGATAGCCCCCTCTCACTAGCGCCCCTTCACAATGTAGCTTCATACACTCGTGATCTACATGTATAATGTAAATCATGTTCAAGCTGTACACGTGCAGTAGAAATATTAACCTCTAAATAGCATTATTAACCTCGAATCATAATAGATATGTTCCCATTTTGCCTGTCCTGTACGTTTATATCTTGCTCATCGCTCTCAGAGCACTTGAAGATTCAGATTAAATAACAAAGAGTTGCGTTTAGAGATAGTTGGTCATATGACGTACAATGGAACCCAACCATACTCGTTCAGAGATTCAGTTGATCATTTTACAACTGACACTCCCTGCATGACTGGATTTCTAGATTATCGTGATAATTATGCAGTTTAACTATAAGATTTGAAATCTCATATTGCGAGATGATTTTCACAAATGAAAGAATACTTTCTAAGGACGTTTTGCTTTCACCTTAACTGTGTTTAAGTACCTGGTAATTGCATCTTAGCGAATATCGAATTAAGCAGAGGGTGAGAGAGAGATAGAGGGAAGAGAGAGAGATAGAGAGAGGAAGGGAGGGAGAGAGAGAGGGAGAGAGTGGGAGGAGAAAAAGATGGAACATGGAGTGAGCGAGGAAGGGATGGAAGGATAAAGAGTGAGAAGAAAAAAAAAGAAGGGGAGAGATGAGGCGATAATAGAATAAAGGAGAATATGAGAAAGGGAGAAGGATAGAAAGAGCGAGAGAGCATATAAGACAGAGAGACAGAGATAGATAACGTGAGAGAGAGAGAGAGCATATAAAACAGAGAGACAGAGATAGATAAAGAGAGAGAGAGCATATAAGACAGAGAGACAGAGATAGATAAAGAGAGAGAGAGAGAGAGAGAGAGAAAGAGAGAGACAGGGAGACGGACATAGAGAAAGTATGTGTTTGGCGGGGGGGGGGGGGGTCGGTTAGATGCAATGGGGCTAGCCAGACTTGAAATAAAATGACATAATATCGTATTACCCGTCATCCATTTCCCCGTAATACCCCATAGAATAAGATCATGTTTGCCTTCAGGAGCGCAGCTGTACTATCAAAATGCCATGGAATGATCAATGTTTGTATTATCTCATCTTTTGGCTTTCTTTTACTATCATACATTATGCATATGATTGGGCCATCATTACGAAGTCTCCATAATTTTGCACGCCTCATTAGGTATGTATAGAAAAAAATACCGCTTTGTCAATGTCACGGTGGTGGTTATTCTTTATTTCCTTATTCTCTCTCTCTCTCCGTCTCTCTCTCTGTCTCTCTCTGTCTCTCTCTCTCTCTCTCTGTCTCTCTCTCTCTGTCTCTCCCTCTCTCTCTCTTTCCATCCCTATATTCCGCTATTCCTATTTTACTTTCAATTCTGTACGGAATTTGTATTAATAGACCCATTTTCTAAAAACTTCAATAAGAGTTACAGCAATAGAACATTGGCAATGATATTGATAACATTAATGAAAGTGATGATGATGATGATGATGATGATGATGATGATGATGATGATGATGATAGTAGAAGTAGTAGTAATGATAATATTGATAGGAATAATAATAATGACAAGCACAACAACAACGATAGTAATAATAATAGCATTAATAATAATGATAATAAAATTAACAAAATCACCTTAATTAATAAGTTCCTTTGTTTAGCCGTTCACTTATTACAAAAAAACGTCTAGATGCGTTTACTATAAGTACTTTAGACTTCATGATATTGGCTTTATCCAAAGTAGTTTCAGTCAAAGAAACAGAACTATTGATCCCCTTATATGAAGAGTCTCTTCGATAATGACACAACAAACATGTGCGATTCTCTGTCGGCGATGTGTAAATATTGACATATTGTTTCATAGTTTGACGGAGATGCAATGAGTTGTCGGTCAAGTGGGCCTAATTTTGTGTCCGATATTACATTTTTTGAGTGAGATGACATGACTTGTAATGGAGCCTAGTTCCAAAGTCCGATAGTGTTCGGTGAAATTATATTTCCCCTCCCCCTCTCTCTTTTTCTCCTTCTTCATCTATCTGATCTTGTTCTTCCTCCTCTTTATCCTGCTCTTTTCCTTACTTCTCTTCTTCTTCTCCTCCCTCCTCTTCCTCCAATTCCTCTCCTTTGTCTCCTGCCTCCTCCTCGTCTTCTTCTTCTTCTTCCTCATGAGCTTCTTCTACATGTACCTTCTTCTATTATTCTTTCTCCTTCTCACTTCCACCCTCCATGTCTCTCCTTTCTCCTCTCTCCTCCTTTTTTCACTCGATCTCTGTTTAACCTATTCCCACCCTTATAATGCTTATTCTCTTTCATGCACACATTCCCGACGATCTTTAGAATGTCTTTTTGTTAATGTTATTTTAACATATTGTACCCCTCTCGAGTATCTTTTTGTCTTTCTCTTACTTCTTCATTCCTTTATCCCTCTCTCATTTTTCTCGCGGTCTTGATATTATCGTCATCCAGCTGAAAGTATATGACATAATTTGTCATTTCATTTCCGACACAGGACTATATACAATTACGGCGAGTAATGTACACACTGCCGTAAGAGTACAGAAACAGTCATGTTTATAATAGAGATGTCGACTTCTTTTGGACGACACATAAAATCAAACGAAGAGGATGAAACACCATAAGTTAACGGTGTATTCTGGCATGAATCATGACATCACTTTCATGAGGAAAATGAATTATCAATGTCCATTTACAATGGCTGTGTTCAACATTGTACTCGAACTTCCATCTAAAGCTTTAGTTTGGAGCAATGTGAACGTAATGCACTCGAGAGCACTTCAACTTTTGTGGTATACAATGTTAGCTCGATAAATGACCGAATGTAGGGAAATTGAGGGAATTAAAGGAGAATGAGGGGGAGAAAGTAAGAGAGAGGGGGCATTTACAGAGACTATAGCCATAGACCGAAAGCGAGAGATAGAGAGAGAGAGAGAGAGAGAGAGAGAGAGAGGGGGGGGGGGGGTGGTGGTGAAGAGGGAAGGGGGCTAGATTGACTTAAAGAGTCATTAAAGAATATCATCTACATCTGACATTGTGGAAAGGCAAATTTTAATTACTTGTTACAGGTAAAGCGCTTTATCAAAAAGTTGATATTATCATAATGACCGATATCATAATACGATTGTATTAATCATAATGCGTCTTTGACAAGCATCTTGTTGCTATAGTAACACGAGCCCTCATCCACCCCGCCAATGATACAGCGGAAGCGGACTTCCTGGAGTGCGTATGCATGTTCTTAACAGGGGGGTGTTTCACAAAAGTTGTACTTATCTCTAAGTTGGACTTAAACAATATGAAAAGCCATTAGCATCTATGAAAATATTTAGTAAAAGCTATTTTAAAAGGCATAAAATGTTGATTCAAATCTTTCATATTTTCGATTTTTCAAGGAGATTTCATGTTTTTGATCTGGAAATTATGAAAAGTCTAAAATACTTAAATTTTCGCTTTTGAATTTATTTTATTTTAAGGCTACAAATGGCTCTCCATATTTTTAAAGTCAAACTTTGAGTTAAGTTCGACTTTAATAGGATCTTTGTGAAACACCCCCCTGATGGATTGAAAACCCAAGGTAAAGATCAAAGAGAATCATTACAACTGAGAATGAGAGTAGTCACAAAAGGTTACAATTACTGGAAATGATCATTTACCGCGCCTGTGTGTCTTTAACAATCATGATTACAACAATTCTATCAATGTAGCTATCTTCATGTTTTATTCATTTGATGTATTTTTTAATAGCCCATCCTTAATTGATTCATACCCGACGTGGGGGAGAAATCACGTTGAAGTGATGTATCGTCCGCATAATGAACCGCAAGCCCTTTATGTTGAATGATATAAAATGGATGCAGCAGGCTTACACGAAAGTATCTTGGTAATGGATATTCTAGCACAAACTAATCCTTATTGGTATTCTCCTCTTGTGTTTCGATTCACGTTCTCGGTAGAAAAATTCAAAGTACTGTTTTTGCAATTTTTATCTTCAATTTTTCATATTTTGTATTGTCTTATAATATTTTGCTTTCAACTATCTCCTTAAGACAATCGAAGCATACTGACTGAAACGTCGAGAGCCAGGAGCTCTTACATGATAGTGGTGTTCTCTAGCCATTTAATATGAAAAGAAATACATGGCGTTTAACCCTGGAAATTTGACCTTACAATTGACCCGTCACATATTGGTTTGATGAGTCTTCTATTTAGCCAAAATGCTTTAGATTGTTGAAATTACTTAATATTCTTTAAACCGATAAAGAGATAACTCAATTCTCTCCCCCCCCCCCCCCCAAAAAAAAAGGTATGAATACCAAAAGTATTACGAGATTTTACAATATAGAATGAATATGACTATATTCTGTCGAGAGTGAAATAATGTAGATTAGTATAATGAGACAGGTAAAGTATACAAATTGTTTGGTCGCAACATTTTCACAGCTCATCACGAGATTTTACAATATAGAATGAATATGACTATATTATTCTGTCGAGAGTGAAATCATGTAGATTAGTATTGTGAGACAGGAAAAGTATAGAAATTGTCTGGTTGCAACATTTTTTATTAAATAACCCACATATATAAGTTTATTTGAGTGTACTTTCCCGTTATTCTGCAAGCAAATCAGAGTTCGTTATTTTCTTGCGGGCTATTTTCTCTCCAGTTACCGTTGAAATGTGATTTAATAAAAACGTCTCCATTATGCTATAATAGCCTTATCATTCATTTATTTATTTACTAAAATTTCTGGGGATAAAACATGATGAGGTTTACATGAAAGACCGACCGCAAGGGAATCCATCAATTTATGAAAACACAATTTGTTCTTTCGGCTTCGAGTAAAATATCCAGGATTGATTTGCAAGGGCAGAATCGTCGGAGACGAACTGGTCCAACACACGAAACAGCTTTTATTCGAATCATTATTACCTATCTTTTTAACTATACTTTTGAATGAAAAAGACAACGTATTTCCAAACAAACTATATAGATGCCACTCGTTTTATTTGTATTAGGTTGTGGCATTATGAAATAATTCCATGCAAATGGAGAGACACAGGGATAGAGAAAGAGAAAGTGAAAGTGAAGAGAAAGAGAGAGAGGGAGAGAGAGAGATAAAAAAATAGAAAGAGAGAGGGGAGAGGGAGAGAGAGAGAGAGAGATCACAAACCACTCAGTTACATTAAGTTCAGCTCATCATGAATCAAACCAATGTGCTTTAATCTAGCGTTTATTTACTTATATGACACCCTTAATGAGTTAATATTCCGTCTAAACTATCATGATTTATAAAGCAATAGGATGAATGCTAACTTTATTATACCCGGTAATTAACCGATTCCTGCTTTATAACTCACTAATAATTAGTACAACAATGTTATCCCGTTGTATAAACTGAATATGATAGATGGAACAATAATCCCTGATAATTCCATTTTAATTCGTTTATAATTGCACTCCAGACCTTCAAATTTCGCTAATGCCTTAGATTATACTGTCAATAAGGCAAACATTTATGATATCAAACTCATTGATTACTGATGTTTGCAAATAAGATAAACCATACATCTTTCTATTTTGTTATCCTTGTATCAATAATAAGGGCACCAACTGTTATTTTATACCCTTTCGTCATCGCTAATCGTTTTATATCATACAATGACAACAGGTAATGATGTCGAAGTGTTTATAACTTATGCTTGTTGAGGCGTTTCAATTACAATTATACAAGTTTATGGAATTATTTCCCTTCACCCTTTTCATGATTTTCATGAGCGGTATCAAGTAACCTGAGATGAAGATGGAACCAAAATGATTCCAAATTCATCTGATAAATCGAGAGGATTTAGCAATGAGGAGAATACAATTATGATCATGTATTATTCATTTGGAAAGGTCTCTTTGGTGTTTTTCATTATGTAAATGAATAACGGGTTCTTTTAAGGGAATCCCTTGACTTCCGATTATCCGCTTGCATGGTTTTGTGAATTACATCACATATCAAAAAAGATCATCTACTGCAGAAAGGTCATGGACTTCGTCTTGCCATAGAAATTGATACCCAACCTTGCATTATTTTAAATTGATATGATTTTGAGAGATAAACCATAGAGAAAGAGGAGGAGGAGGAGGGGGAGAGTGACTATAATAGAATATGAAACAAGAAGTGATGCGGATGGGGTATAGATGTCTCCTGCGAAGAAAGTTATGTTTAAGCTTATATAATCTTAATTTATGCGGTCTTACAAAAATTACCATCGAGGAGAGAGAGAAAGATCGAGAAAGGGAGAGAGAGAGACAGAGACAGAGAGACAGAGAGAGACAAAGAAAGTGCAAACGAATATGGTGATACTGAATGATATTTCAAGAAATACGTGGACATTTCATACAAGTTGTTGAATAAATTCGCGAGCACGACTTTCTTGTAAATTACCAATCAAAATTCTTTCCACCTTAATTGGGTCATTGGTCATTGATGATTTTCGTAAATCATGAGTATGTGTGCACAATAAACATCATCTCTAGTCATGAAGGCTTTGACATTTATCTTTCAAATGAGATATCAGATTATTTCTGGTCTCAGGATTACCACATTCGTGTCACGGTCGTGACATATGATAGCCGAAAGTGTTGTCCAAAACCTTCTTAACGTGTCCTTATCCTCCAAGGAGAGATTAAAATTGACATATAGATGTCGCCTGACTAATCCCCATTAATCCTTACCAAAATAACAGTGTTACAATGTTTTTATATATTGCAATGGCGTAGACATGGAGTAGGGGATGGCGGGCGGAGGCGAAGGGCACACGCCCGAAAACCGTAACATGTCACTGATATTCCATCCATTTCTACAATACAGATGGTGGCGTGGCAAGCGTCCATACTTCTAAGGGGCATCGGTCTTTAATACTCGGTTGCTGGAATGCGTTTACAAATTCATGTTGGAAGAGTAGAATGGGGTTCAATCTTTTCTTTTCACGTTCCCTTTTCTCACTGCAAATGCCCTCATTTGGATGGGAAGGGGCACGTATCCCATGCCCCTTCCCCTGCGTAGCTACGCCACACGCAATATCTTACGTTCTAAAACCACATTAGGGCATCCCTCTCATAATGGAGACATGTTAACCATACTCATACCCCATGCCTTCTTTTCATGTCCGCTCTCCCGGTAATGGTGTTCACACGGGCAGTAAGGTGTTGTAAAGTCTTATTTACACTAGTACACAGTACGCGAGTAACATGCTAAATGACGAAAAAGAGGACGATGCGCTTCACATTTCTTACATCTCTTATCCTTTGCGGGTCAATCAGTGTACATTTTGTGTTTTGGCGCAATAACTTTGATTCCGATCTTTAGGAGTGAAAATCAACCCTACATAGTCGAACCCACTCTCAAAAGAGTGATACTTTGGAGTGGATTTCACTATAATGTGGCGTGGATTTACTTTCAAAGAAAGTGATCTCCGATTTGACTTTTAAAACTTGTCGATTTGCATTCCTCTGCATTAACATTGTATGGACACCGATACTTATTGAAATTAATCTAGGATTAAATGTTCGTAAGAGCACACTGTGAGAGAGACGACCATTCCTGCGTTGTTGAATCTGCTCAGCAACCCTTTTAGAGGGACTTCTTAAACTGTTATATTTTGACTCGTCTGCATAACAATAGTACGGACAGCGAGACTAATCCAACAATTTTCATTTCGGGATTAAATTTGCGTAAGAACACACTTTGACAGAGACGGTAAGACGCGGAAGAGGGAAGACAACGGCTAAACCAATATCCGGCTAGTTTTCACGAAGTATCGACTCACTTATTAATCATGGTTTCAGTTTGTTTGTAATAATTTAATGATGTCTATGTCATTATGTGTGTTCCTCTCAAATAACGAGAGCGGTTTTATGACATACTATTTGGTGTGTATAATAATTTCACCGATGTCAAATGCACTGTGACCGTGTGTTTCTTCGAAATCCAATAGCGGTGCATTTCACAAGCGATTTGTGAGAAATATTTTTAGTATTATCCATGTCATCAACATTATGCTTTGCTTTGGTACTAGCAGTGCTGTAGTGGTCAATTTCCTGTGCGTGTTTCGTGCCTCTAATGATGTCAAATATCATTAAAACCGTGTTTTATTTTGAAATATTAAAGGTGGTGTTATGCCTCAAGTTTATTTGGTTATTTAATATATTTCATGATATTCATGCCATGATAACGAGTGCTTTAATGAACAAAGTAATCGGATATTGATTTAATCCTATCCCAGTCCCACTTCTTGGACTTTGAACTTTATATCTAATGAATAAAGACGCCCCCCCCCCCCACTTAACCCCACACATCCTCTCCCGTTTAGACGCTACCTCTTTCTCATTGTAAAATGGCACGCTCATAATTAGATTATTATAATGCATGTACATTCGTGTCTACAAAGGTTGCAATTTCGCGAGGTGTATAAACTTTTTTTGTTGTTAATGTGATATAGACATGCTAGGATAAAACATTTATTTCTATCTGATCATTAAGTGATTTTCCTAAACAATTCATTTCCAATTTTTTTTTTGGGGGGGTGCCCCTTTTCGTAATACCGGGTAAAGCGTGTTAAGCCATTCATTCTAAACGTAGCCTAAATAAGCATGAATGGAAATGTTGTTAAGTCATCTTTTTTAGAGAGCCTGTCGAGTCCTTCAAAAAAATGTCTTTTAGAAAAATCGCTTTGGTGACATGTATGAAATGACATGATTTTTCTTTCATTCATACATTCAGACGAATGACAGAACTAGATCTTGTGACAAATGATGATGATTTGGAGTGCAATTTGCCTGTTTGTGATCACCGTAGATAAAACGAGGCACGGTAGAGATTGCTGCCTTTACCCTGTACAAAACATTGCGAAATACCTTTTATGTGGTAACACAATTATAGACTACACAACAACGTGTCCTAGAAAATGTCATCATTATTTTGTTATGAATCAGAAATGTTTTCGTACTTTTTTTCGTTCATAAGAATTGTTAACAGAAATGTTAAGTTTTGGTAACAAAATCGAGGACTACTTTAAATAACAATTTAAAAAATGAGCAAAGTAAAGCAAGGACATCCAGCTCTTAATCCAAGTTTGGAAGAGATGAATGCATCCAATTTCTACTTGTGCATTTCCAGTGAATTTGATGTATAGAATGATACCGTTAAATTATGAATCTCAAACTCATCGTCTGCTTAATGAACACTTCTTTTAACTCAATGTTACCTTTGATTAGCTTGCTTTAATTTAACTTTGTAAAAGAAAGTAAGGAAAACTATACAGTTTCCTTTTTTAAATAAGTCTCGGTGTAACTGCTAAAAGCAAGCCACCAAATTCACAAGAACATCGTTGCAACATCCGGTGCACAAGTGAACGGAAGTTTTTTTTTCAGTTAGAGTTTCCTTTTCCAATAAATACTATCCTTGATAAAGACTGACTGAAATCGGATATGTGGGGTCAAGGGTTACTTTAACAAACCAGATATAAATTGGAAAATAAAATGAACGTTTTTTTTCTCAAACGTGGTTAAGAAAACAAGGATACGAGATGACGGAGTCAGTTACATCATCGACGTACATTGACGGAAGTTTCTAGTACATGAAATTGAAAAGCTTTTATTTCAATCTAAGAAGGGAGAGCCCCCAATGATGCTTATTTGCTGGTAATTTGTTGTGTGTCTACTAAGTAAGCGGAAGAGGTTGTTACGTTCCGGACCGATTAAGGTATAGTCACGAGGTTAGAATGCAATTCGATTAATGCTGGGTTATTGCGAAATAGACTGGAGTAAATGGCTTGCGATTCTTGGGACATCGTGGAAAGAGGGAAGGGTATCGAGAAGAGGGAGGGTGAGAGAGAGAGAGAGAGACAGAGAGAGACAGAGAGAGAGAGAGAGACAGAGAAAGAAAAGAGAGAAAAACGAGAGAGCGAGAGAGAGAGAGCAAGGGAAAGATAGAGAACGAGAGAGAGAGAGAGAAGGAGCACGACACATTAAATAATGATAAGCAGAATGGAAAAGATAAAGAGTCGAATAGGTATGTTCCGGCTGGAGTAAATCAAAACACTAAATGAGAACCGAAAGAGAATACTTAAGTGGTCTCTGGTACAGGTAATTAGAAGTAAAGAAAGAAAGTATACACTAAAGTATAAAGGCAAGAAGATGAAGAAATGTATTGTAAATAAACAATTGTAAGACAGAATACCCGAGAGAGTAGAAAGGCAACAAAAGCAACAAAAATAACAAAATTGGGTTTATAAAAAGAGATTGAGAGCAGATGAAAAGAAAGAAAATTAAACGCAAGAGTAATATCCATAATAATATTTTTTGTTGAAGGAAAAATGAAAAAAAAAAGAAAAACAAATGCAGAGACTTACAGAAATTACAAAATGTTTAGAAGTAAAAGTTAAATTATCCTAATATTGAGCCCAACACAGCCAAAAATATTCATCAAAGTGCTTTCACATCTACGGAAGATTGCAGTATGCAATTTAATCAAAAGAAATACAATTAAACGGAGAAGTAATATTCGCTTTTTGTTGAAGGAAAAATGGAGAAATTAAACATTTAAAAGGCTTACAGAAAATGCGAGTTGTGTTGAGCCCAACTTATTCAAAAATGTTTTCACCGAGTTATCCTCAAAACAAGGTAATCAAAGTGTTTCACATCTACCGGAGATAGCAGCTGCAATTTAAAATTATCATTCTTTTTATCGCCATTATTATAACTATATCAAAGAAATATAATAGACATTAGTATACCACAGCAATTCGTAAACATTCATTCATTTGTTTTTATCATTGATCATTCTATTATTTACTTATTTATTTGATTCATTCATTGTTTTCATTTATATTTGTTTCGCTTATTATTACGAAAAGCTGAACAAATATCATATTATGCTTCGAATAAATAGATAAACTGATCTCTTGAACGATTATAATTATGTTAAAGGTAGGCGTTACTACTGCAGCTAGAAGGGATTAGACCACACAGCGAGCCAACGAGGTCACTGTGACAGGTGGCTATCTCATTAACTCAGCTCTCATTTAACATAAGAAAAAGAGGATCATGGGGGACCAACAGGCACCGATTTGGGAAGTTTTCTACATAGAGGGAGCAAGATGCTACAAGTAGGACAGTGTGCCTTTAAAGAACCTTTAATAATGTTCGCGCAATTCTGCGTAAAATTTCTTTCAACATGCCTCGCGTTTTAATACACGGTTACAGTTTATTATTAAAACACTATGAAAAAACTGAACTTCGATCCCAATGTAACGCAAGGGAGCCGGGTTTTTGTATCCTGACGACAACTATCTTAATTTAAAATGAACTCGCCAAGAAGATATTGAATTTCAGAAACACGGGTTTTTTATTGCGATCTGACCACGGTCGAAGAGTACTATTACATTAAAATTGTGCTTACGGTAATTGGAATATCCGTGACAGTGTGTACCCTATACTTTAATGACGAATTTGGGGGTTGAAGTTTGTGAGCCAGATTCTCTAAGATGTCACGCTTAACCTTGACGCACTAGTGGTGTATATAAAGTACAAATTCTTATAACATTTAAGCTTTTTTTCCCGAAACTTAGTGACCCTCCGATAACACTCTATTCACATATTACAATATAATTATATGAGTTTGTATTCTCTCTCTCTACCCCCCCCCTCTCTCTCTCTCTCTCTCTCTCTCTTTCAACCTAATCATTGTTTTACGACTAAATGTGTTATTGTAGTTTCACATTTTCGTTAAGACTTGGCAAAATTCTTTTTAAATGCATGTTGCAATGTCGACAGACAGTGTTTTGTCGTGCTTTAACCTTGTTTTTATATATCATTCTTCATTTATTATATATACATGACTGTTACTTTTTCCTTCCCAAGTTTTACTTTATGCCTACCATGCTGTGACACAGGTGGTTATCGAGAACCTCATTACCTGCTCCAGTTTCATTTTCTTCACATTTTGTCAACATGTCATGTTCTAATTCATAATAGTTATATGGCCATGTGTCCTCGATCCTATCATTCGCTTACATGCTACATTGTCTGGCCCTGGTTCTTTATTTCTTCTATCTTTTTATCTCTTTCTCTCTCTCTCTCTCTGCCCCAATTAGCGCTTTTTCCCTTTCTCCACCCATCTCCATCTCTCTTTCCATTTCTTTCCATTTCTAATCTATACTCTCTCTGTATTCATCTGTTTCTTCTTCTTCTTTTCCCCCTTATTTTCTCTCCCTCCCTCCAGCCCCTCTCCCTCTCTCTCTCTTTACTCCTTCATTTTCCTCCATCCATATCCCTTTCTCTTCGCCCTTTTCTCTTCATCTCTATGACCAACATTATCCCTGTTTCCCTCTCCTTCTTCTCTCCATGTTAATATACTTAAGGTTTCATTTCATCACAGAAACTGTTTTCCCCTTTGAAACCAAACCCTCTCAAGCCCCCAGACAACTTTTCTAATTTTACTTTTTGTGAACTCTTTCTAATTCACTCCATTCATCCAATTTTCTTTACCTACGCCTGTTGAAAAATAAGGCCAGCCCTTAATGTTTCCAGATTCATTATCCCTATAACATAACACATTACTAAGGAAACTCACATGCCTTTATTGACATAAGATAACTAGCCGGCAGGCTATAGCCCTCACATGCGAAAATGCATTTACTAAAATGATATTTAATACTTAAGGACACCTCTCTCATTCATAAAGTGGTGTTAACTATGCACCAGGGGCGTTAATAAGCGTTAATGTACAATATTTGCTGGCCTTGTGCCCTTGCCTTTTCGAGCCAGATTGCGTGGTATGTCTCCGGGATGACCTTCATGATTGTAATGAGAAATACTTTCCTTCCTTCCTCTCAGTGTTTTTTCGACAGCAACGCCTAAAATATACCCCCTCCACGAGCATCAAGTTTTTTAACAGAATATGTGCATGTGCGACATGAAGGAGGTCACACAAAATCAACCCATAAGAAGGACACCCCCCCCCCCCCCATCCCCTCCCCTCCCCCTTCCTCTGCCCACACTCCCCGAAATTAAATTGCAAAATTTGATTTCATAGACGAGTTTTCCGAATTCAATACGGCTCAAAACTTTGCTTTTTTCCAAGCTCCTCCTCTCTCCTCGAGCAATTTTTCCGTGCTGGACCAGAAGAAAAAAAAGGGGGGGGGGGATGTCCCATAATGTCCTATTTTCTTCAGTCTCTCCGCTCCCCTACTAAGTACAATTTCTTAGCCGCCACAAGATATTCGACACTCCAGTCGGCTAGGATGTTCTGCAAAGGTGTATTACGTGGAGTTATGCTCTACTTACGATCCAGGCTACCATTAATAATTTCTTCGAAACTTTTCTTTATGTGTGTGTCTGTCTCTCTGTCTCTCTCTCTGTCTCTCTCTCTCCCTCTCTCTTTCTCTCTCTCTCCCTATCCCTCTCCCTCTCCCCTACCGATCTACATTTTGTATTTTTCTTCCAACTTATATTTCTTAATACATGTGTGTCTGCCTGTCTCTGCCTGTCTCTCTGTCTGTCTCTCTCTCCCTCTCTAACACACAACACACAGTCACTCATACACACTAGCTATTACCCCATCTCTCTCTTTCATATTTTATATCCATTTCCTCGTCTTTTCCCCCTTCTCTACCCCTCGAAATTACCTTTTACTTAGCCCTTACATTCCCGGAATTCATCTAAATATCCAATCTTATTTTTCTATTTAATTCCAAAGCATTTCTGTACAATTTCCATGTATGTACAAATATGTCTATCTTTTTATCTACCTACCTATATTATATATTTCTATCCATCTACCTACCTATATTATATATCAATACATCTATCCATCTACACATCTTTCTATCTATCTATCTATCTATCTATTTATGTATCCGTATTGTAAGTTACTAATATGGAGTTGTCTGTACAGTTGTATTACTGTGGTGTTCGTTTTGAAAATGATTTGATATCAAACGGACATTAAGAAGGCCTACATGTATTTACAATGCCAAATTCATTACACTAATAAAAGAGCACGCATCCAGTAATTAAAGATAAAACCGTATTTGGACAGACAAAATTTGAACTAGATCATGAATAATCTCCAACTTCACCGCAAATAGCTACACTTTATATTCAACCTTGGACTCAAAATTCAAGGCCGCATCAACACACTTTCTGGTTGACCTAACAAGCACTATAATCTCACAATCAGGCCAATATTCGAAACAAATGGAAGATTTACGCCTCTAAATTAGCTAATAGAAATTTTATATAGGTTATACGATATACCGGTGATAAATATTGGTGATAGTGGTGCTTCTCGAATGCTAATGAATTCACTATTTGTAAGTGACAATTTTACGTTTGATGGTCATTTCCATTTTCACACCGGTTGATTAAGGCTGAACGCTGTACACCTCGGTCACACAAAATGAGCCCCACAGCTGACCGACAGCTGACCGACAGCAAACCGAACGATTGCATGTACAATATCATATATTGGCCAATAATCTGTCGGTTTTAATTAAGTCGGTGTGGAATCGGTTTGGTTGATGGTTTGACTGAGTTATAAAGCGTATTGAATTAAACTAAACGCTAGAGTATGATACCCCAGTCACAAAAATGAACCCCATAGCTGACCGACAAAAGACCGAGCAATCACATTACCTCGAAAGGCCAAGAATCTGTTGGTTATAAGGCGGTGTAGAGTCAGTTTGGTTATGTTGATGGTTTGAATGAGTTATGAAGCCCGTTGAATTAAGCACAGTGATTAACCACAGTGACACAAAATAGACCGACAACAGACCAAACAAATACGTTACCCCATAATGGATAAGAATCTGTTGGTTTTAAAATCGGTGTGGAATCGGTTTGGGGGTTTGACTAAGTTAAGAAGTCTGTTGAATTAAGCTGCGCGCAAGAGTATAATACCTTAGTCACATACAAATATTGAAATCAACAGCAGACCGACAAAAGATCGTACAATGACATAACCTCGAAATGCTAAGAATCTGTAGATTGTAAGTCGGTGTCAAGGTTGTCTATTATACCCCCTAAAATTGTTATGAGGTTCACAGAGCTAATATTCTGCATGGTTCATCGGTGAAAACGTACAACGCATTTGTCTATTTGTGTTTACCTATTTAGAACTATAAAACGTGAATGCAAGATACAATATAACTATCGAAATTAAAACTAGAAAATAAAACCAATTCGCAAATACTCAGAAACTCGATTCGGTATTGGAAGCGGCAAAACAAATGTACATTATTCATCATTCAATAGTCGAGATGAAATTATATCAGAAAGACAGCATTTTGTGTTTGAGTGCTCATGATGGCTGAAGCGCGGATATCATTACAAATAATACAAATTAATAAAAAAAATACAACTGACAATAAAACACAATTTAAAAAATACGAAAACAATTTGTAGCATTAAATTTTAAAGTGGTCATAAAAATAGAATAAGATCACAAACATCAAAGAGCTCATCGGCCGTTAAAAATAATTAGAACCTGCATTATTTATTGTAATCGAAATGATTATAAAAATTTACTCTTGATCACAAGGATTTCGTTTTGTCCACTCCGATGGAATTTGAGAACAAACCTAATTTCTTTTGTTTTAAAGGTAGGCTTATATTTTGGGCGGCATAAAATTGATTCGCTATATCAATAATTTATTTATTTTTGGAAGGCGGTGGAAATAAAGCCTACTCCCGTAATTAGTCGTTCGCAATTCATCACGTGATCAGTCACATGCATCAATGCATATCATAGCCATTTAGAACCATATTTTCAAAGCGAAAAGCCGTTCCGGCATTTGAATTATCTGAAGTGAATTTTAGGCCTTTTCTATTTTACTGTCTAAAGATACACAATTTGTTTTACCAGGTGGAAGTCAATTTTATTTATATTGTTTTCATGGAACGTATCATCGTGAAGTTTGTATTATCAGGAACTTGAACAGTGAATTTACAAAGGCTATTTTCTAAAATTATTCCGGAATGAGCGTGAAATAAGGATACCTCGTTGTTGAAATGTTATTGGAATGTTGAAACTTGATTCCTTCAAATGCCAGTACAATGAATAAAGGGAAACTATACAAAATGTTGTTCTTCTAGCTTTGTATTGCACACATCTCCCATCCCCGCCTACACCTCTCTATCCCCTCCTTCTAACTATAAAGATCTAAAATTGTATTGTAAACCGGCACATATTCATGTACACTCTCCACGACATACCTCAGTCACACCGCCAAACCGTCCGACACTCGACCAGTCGGGGTAATGTCACTTGTGAATCGGTCTGTTTTCGGTCTGGTGTTGGTTTCGTTTAAGTGTGACTTGGGCATTAGTAATGTAAAATTGTATTATCTGATTGCATGTTTACATGGCAGTGATCAAAGCGCTTCTGTGATCGTTTCTTACTCGGTTCAGGTGACAGTTTGAAAACCACTCCCCCGCAACTCGAAAGACGAATCTAAATGTGGACGACTTATCCCTCTTCACCTTGCAAATCGTCTGTTATTTTAGGGATTCTGCACTTGACCGCCTTGCCTTGCAATCAGCGTGCTTTCCAAGGCTACGGTGATCAGAGGGACGCATATATCCCCAAAATGTGCGCTAGTATACATGGTGCACACGCGGCGTCATTTTAATACGCTATTCTTTTTAATGTACCAACATTTAATGAAGTTTAAAGTGCCTCGATACAAATTATTTCATTATCCTGTTACGAATAATTATATTTCAATAGCCAGAATGCGAATTGCTTACAGTATTCGTTGCTAGGTCGGACAAACATTGTGGCTTGCTCTAGCTAACAACCGAAGATATATGCAGTTTGCATTCTGACTATTAAAAATACAAAGATTCTTACGTGAATGACATAATTTGTGTTGAGGTACTTAATAAAGACATATGCATTACATTTGGTTACGTTACGAAAATGGCCTATTGCGTTATTACCTGTCGTAATTAAGCGTATGAATGGTTATAAACTCATGCGGTGGTAATTCAACGGGTTTTTGTATGATACCACTTTCACGTGTCAAGCGTCAAAGGCAGCGCCAGTCGTTGACGGAGCTCTGTCTTGTGTAATTACTATTGCGTTAGTATCTGCGCTAATAATACCTGTGTGCCGAATTAATTCACAAAGTGGGAGGGGGGAGAGTTTCCTTATAGAGAGGGTGAAAACAGAGACGTTTGGTTTATACAAAAAAATCAATGTTTTTTAATAATGATAAGTAGAACACACGAATAGGATAGGATAATTGTTTAATGTTAGAAACAAATGGCGTTCAACCCATGGGTTGTCATAACTCTTTTATAAAGCCTAACCTGGGGGGCGGGGGTCTACGCCAGCTACGCCTCTAGATGCGTCACCAGTCAGGTAACAATACCAACAAGACGTAACAATCTTCTTTCTATTTTCTTTTTAGAAACATTGAACTTTAATCATTGAAGTCTGAAGCTCCAGCGAGTTGATCACCCTTGACATCTTTGATATTGCCACAGCATTATGAACTTCAATTCATGCTTTATTTTTTATTTAAAACATATATAAGAAAACATCGAACGTCATTCAAGAAACATTTGCACATGCAATCTAAAATTGTCCCTTGCCTGGCTCTATCATTGCGCTGTCTTACCTCTACATCAGAAATCTGAAGATATAGAGATAATTATAGAGACAAAGATAGATAGATAGACAGACAGAGAGAGAGGGGGAGAGAGAGAAAGAGAGAGAGAGAGAAAGAGAGAGAAATAGAGAGAGAGAGAAAGAGAGCAAGAGAGAGAGAGAGAGAGAGTGGGAGAGAGAGAAAGAGAGCGATAGAGAGAGAGAGAGGGAGAGAGAGAGAGAGAGAGAGAGTGGGTAAAGAGCGGAAGATTTAATCTTACCAAGTTCTTTTGTATATTGGTACTCGAAGCACTTTTTAACCCGCTCTCAAACGCATCCAGGCAATGGATTCTCAAATCATCTGAAGAGTTCGAATAGAGACTGCCAAAGCAAAAACAAAAGCCATCTGCAAAAACTTGCCACGCCTCCACTCCTGGCTTTCGCTCATATAAGGTGAGAATAGGATGAATTCAAAGGAAATTGCGATCTCAGAGGAACAAAATTGAAATTAAAAAGACAAGATGTACGGCCTTCAATCAGTTTCTAATTTCGTCACTTTCTTTGATACATGGAAACATTCACGCGCTTAGACCATCGTGTGAGCCGTGTTAAAGCCCCCTGTCCTACTTGTAGCTACTTGCTCCCTCTATATAGAAAACTTCCCCAATCGGTGCCTGTTGGTCCCCCATGATTCTCTTTTTCGTATATTAGTTGAGAGCTGAGTTAATGAGATAGCCACCCTGTCAGTGACCTCGCTGTGTGGTCTAATCCCTTCTGGCCCAGTAGTATTGACGGTCTTTAAGAATGTGTTTCTTGGAAGGGGGAATGTCATCAGGTTACAATAATATTTCCAGTTATAATGGAGCCATTTGACAATTGCAAAAAGGAAATTAATACTTTCAAGCACATACTCCGATTATGTTGCCTAAAGAGTCCGTACAACATGAAAGGGGAAATGCCATTAGGTTACAATAATATTCCCAGTTATAATGGAGCCATTTGACGATTGCAAAAAGGAAATTAATATGTTCTAGCACATACTCCGATTATGATGCCTAAAGAGTCCGTACAACATGGATACAATTGAAGAAAACCTCTTAAACACTCTTAACTCAAAGAAATAACTAAGACTTCGAAATCGAGGAATAACCTTAATTACAGACATAATGACACTCTGATAAGTTCAAGACGTCTACGACTTTGGTATATTATGTAAATCTTTATAGTGGCACAACTCTAACACGTCTGCATGAATCTGATATACATTTATTTCGTTACGATTGAAATCACAATAAACATGATAAATTTATTTAAAGTTATGTTAAATTATAATAACCTTAACACCGAGTAAAAAAATGAATCCCATGATTCGAGGCGAAATGTCTTCAAATCCGTACTTTTTCTTTCAATTTTATCAAACTCAACTTCAATTTCTTGTTGGTTTTTGCTTTTCATGGTCATAAGACAGCATTTTTTAAACGGAGTGCGGCAAGACATTTCTAGGGCTGCCGCAATTGAAATCTAGTTACATCGAAAATCATTATGGAATAACGTCGATTTCGTGAAACAATAAATATTACAAACTGCTAGAGTGTCTAATTTCATGGGGAAATGGCATTTCAAAAGAGTGTAGGCCTATTTTTTTCTCACTGGCTTCGTTCGCTCGCATTATTTAGAAAGATGATGATTTCGGGCAGCGAAATGAATACCTCCATGATTTTGGCAACAAATTGCCCGAATATCATATTTGACAGCAAAGTGCCCAAATATAGTTTATATCTTTTATGTCGAAAAATACATTTTGACCACGCTCGTTCTCTCGCAACATTTAGAAACGGGATAATTCCGGTCAACGAAATGTCCGAATATCCTCATATTCATGTATATTTGGCGGTGGGGAGCCCGCATACATTATCTCAACTAGTCTGTTGATTACAAAATAAGTTTTTTAAATATCAAACGTGCCATTTCTCAATTAGGAACATAATATGCCCGTAGGTGTGTACACGGCACTTGACGAGTTTCAGAGTGATGTACAATTAATATTCAGTGAAGAATTAGCGATTGGAGTGACGCGAAACTTAGTACATGTATTTCTGAAAAGGGTGCCGTGACTGAAATAAACGTTGTTATAAGATATCATGATAATGTATCGGGCACTTATGAACGCTTTTAAATGCTACGTGTCTTTAACACTTTGTATTAAAGCACTTCACAAATACGTAATGCATTCAATTTGGTAATATTACGAATATGACCGAATGAGACACTTTAGGCAATCGCAGTTACTAATCAATTGCCTTTTGACTTTTTTCTTCATCCAAATTCTTTATGGAAGATTTATTAGCGTGTTTTCCCGGAATCGTAAGATTATTGCTGTTGTTTGCAAAAGCAATTTCATCAACGATATTCTTATGAATATTGTTGGTTGTTGGTATATCCTTACTATGAATAAATGACTAAATTTACCAATAGTTGAATATTGTATGATATTCTATTTTTCTATCCGTATTTCACTGCGATCGGAGTTTTCCTCTCGCGTTTCTCTCTAATTCCCTTAACGTGCTTTGCTGTTAGGGACAAATTCACATTTTTACCATGTTGGACAATTACATCGTAAAGATCGTAACCGTATCGTTCCCATCATAAAAAACATCGTACATAATAATCTTACTGTTGCTCCCCTAATACCGTAAACAACCGTCACACCAGTAATAACGATGATTTAGATTCTAATTCTGTCACACTTTGTAATCACTTTAGATCTGAAAATTAACAATTAATGGTTAAAATAGTGACATCCAATAGAAATGCCGGACACTAATGGACTGTAATATATATTAAGAAAGATCATGAATAATAAAGATTCACTCTGAACTGTTATAAAGTTCAAGGTGGTTTCGTCCTTATTTGAAACAGACCGATGAATTATACGATGTGCAATGAAGGGTCCACGTCATTACCCAAAGCCTCTTAATGCACAAAGGTTGTCCGCCTCACCAGATATAAAATTACATTGAATAAAGATGAGATTGACCGTCAGCTTGACACTAACTGACGAAATGAGACGCCAAAACATTTATCTCCCGGAGATTAAACACCGTGTCGGCCGACTTACGTAGTAATATAAAACATTACGCTAAAAATAAGAGTGTTATTGAGCAACGAAAATCGACAAAACAATTAGAAATCTTACCCGGCTGTCTGTGTCTCTTTAGGCGCTTCTGTTTTTGGGGTGGATGTTATTAGAAATCGTCTGTTCTCTCCAGATTCAAGACACAGCTTTCTCGACAAAATTCCTTTCAACTGAGGCTGCTCTTACCCACCGGAGGGTCGGGTCGTTCTATTAGATTCCAATGTTGTCTGGCGTTTTCTTCTTATTCCTGTTTTTCTTCCCAATAACTGTTTCTTACCCAATAAAATTGTCCCGCACTTTTGTTGGCAGCCCCGATCGTCTCTCTCATTCACAAGCGCTTTACAAAAAAGGCTGAGTATTCGCTTTTTCCCGGTTTTCTTTTCACTCGCAAACTGCGTGTGCCGCCATCGCTCGCTTTACTTTATAGCTTAGGCGCTCATGATTGGTGCGCATTTGGCCGTTAGCCATCTCTGATTGGCTGCTGTACTCATAAGTGCCTGATGACGTCAGACTGATTCAGGGCTCGATGTGCTATGATTGGAAACCTTCCGAAATAGAGTGTCTTTCTTTAAAGTGAGCGGGGTGGTCGGTTCTTGCTTGATGATTTGCTCATTTTGTTGTGAGTTTCTTTCTCCCAGGCTCTCTTTCTCTCTCTCTCTCTCCTTCTATCTCTCTCTCTCTCTCTTTCTCTCTCTCTCTCTCTCTCACACACACACACACACACACACACAATCATTTTCTTCTCCTCTAGCTCAACACTCTGCCCCCCCCCCCTCCGTCTCAGTCGGTCTTCCTTGCTCTCCTCTCATCGTTTGTCTTTATCATTTCCACTCTCTTACATATATTACTTCTTCTCTCTCTCTCTCTCTCTCTCTCTCTCCCTCATTCTTTCTCTCATCATTTTCTCTCACCTTAAACCTATATATGCCCAAAATAATCTGAATTTTGTTCCGGTCGCTTTAATTTGCGTACATTTCCTGTCAAAGAATTGTGTAGGAGGAGACCGTTGTTAACAACCATTCTGCTGCAAATCAACTCTCATTAGAATTGAATGCAATCCCTTATTGAAAGCAATTGAATGATCATGCGCAGTTGCAGTTTATGTTAGCTTAGCCACGTGTCACCTTGAATGGTAGTATATGCCATATGATAGTAATTGAATCATGATTGGAATAAAACTAGGTAATTGTTTGTGATATTAACGCATCCCCAATGCTATAGTCGTCGAAATAGTATGGGTAACTCCACGAGGGCTTTGGTATTATTCATATCATCAGCATATTATAGTGAAAACCTGTCAATAAAGACCACCCAAGAGAGATAAGAAAAGTGGTCTTTTTAGGCAGGTGGTCCTTATGAACAAGCTTTTTTGGTATATATTCTCAATGAAAAACCGTTTTCAAGGGAAACAAGAAATATGGACTTTGTAGACAGGTGGTCACTAAAACAGACTGGGCTTAATTCAACCAGACCACCCTCCATTCTTAAAGGGATCCGGTAACTTTGTCTCAGATTCTTAAACAAAATTCTGGATTTAGCTCATGATGCAATGATAATTATAAACCTTTAGGTCAGTCAGGAACCCCAAAACTTTTACAAGCCGATCGCCTGTCTGATTATCAAGATATTTATGATTGGAATTACAAATTTTGAAAACCGTTCGCCTGACGGTTTTCACACCACTACAGTCTATTGGGGAAAACGAGTATGGTCAAACCGGTCACTCAAAGATTTTTACTTTTTTGAGGCACTTCTTGATCATTTTGAAACGCAATTTTTTTAGGGCTTCAATATTACACCATTATCACAGACGCTGATAACACGTAGGGCCGTGTATCTCAGATTTAACATTGTTAGACGATCCCTTTAAAGATAAACTTGAGTTCTGGTATAAACAGACAATTTACACTGAATGTTCAAGATTTTAAATAAATGTCGTTTGCCAATTTTGGTAGAAAATGTATATTGGCTGAGTAATGAGTATAACAAAAATAATAAGGAAATCAAGGTGAGTAGCCCCGGCACCATTTGTGTTGTCCCATATACATCTCTCTGTGTACAGCGCTTGTTACTTTACCAAGACTGGGCCAAATTTATTATGATTTTGATGACTCAAGAACCTTGCAATACACACAAATACATGCTACATGATCAATTTTTTATGATCCATTCCACATCTTTTCTTTCACAATGCAATCGCATGACCAGAAGTCAACTTTATTTTTATGTTATGAAAAACACAAGAAACATCAAATTTATAAGGGGCATTGATAACTTAGGTGTTAACTGTATATGTATATATATATATATATATCTCTCTCGTTGTAATATGTCGATATATATATAAATATATATCCATGTAAACGTACTGCAGATTTGTAAAAAAGTTTGATAGATCATTTATGGGCAAAGATAAACGATATACGTAGAAGGCTCAAATTGGGATTGTAGGTAATAGTGTTTAAATACAAGGCAAACCTTTTGGCATAACTATTCAATATCTGAATATTCTTTTTCTTGTTTATCACTATTTTCTTTGTTTACATCTAAAGCGGATTAAGCAATAAAATATTTCATTTAGCGCTATAATTCTATGTAAAAAAAGTCAAACGTTTATAGGTATCTATTCATGTTTCAAAATTATAAATGAGGTAACCTGGGGACACTTTTTTAACCTGCGCAATTTAGAAAGAAAACGAGCGAAGGAAATATTATGCATAAAGAGAAATATAATGAAATGTCCTTCTTTTATTAAAGACACTAGTTTCACAATTGATAATATCCGTGTCCGTAGGAAAATTGCAAGATATCATATATGATTAATATGTCATTTCAATCATTTTTGTTTTTGTTCATTGGTTTCTCATTGTATTGTCTTACATGTAATGTCCAGCCACTTTGATGAGGTTTATCAAAATATGATTAATGACATCTGAGGTTGGCTCTTAGCGTAATCCCCAAAGGATTACCTCCTATCTGGAAACGTTCAGAACCAGAGGGATTTTAGAATGGAGGTGATGATATGCATACCTCTCTTGGGCATGGTCAGAAGCCATTCATTTCAAATGGCTAAAACACATGACGGCTTTTTATTCTTTATGCACATGTCACTTTAGCATTTGTGCTATCAACAACATCTCCTTGATATATAGATCTGAGATTTTATATGTATTGTTTTCTTTTATTTTTTCTTCCTATTCTTCATAGTTACTCATGCCAATTATGTTTTCCTTTGTTTCGATTTGATTCGTTTATTTTGCATATGTTTATGTTTTGTTATTGGCTTTTGTTTGTATTATAATTTGTATATTTTATTCACACGGACTTTCTGAAAAATAGCCGTTCAGGCTTAGAGAGTTACCGTGTTTGAATAAATAAATGAAATAAAATAACAATTGTCTTTATCAACACTGTTTGGTGACCCAAGGGCTTAAAGTAATATACCACAGAGTTGACGACCCTCTGGTTCTTAAAGGCATCGTTTAACAATGTTAAATCTGAGATGCATGGCCCTACTTGTTATCAGTGTCTGTGATATGGTGTAATATTGAAGCCCTTACAAACAATTGTGCTTCAAAATGATCATGAAGTGCATCAAAAAAGTAAAAATCTTTGAGTGACCGGTTTTACCATACTCATTTTCCCCCAATACACTGTAGTGTTATAACGGTTTTTGAAATTTCGATTTCCAATCATAAATATCTTGATAATCAGACAGGCGATCGGCTTGTAAAAGTCATGGGATTCCTGACTAAAGTATTTTAGTAAAGGTTTATAATTATGATTGCAGTCTGAGGCAATGTTACCGAGTCACATTAACATACTAAACATATAAACTGGGCATTTTGCACCATTTAAAATACGAATCAACTTTCTAAATGTCAAAGAAGATGCATTGCCTAAATTTGACATTGTAGAACAAAATAAAATGTTGGATTACCTGTTTGCTTCACTCAGATCACAATAAAGTACCTCTGGCATTATTAATCAAATAGGAGCTTAATGACACAATTCATATTCCTTTGTTATATTGATGTTCCTTTACATTCGTGTTCATTTGCTTATATTGCAGATTATTTTATTTGATCGATTTTTATTTCTTCAAAAGTGCCCTTTAGCATTTCATTTCAAGAGGATTTGGCTCCTTCAATATCTCCTATATTACCACTATTATTATATTCAAGAAACCATTAATTTGGACTTGAAAAAGAACAAGGTTATGTATCAAATGAGCTGGAAAATATTCGTTAGATAAAAATAGTCAGCCATCTTTCTCTCTCTTGTTCTCTCATTATGTCACATCCTTAATGTAATACAGCCATACAAGTCAAAAGACAGATAAAATAAAAAAAATACTGGAATACAATTTTACCTATACAGGGGATACTCTAAATCGTTAATATTTTTAAGATAAAGTTGAGTTTTAGACATAAAATGAGATGGTGAAAGAAATTTAATGGAAACAATCTATAAAATGTGATTATGCAGCATATAGGAATACATATTTACAGTGAGGTTTGCGAATCATCGATAACATAAGAAGCTACCTCGGTCTTGATGGAAAAACACGAGATAAAAACTTATGACGGCATTGCAAGGGCAAATATTGCCAAATGATTTTTTTCTTTCTAGTATGAGTTTCTAACATGACAGAATGGGAAAGCTTACACATTATTTACCACCTTTACCAGAACTCAAATCAAAGTCCTATTTAACAAGCATAAGACTGTACAATATTTTTTTCCCAAACGTTGATCCCCCCCCCCCTCACTGTACAACGAAGATATTCAGATAAAGAGTAGGAGAAAATGTAGTTTAAATTTGTGTATCTATTATTTTATTGAGTTATTTAATAATTCAATCATTTAGTCATTTATCTGTTCAAAAGATGTGTAATTAATATGTATTCATTTATTTTTGTATTCATTCATTCATTCAATCATATATTTATTCATTCAACTATTTATTCACGTGTTAAAAGACAGGCCTATGCTGAGACAAATATAAATGCACCATATTGTTTGCGACATGAGATTCTGGAACTGTCAAACCTATAATGATAAAATACAACATCCAGCCGAATATAAGGAATACTAAAGGCTAACAAAATGCTATAAAGAACATGAAATATTAAGCTGACATAGACATGCATTACTCTCACAACGCTTGGCTTAAATCATCACAAGGTTGATTTATCTTCAAGCCACGTTCTACATACCCGCATTAAAATCAGTTCTCTCTTTCATAATACCATCTCGAGAAGGAAAATTCGTCAGAACAGCTTACAAGATCATTTGGGAGGAAAAAGGAGAAGGGGAGGCTAGATTTCCCTGAATTTGATAATGCAATACGGTTATGGCAATATCAGCTAGGGCGGAGCATCCCTGGCGAGCAAAATGAAAAGGATACCATGTTTCATCGCCTTATTTACATAGCGCGGTAACTATTTTCTACGTGTGGAGCATTGATGAAATGTAAGGAAAAGCATATAGTGCCATGTATTTACTTACAAGTTACCCCATTTGGGGGCAATTCACAAATTGCTTTGCAGACATCACGAAAATCAAACACCCATCCCTTATGTATCAAGTATTCTCAAACTGTATGCGTCATGCGCAAACTCTCAAAAAGTAAATCCTTTGCGTTTAAATAATATAAACATGCATATATAATATAAGATCCTACAGAGAATCTGTCACAAAATTTTCTCTTGTGCCTGCATTTACGAGGAAGCACAATGTGAAACAACGAGATAAAAATGATCAAAAAGTAGCTTTTAAAGATTTTTTTTAAACAGCAACAAATGGGTAAAGTGTCTTATATATCACGCATTGAGCATGTTTGATATGGAGTGCCGCAAGGGGGAAACAAGTGTAATGACCCGTCATATAAAAGATTGATGTATTTAGACCATCCCTCAACCATCATCATTTGCCTCCGGGAGTGCAATAAGTTTTTTTTGGTCTCGTCGCTGATTGCGTGATTGTTTCGTTTGTCCAATAAATAATAAAAGATGATCACGTGGATCCTAATCAATTGATTGGTTGAAAGCGTACACGTGACCAGGTATTTATTTTGCCTAACACGTAATTTGGTAAAATTACCCACACTCGGTACCTTCAAAACAGTCCAAACTGTGATGGACTGTTCCATAGGTACCTCGTGTGGGTATTTCTTACTAATGCCCTCACTGCTGTGTACTATTTGTATAATATCGAACGTAATTTTGAACGTTACGATACTAAAGGTAACGTTTTACAAAACTGCTCCCCCCCAAAAGTCATATGGTTTTTTGCGGGAAAAAAGGGACTGACAAAAGAAATCTGCGAAATCATGGTTATCCGAAAACCTGAAACGAAATATATGACGTTCGACCATTAATGAGCAGAATTATTGTTTAATATTTTTTTTTTTTATTTCACAAAGACGGGGGATGAGACCCATTTAGCACATTTTGGTGTAAAGCATTCATCAAGGTTGTATGGGGAAAAAACACACTAAATACATGAATATGAATGCTGTAAGTAAAAGTAGGGGTGTTCGGTGCATACCCCCTGTACCCTTCCTCTTTTTTGTTGACCCACCTCAGTTATTGGATAGTGCTCCAAATTATCTGCTTACGTATGCAATAAATACAAAAAGTTCAATATGTTCAATGTTTAGTCAAAATGATCAACTAGATTGATACTATAAATTAATTCGTATTATTGTACAACTGTATCAAATCCAAACTCAACAATGGCGATGCAATTTCTTAGACGGAGGTGTCTTTTCAATCGACATGGTTGCAATATGATCCGTTACTTTTACTTTTCTCCCTCCCGAACATCATGGTCAAAAAACATGGAATATTTGAATAAAATTATAATCGGTGTGTTATAAAACGTTTTAATATCAGTCTTAATTCATGGTGATGATACTGTTTTTACTTTTTATAAAAGGGCAATGCGTCGTGTTGATATACAACATGTCCGTTCGATAATACACGCTCTCATTCCCTTTCTCTTCGTATTTTGCACGTAGCATGAACATCCTCACTTGACATTAACATTTTGCATCCCAGGATCCATTAAAGGTCGGGTGACATCCAAATATAAGTTGATTCTTGTCGATGTGCAGGGTTGCATACAACTCTTTTTTTTTAAATTCAAACATCGAAATATATTTCATAGATTTTTAAATATTGTTAAAAATAATTTTCTCAAACCTGCAAAGCTCCATCCTAAAAAAATGCTCCCGATCTCATTCATCTTGTGACATCATCTGTCAATCATTAGTGGGCTAACAATTGACAGTGGTATGTAACTTCCCCCAGCTCAGCACATGATCACAAAAGAATTACATTCTTTCATACAATACCTCCACATTACCTTCTTTTCCTGGTGATACTACAGCACGTCTGACATAGCAACTCCTATGTTGGTATCATATGGTCTTTTGTAAACAGGTGGTCAGCTCTGGTGAATCTACATACCACTCTCTCTTGTTAGCTCACTAATGATTGGCAGAAGATGTCACAAGATAAATGAGATCTGGAGCATTTTTTTCTAGGGTGGAGCTTAGAAGGTCTGAGAAAAATAATTTTAAAAAATATTTAAAAATCTATGAAATATATTTTGATGTATGAATTACAAAATATGAGCTGTATGCAGCCCTGCGCATCAACAGGAATCAACTTTTTTTTTTAATGTCACCCAACCTTTAAGTTTGTCGATTTTCTATTGAAAAATGAACAATCTTGTCTTGCCAAGGTGACGATTCATAATAAATGTATGCCTTAATTATTGCACTTTTGCACTCTCACACGTGTTGTATTCCCTTGGCCATAGATCTAGGATTTCGAAATACACGGATGCCCATAATGTTGGAATTCTTTTACTTCTTTCTCTTTTAATGACGTAATTTTGAGGACATGATTTATTTGTATCACATAACCCGATATCTACCTCGAACTTAATTGGTCAATCTAAAGAGATTGATCATTAAATGTTAGAAGACATTAACTTAATTTATGAAGGATAGACCACATTCTCAAAATCACTCCGGGAAAAGAGGTAAGAAAAAGAATTATGTTTACTTTATGGGGAACAGTGCAAATTGATGCCCCCCCCCCCCTAAACAAAAACACAAAAAAAAATAAAAAAAATCTCTCTCTCCCTCTGTCCACCCATTGTAATGATGTCTGGTCCATCTGTAAACCTGTAGAACTTGAACCATCCCATCATTCCTCGTACATGTTATCATTACTGCCAATCTAATCATTTATAAACGGCCAAAAAATGACAAGCCTAAAATATTCCTCGCTCTAGCACTCATATACAAATTGGCGTATTCCTGGTGTTTCTGCAACCCCGCCCCCACAAAAAAGGAGCAATAAAAAGAAAGAAAAATAACGAGTTGCACAACCTTGTGTAGCGACAGCGATGTTTATTTATTCATTTAGCCGCATGTGGTGAGCACACCATCTAGGAATTAATTTGGAGTTGTTGACACATTAGGCCTTGGCGAGATAACTAGTTCATTAGCAACAATGCGTAATCCCACCTGATCTGCAATGCAGTACAGTGTGTCTAGACAAAAAAAAGCACCAAGGAGAAAAAAGTGATATAACCAAAAAAATAATAGTGGGTTCTTGTATAGCGCTCATGTCTGTCAGACTTGATACACTTGGCGCTTCGCATGGTTATCATGGTAATAGCACCCGAGCTAAACTGTAATACAGGGTATCTAGACAAAAAACAGCACAAAAAGGGAAAAAATAATCCAACGTGGAGCACAACTGCGTTACAGGGTGTCCAAACAAATACACAGCAACAAGACAAAAAAGAGAACGTGTAACCATACCTGAGCTTGTCAGTACTAAAAGGCGTCTATAAAAAAAGCAAAATGAAAAAAAAATGTGAAATTCCTCCAACAAGATATCTTGACAATAATACAACAAATTGATAAGGGGTGAGAAACGTATTTAACCATTAATTTTTTTCTCAGAAACTTACACGTATGTTAAACAGTATTTAATTGAATCATTTGATGACAAATATTTACTTTAAAAAATCATGGATATGTAATTATATCATTAATATTTATTGTTATCTCTTAATATTAAACTGAAATCTGTATCATGGTATATATTGATTCGAGCATGGGTTAAAACAAAATTCTAGAAATAAGGAAAATACATGAGGAATACAACTTTTTACTAATCTGTTATTTATTATTTTCTGTTATTCATTTTTGTTCATGATTTACTTTTCTTCAGCCTTCGCAAAACAAGCAAAGAATCAAATAATTACAGAAGCCAGCAAAGACAAAGAAACGAACGTGCTAGCTCAAAGGGCAAGCTGTGGTCTCGTAACCGGGAAGTCAAGTCGATGCGCTTATGCCCTTTACCAATTCCATCGGAGAGGGCATTAAGCCGTCGGTCCCCTGGTTGCTATATTCACATGTACAAGCATACCCATGTTTCCTTAGCAGTGAGGAAAAATAAACCATCAAACCAAAATGAACCATCAAACCAAAATGAACCATCAAACCAACCAAAAAAAAATTGTCTTGTATAAACACGTTAACTATTAATGATCTTAAACAAAATAAATGAGGTAAAATGAAGATATAAATGTGTTCTCCGAAGGGAGGTCTATTTCCAGAGCAACTGATATGTTTCATGTAAAAACTGTTAGACTATTAAACAATTCAAAACTTGTTTTAAGACACATTTAATCAAAATTGCTTTTGATGATTAACTAACTCTGCTGTATGTCTATTTCATATTGTAATCTGTAGGTTTATTTGCATTTTCTTTTTGTTTTATTCAATATGTAATTGTTTATCATAGTATTTTGTTTGTTATAGCACTTAAAGGTATTACAAAGTTTTGGTATGGGGTCATGAATTTGGTTCAAATTAACATATTGGAAGCATATGCGTTCCTACAATATCCATTGATCGTTGTCGCGGTTGAAATCGAGTCTAAAGTTATGAAATTATAAATAATAAACTCTTTATGTTGTATAGCTCTCTCTCAAGGTCAAGATATTAATTTAGCTATGAAACGATGTTTCTTGACTAAAATCGACCGATTAGCTATTCTCGTTTGGAAATTGTATACCACAACTACATATTCTGAGATTTTCATGGTCGCATCTAACATTGTACGGCCATAGGCGCTATCTGAAATTTATCAAAATTTACCGGGAGCACCGGTAAATTTGTATATTCAATTTTTCTCGAAAACAGAAGTGTTTTGGGGGCTAATTTTTGTAGTGCTTATAATACATCCACAGGGGCATCCAAATGTATCAAATTGTAAAGATTCACTTTCCACCCAATTTTCAAAATTTCCCAAAACTTTGTATTACCTTTAAAGACTTTGATGGTGAGAGCTTTATAAGCATCGTTATTATTATTATTATTGTATAAAAACTGGTTGAGTATCCCTTTAACTATACATATGCAAGCTCGAATTCCTTCACTCGAAACATCACTTTTCAACTTCACGCCCCGTAAATTTCACAATTACGTGACCTTGAGTAAGATGTCATATCTGATAGAGCGGATAAATATTTCGATATTTTATTCATCGAGCCAACTTGAGCTCGATGAGGCGAGGCAGTTTAGCCCACATAGTGAATCAATATTCATATCACATATGTCCTCGTGACGTTGCCTGTTTATATTTTCCTTTTCTTATAAGCATCACACAATCGATAATGTGTTACAATGTCTATATCTATCAAATTCGTCCTCCCTTCCTTTATTTGGTTCTTGTATGGCAATCTACGTTTATGGATTGTGTTATTTTGTCATTCTATTCGACTGTTTTCCCCAAAAAATTATTTCAATTTGCAGAATATCGGGTTTTTTGTTGTTGTCTTATTTCATTAATCATTATTTTCATTTATCATTATCAAAATGTGTGGATGGTACTGTTTATTCATCACCATTATTCTGCGACCCCATTTTCGTGCAACATGTTGCTTCCCCCCCCCCCCCTTATAATTTATAAATCTTCCAAATATCGGGTCTTTTTTAAAATTCTGGTGTTATAATCGTAGTGTGGGAATGTTATTGCCATTTTTTATTAATCCTGTTGCTTTATAGACTAGATATTCCTTATTTCCCCTATAACTTTCCATAGGGTAGGGGCATGTATCTTTATATCTATCTAAAACAAGATTTTTGAATTAATAAGGCCCTTAATATTTGAGCAAGCGTTATCGTATTAAAAGTCCGAGCATCCATGCCTACACTCGCCTCTCACACACGCTCACGAACATGTTTTATTTTATGTTTTCTTCAATCGCGCTTACACTCCACCATACACCCGCACCCCAAAACACTTTGTACATGCTCGCACAATTGTGCGCACACCACCCTTCAAACGGTGGTGACGGGAGAATAGGTGTTAAAACAGAACACTTCTAAAGCGATTGAGGCTCTTTTCAAAGGGCGTCTCATCTATCAAAATAGGAGGCTTTCTATCATACAATGACATCATTATCCGTTGCTTTGAAAGCTTTCTACTTTCCTGACTGCAAACATAGACGGCGATAAGGGGCTATCTGTGACATAAGTAGAACAGAAGACCACTTATCTTATAAGGACAAAGTTCTAAAAGGGTTAAAATGATGGTTTTAACGGGGATGAAGGTGAAAACATATGCACGAACTTTCTCAGAAATAAAAATGAGGTTATAATGCTGAAAACAGTGTCGCATATCAATGAATTGGACTCTTAAACAAGCAGATGGAACCAGTTAAATCATGTCAATATTATTTTAGTATTCTAAATAAATATTAGAGGAATAAAAGTAATTTCAAAAGCACCCTTGAATTTAAATCGATAATGGAGGGGGGAGGGGTTCTCTGCAATTTTACACATTTGTTCTGAGTCCCGGTTCTGCTGCAGTTCGGCCCCATGCAACACATACCAGGAAAATTAATTGGACTCCCATGTACAGTTACCTGAACTGCCAGTACACCACCTCACTCCTTCTTGTTAAATCTTGTTCCAGACGGGCTTCTCCTCATTCATATTTTCGATACATACCTTTCTTATAGCTGTTTATTTCATATGATGCATAAAATCATTAACATTGAGACTATTTAGAATTTTTTTGAATTATAGATAGGCCTAATTTAATTAGCAATTTATTTTCTCGCTCATTTTCAATTTTTTCTTAATTACCCTCAACTATTTAAATACTTTTCAATTATGTACCAATCGTATGAAACATAAATGAAATTTAATTTCATTTGATTTGTTCTTTTCATTTCCACGTTCAAGTAAAAACATGCTAAATACAAAATACACAAAACATTAAATACAAAAAAATGTTCCGAGAACCTATACAGTGCGTCCCAGAAAAAACGAAACCGAGAAGTATCGATGTTCTATCATACCTTAATCACAACTATAATTAATGAATGATACATATTTGGAAAGCTTAGAGTCTCCTCTTTCAGTTGATGCTACTCAAATAATGCATATTTCACGCATAAGTGATTCAGAGCAATTTGAAGGAAGGAAACCAAAAAGACATTTGGCGGGCGGTATCTGAATTTCGAAGAAAAATTCACATTTCTAGAAAGTTGAGTTTCTGCCCTTTCATATGACACCTCAATCAGGAAAAATGAGCAAGGAATGACAAAGTTCTGTTTGTTTAAAGTAGTGCTTGCATTTCCATAATTTTATTAAACGAATTCGTTTTCACTGGCTGCCTGCCGTATCAATAAACGAAATTAACAAAAGACTTAACTCCGTTTCGTTGACAATCAGCCGTAGACGAGAGTCTTCATGCATGACTGATTGTCAACGAAACGGAGTTAAGTCTTTTGTCAAATCTGCTTTTTGCTACGGCAGGCACCCAGTAAAAACGAATTCGTTTGTTAAAATTGTGAAAATGTAAGGGCTACTTTAAACAAACAGAACTTTGTTATTCCTGGCTCATTTTTCTTGATTGAGGTATCATATGAAAGAGCAGAAAATGAACTTTCTAGAAATATGAATTTTTCTTTGAAATTCAGATACCGCCCGCCAAATTACTTTTTGGTTTCCTTCCTTCAAATTGCTTTTAATCATTCATGCGTGAAATATGCATCACGTGAGTACCATCAACTGAAAGAGGAGGTTCTAAGCTTTCCAAATATGTTTCATTCATTAATTATGGTTGTGATTAAGTTATGATAAAACATCGATACTTCTCGGTTTCGTTTTTTCTGGGACGCACTGTATATCTATATACGAACAACTAACAATTGGAGACAAAGAGGGGAAATAAGTAATCAAAATTTAACTAATGAACTTTGGATATCTCCCGAAAAGATTATCAATGTGGCAGGGAGATATCCAGGTTCGTTAATGAAAAAAAAAAGGAGAGACAATTGGGATAGTAAGGAAAAAAGACAAAAAAAATCAATAAAAAGGAAATACTTGACAATGTTTCGAATACAACTTTATCAAAGAATCCCGTATCTGGCATTTATGTATCGTTTCTTTTTCATGTTTCCCTTGCTCCTAAATCTGCAATTGAGAGCAATACGCATCTATTCCATACCTTGAGCTACTATTCCAAAAATCAAACACATTTGAGTCGAAAATAGAAAGTCTGGTCATGTTTCCGTCATCGCAAAGAGGGATAAGGTTGGCTGCCCCAATCCAATCTTAGGTAAGGGTAGTCAGATACTTCCGAGAAAATTTGCAAAACGTTACGTACTTTCTGTTCTTGAAGTAATCCGTAGACGGAAAAGCGAAAATAAAGGTGTTTTTTTTTTTTTTTACTAAAGCGACGCCACTGTTCCAGATTGAATATGAAGCGTGTTGACCATTTAATGACGACATCCTATACAGTGACAGCGTGTAAGTGGTCATTTATATAGGTGGAAGATAGTGAACATTTATGAACCATTAAATAGAAAATAAAAAGAGTGCAATGGAATATCAGATTTTGAATTCCAAAACATTTTTTCCGGTTTCAATATTGTAAAAAAGATTTTGAAAATGTAAGAAAGTATCTTTTACGCGTTTAATTGTGGGTATAATGTCCACTGATTCATTACAAAATATACCTTTTTTAGTTGTTGGATGAATAATTTCTGAGCATAGTGTATTGTAACCAATCCCCTCGTCCCCCCCCCCCCCCCCCCTCCCCTCTCCTCTCATTCACTCATTACAGTGGTTGATCTTTCTTAATAGTTCATGAAATAAATTACTCATTACCAGCCGGATTGAAACAATTTAAAGACATAAATTCATCGGTCTACAATTTAGTCCAGGATGTTACTGTCAGACCGCGGAGTACCTCAGGGAGGCGTGCGCACCCCTCACCTATTCAGCTCTACTCCCGGCTACGCCGCCAGCGGAACGGTCCAGCTCAATGAGTGGGTTTTAAGACACTCACTCGCTCAGCGTTCGTGAAGCCTCTAATGCGAAACCACTTGACTCCTACGTCAACCGCTAACTTATTACAGTGAGCACGCACGTACGGGTTCGTGTGCGCGAATTGAAAGGCGATAGGGAGATACTTGGGGGGTTCTTAAAGGTTAAATCCTCATTTATCATGCACACATTATAATGTCGATACGCTTATCCCTGTTCTACTTCTGGTAATGGTGGACTGATAAAAATAGAAAGACCTTTTGGGATTCAGCTCCTGTCCTCTCGAAATTATGATGATTATGTCCCAAACTAGGATTTTATTGATTGTGGACTTTAATGTTTTCATGAGTTAAAAATAAAAAGCCGCGAGCACTCAAATGAGCTAGTGACGGTAAAAAAGCCTGCACTTTTAAAAATTAATGTAAGCAGTTATGATGAGGAGAATGCTACAGGATTCCATTGATGTTAGGTCTATCCTAGATGATTTTAAATCACAAAATTAAAACGATTCAACCACTTTTCATAATTTCCACTACCTAAATGATACCTTTAAAGTGTATTAAGCGCACATAGTATTGCTTAAGTCATCATTACTTGCTTTTTAAATTAACGATCTCTGGGAACACCAATGCAATGTTGATAATCGATGGAAAAAGGAAGCGGTGTGCAGAAAAGACATTATCCACAGTCCTTATGGAAATATATGACCCTTAGGCACACGCTAAGGTGTTAATAAATAACAAATTCATGGAGAACGGAGGTTAAACTCCCTAAACAACGTTGTGTAGAGAGCCACATTTAAACACGGGACACAAAGTGATATTTTTTAGGTTTAAAACCTATGACGTCTTCTGTATCTTTCAACCTGCGCCCCTCGTTAACGCTCTGTCCCTCTCACCCACACACACACACACGAACACACACACGCACCACCGCACACAAACAACGGAACCCATACACCCACACGAGAGCACCCAACCAATAAAAACAATTCCGATAAATCTGTGCAAGCCATGCATTCATTAATTATTTCCTTGTAGTTTTACTTAACACCTCATCTGACTTAATAGTTGAGGCAATAGTTTAATTGTACGTGACGGGCATCATTTGCAAATTGATGTAAGTGGCTATTGAGGTCACTGCTACTGTTGTTGTTGTATTTGTTATTCCTATTATCATTATTGTTCTTATCAGTATTATTATCATTGTTGTTGTTGTTATTATTAATAATATAAGAATTTGTACAATCATTGTTATTATCATTATTGTTAGTATCATCAACATTATCATTATTATTGTTATCATTCTTATTTTCATATCATCATCTATATTTTTACTATTGATAAGTCGAAAAATACTTAAAATGTGCACAGGTGCCCTAGGTTTAGAAAAGGTTCATGTCCACACTTCAAGTGGGACGAACATGAAATATCATATTTCTAGGAAATATGCATAATCTTTTTTTCTTTGCAACATTTCCATTCCCTAAATTGCTTTAGAATGGGAAGAGATTCACAAAGACCGAAAGTGAATTATATTAATCCCTTCAGTTGTTTTATAATGGATGAAGGTAAAATTGTTATTCATAATCCTCACTTTTAGAATTTTGTCCAATTATAAATCTGTTTGTTGGCATGTATCTTAATCTCAAAAGAGGATATCTATTTATCTAATACACAGATAAGTAGCTTACAAAAGGAACCATTGATCGCATGATCAATGAATTCTTTGTTGTAAACCTGCTACTCAATTCTACTTCTTTCGAAAATGAATAATTCATTTTGGCAAATCGAAAAAGGCTCACAATTATGATAGCCGCTAAATTGATGAAATGGAAAATACCTTATAGATATTAAGGGATTCTAAAGAACGCTTATCCGCCTCCAAACATGTTTCGTTTCCTTTATCATAATGTAGAACAGATGAGATTTGAGAGCTATTGCAAATTATGATTGTTTCTCGGAGACCATTTATTTATTTAATTATTATTTGTTTTGTGTGTGTAGTTCTATATCTTTAGGGGGTAGTAATATGTTTTATCTAAGGAGTTTTGTTATTTTATGTACAACAAGTTAATTGTTTTTAAAAAAGAATTGCTTTTTTTTAACATGTATATTTTGAATATTGTTCTTGTAGATATTGTTCTGAATGAAAAAGAAAATGTACGAAATTTAATTTTGACTTGTTACTGATAAAACTTCTAAATAATTTGAATTTAATTTGTTTTGATTTGTACTACTGCTTCATAAACATAATACGAAAAATAAATTATCATTATCTGGAATAGATCAGTACAAAACTCTCTCTCACAATCATATTGTCCAGTCAGACACAACTCTTCAGCTCAAACTTACATTACAATCTCCTCAAGTATATCTTGTAAAACAGGTGTCGACGAGATCAATTCTGTCTCTACTCTTTGACCATTAAGACTTAAAGAATGCAAACACACGTTCGACGACAAAACTAGTCTACAAAGAGAAAGAGAAGGGAAGGAAGTTAATATTTATGCAATATGTTTAGTTCCAAAACTTTAATCTCGAAAAATAGAAATATAAGGCATGCCAGCAATGGAACCAGTGATCAACATTGATATCCATTTAAATACTGTCAAATTATAAATACAGGCCGTTTTTTATAAATGTCTTCTCTCTCTCACTCTCTTTAAGTCCTACTTCATTGGAGCTGGCAAACTCTTGTGATTGATAACTAGCGTAGAACCTAAAGGACCATTCTCCGGGTCACGTGATACCCACCAAGTGTTCCTTTTCATTGGTGATAGATGAAGAAAGATGAGGAAAACAATCCTGAACGCAACCAATGAGGGATTTCGGCCCCTCTGCGGAGGGACCCCCCATCTCTCTCTTTCTGTTGTTCTCCAACCCTCACTCTCACACAATCTCTATCTTTCCACTCTACCTCTCTCTTTCTCACACTCTCTCTCACACATGTGAGATACATCTTACACATGTAAACACGCACACTCTCACACACTCGCTCCCACTTTGTCTGTATCTATGTATGTTTCTCTTTATCTCACCCTTCATCATTCTCCCCTTCCTCTCTCCTCTCCTTCTTTCTCTCCCCAGTCTATCAGTCTATTCATTAGTATATTACTCTCTCCCTCACAAGCACACACATACCACACACACTCTCTCTTTCTTTTTTTATCTCCTCCCTTCCTCCCCTCCACCCTCTCTCTATCTATCCCTAATCTCACTCACTATCCTTTCATCTAACTCCCCCCCCCCCCCCCCGTCATATGTTTTATCGAATCACAAATGACGTGAGACATTCATAAATCCGAAAACCATCCTGAATTCTGGCTAACCCCTGGAGGGTGTTTCACAATGATCCTAAGTCGAACTTAACTCTAAAGTTGGAATTTCAAAATTATGGAGAGCCATTTGTAGCCTTAAAATAGAATACATTGAAAGGCGAAAATTCGAGTACTTGTACATTTATATAAATTTCACATCAAGAACACGAAATCTCCTTGATAATAGAAAATATCTATGATTTGAATCAAAATTGTATGCCTTTAGAAATGACTTTTACTAGATAGTTTTACTGATGCTAACGGCTTTTCATAATTGTTAAGTCCAACGTACAGATAAGTTCAACTTGGGATATTTGTGAACCCCCCCCCCCCCCCAGGATGCTGATCGGAGAATACATCCAACGCCCATCATCCCTTATCATCATCAAAAGTAAAATTTAACTAAAGTTGTAGTCCATTCTGATATCAAGTTTTGTTTAATAGAAAAAGAAAAATGAGAGAAATGGGTCATTGAAAGTTTAAGCAAAAACCGAATAAAAATAAGAAAGTTATGAATAATTAAGGGTGCGATCAATAAAATTGGCAAATCTGTGACGTATCTTACGAGCTCCACTTCTATTTGCCCTGTACTAAATATGTCTTTATATATATATTCATATTTCACCTTAAGGAACATTTCTAGCTATGCATTCACCCTAAATACAATTATTGCAAATATGCTTTTACACAACCTCTGTATGAAACAAATCTTTTCCGTCATCAATAACTAAGCAAATGAAAGTTTCTGAAATTTTCTGTACAGAGCAAATTTCAATTGGCTGCTATTAAAACCAAATTAATATCAGGGTGGAATTCCCCTTGAGTATTAGGACCCACTTCCTAATTTATCCATGATGTTAACATGTCAATGTTGGTGTCAACCTAGAACAAGTATTTCATTCTCATGTCACATCAATTTAAGTTAACACCTAGAATTCGCCATTTGTTTCATCAGCTGTGATTTGTTACAAGCTTAGCATCATTGGTTGTCCAAGGGTTCTTCCATGCATCATTGAACATGTTCAATTTTCAGCTCCTCCCCCATATATTTAAAAAGCACGTATCTGAATCATAATTATTAATGTATGGAAATATATTGAATCTTCATATCAATCTTCAAATTCTGATTATGCTTCTAACCTGCCTTCTGCATCTTATCGTTTGTTGTTGTTGATGTTTGATTTTTTTTCCGGACCTGTCTATTCTGGGGAAATCCTTGATTAGGGAGTCACTTCTTGCAGAACATTTCTTAATTTGTTGTATTGCCATTTGTTGTCAGTCACTGTAATCATGCCATTGCATGGTCACTGTAAGAAATGTCTTACGTGATCAATTAATATATTAAGATGCAAAATCAGGAAGGAGAAAGCCAGATGGGGACTTTAGAAAGAGAAAAAACCTGTTCAATGGAGCTGCCCTTCCTTCTCCCAAACAGAAAATGGTTATGTTCATCAGTGACATATATACTGGAGGGGGAGGCTCCCTCTCATTCGAACGGGTGAAAAGGGCAAACAAGAGAGGGAGAAGAGGAATATAAAAAAAAGCAAAAGGGAAACAGAGAGAGAGAGGGGGGAATGTGATAGAAGATGATCGTGATGATAGGCTACATCTCACCGCCCCACACCATCATGATTATTGGTGGGGTTTAAAAAATGATATTTCATCTATCTAGTAAGAACGTTGCTCCCCCCTTCTCATTAGTGCGAGCGCCCCCACAAGTGACTACAACGCTTTTTTTTTTTAAATAGACGCCCTTGTAAGACGATGTTGCATGAGCTTGGAAAAACGAACATCGTAATTCATCCTGCAGCGGATCGTTCCCCGAGACCCAGCGGGCATATGACGGGGTTGAGGCGGGTCACAGGTGGCATTGAACCGCTCGTAACGAAACGCCTTTGTGGGCGATGGGAGAAGCGATTGAAATTGGAAGATAGAGTTACGACTGGAAAGAAAGACTTTCTAATTGAGACAACATCAACGCAACATCAACCTTCATATGCGTCATCATAGCACTTTCTCAAAGAGAAGATTGCATTAACAAAAGATTATCACAATATTATCATCGTAATCACGTGAGACAACATGTGCTTGAACGAGATGGGTGGAAAGTTAATCATATTTGATTCAAGTGGATAAATATATATTCTAAAAAGATCACGTGATGTTATGTCATCTGTATGATGCAACACAATAATCACATTTTCTTTTCTTTTTAATGGGTAAAGCTAAACAATGTAATCAGGATTGACATATAGATGACTAAATGATAACAATAATAATACAAAAACAAGAAGAACAATAATACTATTAACAATGATAATCATGATAACGATGATAATAATAAAAAAATAATAATACGAACAATAATAATATTAACAATGGTAATAATGATTATGATAATGATAACATCAATAATCATGATAGTGACAATAATAATATTTATTATTTAAGACCGCTTAAAAACAAAGTGTTTCACAGCGCTTACGAATTCACAGAATTTTAATAGAAACCTAAAATACATAATCATGATAACATTATATATCTTTGACCCTAATGTATCATCAGCAACACCAGCACTGCTCTTGATGACGTAATAGATTACTCTGGCATTGTCAGGTTCCTGGGTCGAGAGAGACAAATGTGGCTAAAACAACTCGGTCAGAGATGTCAGCACGAAGGAAGTATCGAACCCAGAACCTCCCGTATGAGTCAAGAGCCCTCACCGAAAGCACCACAGTGCAGCCTCCTCACGTGCATTTCGTTCATTCATCTATCATCATCATTATTGTTATCAGAGTAATAAATACACGTGCCATTCAAATATTTGGTTTCAATACATTAGTAAAGAAATACTAAATGTTTATATACCTATTAATTGGGTTTATAACATAATTATTATGCAATCGGTAGCGCTATTGGGTATTAAGAAGTGGGTTGTTCTGACGGGTATGTCCATGAATAAACGTAACAAGGCCCACCTTTGAAACAGATACTCTAGAGAAATAAAACTATATAGAGACGCATTGTGGTATATAGAAAGGACATGCAGAAAATATATAGCAGGTGTAGTCCAATCATCATGCAAATAAAAAAAGGCATAAAGAAATTTAAAGCAGTCACAAACTTAAAGATATTGGTTTGGATACAGATCTACTAACAAATGTTGTGATTGCAATCAATGTGAAATAATGAAGGATTTACTCGGGGTTAACCTCGATTAGCTTGTTGCTGTTAGACATTTCTAGCTGCAGTTATCTTATAATATGTATTTATATTGTATTGACTAAATAAATGAATGTACATGTTTGTGATTCGGTCATAACTTCAAAATCAACTCAATATTGAAGTGACGACTAACCATTCTGACATAATGTTATATTGTTCAAGGTTATATTGTCAGCCTTTAACACTGCAATTGTTATATCAGGTCCATGCTGGGAAATGTTTCATATTCATATTGCTATCTTGTGAATGGGAAAACGGACCTCATGCCAAATAATACGCATCACTAAAGATGAATTTGTTTACATTGATACCTATTTTCCTTCTGCCAATGCTCCATACCTCGGATTGTGTTGATAACCCCTACTCTACATTCATGTAAGCACCTATATTCTTATAATGTTCATTTAGTTAAGTTTGCTTACGTACAATTAACTACACGGAAGAATAAACTACTCTAGCCTTAAATTTGTACTTATTTTCTTCTGTGTTTTTTTGTTGCCTCATGGAAGACCACCACTATTGGTGACAATTTGTTACCCCGTATAAAAAAGCAGAAATGAATATATACAAATTTAAACATAGATAAATAAAGAATGAATAAACATTAGATAAACTATTAGATTTACCAATAAATTAATGAATAAATACATAAATGAACTTGCTAGATGAATGTGAATACTAATAAATTAATGAATAAATGAATAAATAAATTGATGAATAACATTATGATGTTATCTACCGCCGTCTGTATCAGCTTAGACGCTCAAGGCGCTTGCTACGACCGGGGTAATATGTGTAAAGCGCCATGAGCGTCATAGCCTGACGGATACCGGCGCTATATAAATAACCATATATTATTATATCAAATGATATACGTACAACATTGTGTACAACAGGAACCCATATATAATGCACAGGGTTTCAAACGTGATCATATTTTCCTTTCAGTCCGGCTAGAAAGTAGACGACTTTTAATCTCTACTTATAGTATAATAACTAAATTTTCATATTGCGTTTTTAAAACTTAGAAGGGAACACATGCTCATTTGTCTTTTATATTTTCTATTTTGCTTAGATTTAAAAAAAGGGCAACGTAAAAGATCATGAAGTAGAGCTTATTGTTAAGTTAATGCATAATTGAAATTCCACTAACATAATTGCTACAGTTTCGACTACAAGATAACTCTAAATATAAACGACTTTTTGATTTGAAGGTAAAGTAAAGATAAGAATAGGTACATACGTAAATGATTGTCCATGCTATCTAGCCCTATGTATACCCTGAAACCCTATTTCTAGTAAACGTCCATGAAATCGGATGTATTACAATACGTCACTGCCAATGGAATACATGACAAACAAGATTACAGCATTTGGACATTAGAGATCGTACCGTACGAAGCAGAGTCTAATCGATTCTTATTTTCAAATATTAATTCAGGGTCTCCATAAATTACTACTTTCCGAAAGCTATAAACAGACAAATATATATTGAGGAGAAAATCATATGTTTTATAAATTCGTGTCGTGTCATCGCTTGTTTGTTAGGTTGTTCATTTTGTCGTTGTTGATTGGCTGGCGTGAGGTGCCAAGTTTGTGAATGGTGATTTGGCTGAAATTAGATGACCATTAAATATTTTACGATGTCCGGTTGTCAAAAAATATTAGGAATGAACTCCGTATGTTCAGATTGATTAACCTTGGTGCCAGTATATAGCGCGCCTTTTGTTAAAATGATTTGATTTGATTAATTGTTTTTATTGTTACCTGCCGGTTGAGGATGGCGGCCTCCATGGATAATTGTCATTCAAGTCGCAATACACGCAGTAGATCGTAGGAAAGGACTGCTGCAATTTTTTTCATAAACGTAATTCCCGTATGCTTTTATTTTAACTTGCTAAAATACTTGTACAAACTGACAGCAAGACTTGGAGAGGCGGGGGCATCCTGACCTTGTATTCTGAGTACCGTTGAATTTACCTTTCAAACCTTTTTGCCCCTTCAATTTTAAATTATTTCATACATGTTTTTGTAGTTTTTTGTTGTCTTTATATTGTGTTTATCGCTGTCTTTTGTGATATCTTTAACTAATGTATACGCAGTAATATAAACTATAATATTCGGGAGAACTTTTTTAAACAAGGCCACCATGGGCTTTTCCTTTGTTTTCCTATTTCATTTAAAGTTATCGTATAAACTGAACATTCTTTGTATGTATATATACTTTTATGTTTATTTGCATTTGCTGTGATTTTTATGAAAATGAAATGAATAAACGAACGAACGAACGAATCGTTTTCCTTACCAGGCTCTGCATTTCTCGTCTCATACTTTTTGTAGGCATTTAAATCGGGAGAGGGTAGGGCACAAAAGCTAACAGAACTACAACACCCAAATGCATCTGCACCATTGTCAGCAAATTTCAAAAGATGTGAATTGTGTTTTTCTTTATATATTCATCAACCTTTTACAATGCTTATTTTAAAATCGATAACGTTTGCCTGGCGCCCCCTCCAAAAAAAGAGGTCTAAATATATATTTTTTTAAACCTCTTCCATCTCCCTTGTCCAGTCGTATCATCGCTTAAAAGTTATGGAATAGGAGCATTGGAATACTCATTGAAAGATGATCTCTCTGATCTTTGACTTTCTGAATGGCCCGTTATTGATCAATCTTTTTTCGCTGTCATAAGTCGATTTTTGTCCCAAATATCTGGCAGACGACGTCTGCCTTTTTTACCCTCAAAAGATGAATGATGAAATAGATGTGATCGGAATGTGATCCAAAAAAGGGATGTTGGGAAATGTTTATGTACTATGCAGGATGTTAACTATTTTGCGGTAATCGTCTAATATGTAAATGTGCAACCAGTTACCGTGAGATTTTCTACTACTCTCTTGCCCATAAAGTTGGAATGACTTTTTCTTACCTCATTTCATGTGACATAATATGAAATATTCTTGATAGATAAAGTTTATATCTTCTCAGAACTTTGTATACATCTCTTCGACTCTTTAGATTTATCAAAAAAGTATTGAGAAGGTATAAGCGGTATCTATCAAGAATGCATCATATTTTCACAGTCATGTCATCAAAAGAGGTAAGAAAACGTTAGTACAAACGTTAGTCCAAGTGTAATTACTAATAATTACACTGTACGATAAACTGTAAAGGAAAAAAATGGGTACGATTTCCCCAACATCATGGTACTTATCTGTCCGGCAAAATTGTTGGCAACTGGATTTCCCTTTGGTTAACGTTTTGCTCAATCATCATCACCGTTCAAAACAAATTGAGATTAATCACTCAAGTTGTAATACACCCGAAAGTATATGGGACACAGAATTATCGACATGATGGGTATTTTTCTACCAATTATATTACACCAGGTAGGTCAAAAAGTCACTGTTCTGCATCCTCATTCTACGTATCGAGGTTAGATATATAAGGACACAGATTATAACAACTAGATAACACCGTAGTACGCGTATTAAAACGGGCCATTTGAAAAATCCTCTTGCATTCCTAATGGTGCCCATTATCGATCCCACCCACATTGAGAGTTTAATCGCTGATCGCGGCTATCGCGAACATAGTTTATTCGATCTCACGCTCCTGACGAGCCTGTGACGTAGACAAATTGTGACGTCGACAATGGTTATGTTGGATGCAAGTGCGGCTGCACTGTCATAATGAAGGCGAGGAAAGTTATTAGCGTGGGCTATGACTTTGTTTATGAGGCATAATGATAACGTCATCTTACTCGTTGTGCATATTATAAAAGCAATATGCCAAGGATTTAGCAGATGCGAGGTATGAGTCATCTTTTAATGTTGTTTTTGTTTGTGGGTGGCGAAGAAGTACACCTAAACATTTCTCCAAATTTCAACACACGAAGCCGTTTTATTACGCTTACGTCCTAACGAAATCAAGGTATATATTCCAAAACTTCCATTCATTTTGTATTCCATTTCTTAATTTAATCGCTAATAAACCTACAAACACACGCAATCTCAGACACACATATACACTCCCTCCCTCTCTCTCTCTCTTCATCTCCCTCGCACGCACACACACTTCCTCTCTCTTTCTCTCCCACACACATAAACATACACCCACACACTCCTTTCGTGGAATCTAAAAGAAAACATTTGCTGGAGGATTCCTGGATCCTAGATCCCTGTACAGAATGTACCTGGGATACCTTCGCAGCTCTCTGTTTTCATGAAGAAAATGGGTGCGCGGTACATTTTTCACCCGAACGTAGACTCTATCAAATGTTATGCCTCTAACAACAACATAAATGGGTATAGGAATGGTGTCGAAAAGTTGAAAAAGTTGCATATTTTGAATCTTTCAAAGTTATGCCAATTTAAGAATTTTAAAGCTTATTTTCCTTTTCGAAATTCCTGGAAACGAACGCATTAAAGCTGTGAAACAAAGAATGGACGCAGTGTGTGCAAAAGTTTTTGCACTAATTACTACTCACACACCTGGCGTACTTATAATTTCTAGGAGTCTAAATAAAAAAAATAATGAGCTTTGGCTACTTCTGGATACACCACAAAAGTGTAATGATTGTCGCGAAAGGGCTAGCAGAGAAATGCGTAATGGTTAGGGGCGTTCCAAGGACAACCATCATCTACCATGATTTGCAATATTACAACTTTATCATACTCATAACAAGATCATGTTTCAAACTGTTATTGCCAAGTCTCTTTAATTATACCTACTTCATACCTCCTCTCTATCTCTCCCTCCCTTTCCCTCACTCTCTCTCTTTCTCTCTCTCTTTCTCTCTCTCCCTCTCTCTCTCTCTCCCTCTCTCTCGCTCACTCTCTCTTTTATTCTTTAGTGCACTATTCTTATGTTTGGACACGATAAGATCAAGTATCAAACTGTTATGACCAAGTCTTTTTAATTCTACCTACTTCATACCTCCTCTCTACCTCTGTCTCCCTTCCCCTTGCACGCTCTCTCTCTCTCTCTCTCACCCACTCTCTCCCTCCCTCTCTCTCCCTCCCCCTCCCTCTCTCTCTCTCTCCCTCTTTCTCGCTAACTCTCTCTTTCTTTCTTTAGTGCATTATTTTATGTTTGAACACGATACTCTCAAGCATGTTAAGTGTTTAGCCCTTCTGACACAACTTAGCTATGACTGATAGTCGAGGTCCCTTCCCTCATTAGAGTTCCGACTTCCGTCTATCGATTCCTTTTTCTTTCTTTCTTTCTTTCTTTTAGTAATTGGTTTTCCTTTAAAACAGATGTCGTAATATTACCCTGAATCTGCACTACATCAACGGCTTGTCCTACTTTTGGATATTCTCTTTGATTTTTCTAATGTTTACCATGTTTTTTCCTTATTTTTTTTGTTTTGGTAATTGGTCTGACTATCAGATGTCGTTTCATTTCCCAGAACTTGTACTGCGTCAAGAGCATTTGCTACTTCTGGACATTCTCTTTTATTTTCTCATTTTTAACATGTTTCTTTCTTTTCTATCTTTTTTGTGTAATTGGTTTTCCTTTAAAACAGATGTCGTTTCATTTCCCAGAATCTGTACTGCGTCAAGAGCTTTTGCTACTTCTGGATATTCCCTGCGATTATCTCATTGTTTAAACCATGTTTACCCCATCTCCCATTATGGCTATTCTATTTCCCCCTTTAATTCCAATCTTATTTGTAATACTTCTGTTTTATTCATTTTCTTTTGGAGGGTTGCTCATTATATATTCAGGATTGAATAATTTGTTACCATGTTTACTAAAAATCCCATTATGGCTATTCTCTCTTTCCACTTTAATTCCATTGTTATACTTCCGTTTTGTTCATTTTCTTTTGGAGTGTTGCTTATTTTATTTCAGGATTGAATTATACAGTTCAATGTTTATTTAACCATCTCACAATTTGTCATTCAGTTTGTCGTTTAATCACTTTATATCAAACTATTTATCACTTTGAACTCATCTCCCTTTTACTTGCCACTTTAAACAAAATGATTTTTTTTTCGAGTATTATTATATTAAAGGAGGTGGTGTGGCGCATTTGGAACTTCTGACTCTCATGGCTTTCTTCATGCACGTGGGTTCGAGTCCAACGTTGAGGACACACAAATACTCTACTATTGAAAATTGTGAACCATTCTTTGCATAGGATAATTAACACTTTCTATTTCACTTTCTATTCCCTTTTTTGTATATTTCATCCTTGCTTTACTTATTTATACGTGTTTCTCTCTTGCTTTCTTTCTTTCGCGCTCTGTTTAATTTAATGGTTTCACGTCGTTCCATTTTGATTATAATAAATGGATTTGACAGCGTTCAAATCGAATGAGTACACAATAGAGTTACGGTACTTCTTAAACTATTTGCAATTCATTAAGCTTGTGCACTCGAAGCCAATGACATTTCTATTTCATTTAAAAAGACATCTGTTGTGTAACATCAATAAATTGCAAATACGCTGATATAATATGGCGTTAATATCTAAGAAATGTTGAAGCGATCATTGCAACTGTTTTCTTCGCGATTTATTGAAATCCCGCCTGTCTGATCGATCGCCAGTAGGATCATTTCCGCATTAGAAAGTATCGTTTGCATGCGTAAGCAGAGAATCAGCGGTGCTTGGAGTGTTTAGCGATTATCATGTTAAGATGCCGTAACGAATCTAATCGAGGAGGAGTTCCATATACCGCCTAACTTCCGCCTCCACAAGTTGGCTTTGCACGGGACGTTAATTGATTATCGTATCAGCTTTAGACATTTGAAACTACCGACGTGGTAATTTTCCGAATCGGATGTACTTGCATTGTGGAATGTCAAACAAAGACTGGGAGGAGATATTAGCCTTTAGAAATACATGCCATGCAAAGTAAATTCCAATGCAACCTTTGTCGTTGTAACTGAAACGTAACATAATGACTTAATACTGAAAACATCCATATCGGGATACCATGCGGGAAAAAGGTCGTTTTTTCAAGACGCTGAAAGTTCATGCGTCTTTTAACATTGGTGCATAGTACTTAATGTTGGATAGTTTCTGCGCTCTATACATGTTATATTATTATTATTATTATTATTATTCGATGAAAAGATGGGGTAGGCACTTTACACCTCGAAATGTTTAGCCAATTGTAATTTCAGCATGGATTTGTGCCGTCGCGATCACAACACAGCCCTGTCCCCTACCCCTTGATGCCGGAGAGTAAATTAATCTAAAAATTAAAAGAAATTCAAATGTATCGCACGGAAAATATAAGCCTTAAGGATCTAATATTCGATATCCAATGTATGATTGAAATTATGAGAGAGGCCGAGTGCCAAAGGACTTTGGAAAGAGTAGGGGTACCCATCAAACACAAATAGATGAACTTATTCATCTCTCTATGAAGCATGGGTTGGCGGGTGTGTGCGTGCGCTTGTGTGAGTGTGTGGATGTGCGCGTGTGCGTGTGTAAGTATGTTTGTATGTTAATCATGAACCCCGATCAAGAAAGCCTTTATGATGCAAAGGAACAGACATCAGCTGACTGAGAATGGTAAAGAGTGAAATAAGATTATGAACCTCCCAGACGTAATCCTGCTTTCCATGCGATAGTATTTTCAATGTTACTATCATATTATCTACACAAAAGTGAAGTTATTACATAGATCTACATGGATCTTGATTTAATAAGATCAAAACCCCATCGAAATGCAATACCACTCAAACATGTCAACTTTCATTCATAGGGGACGCCATAGTCATGACAGTTCAACGAGCCCGGCGCGGCGCAACCCGATTTATTCACCTTACGTATAGGCCTAGGCACACGATGCAGTTACCATTTGTACGCGTAATCCAAAGCGTGTTAGCAGCAGCTTTATGTTATTACAACCTAAATTTAACCACCTAAATCACACTTTCTAAAAACATAATTTAATCCGCTTCACATAATTCAGGTTGATTACCCAATACTACGATATTAATATAGCATAACAGCACCTTTAGCAAATAATGAATTAAAAAATCAAATTCAGAAATACATCTTGCTTACGTGGGGAAAAGGAACAGCGGGTTAAAGGGCACTGTGTAAGTGCGCGACCAAAAAAGTTTGGTTTTGGGTTTTCATATAAATTAAAGAAATACAAGAAGTTTTTCCTAGAAAAAAGGGGGATTCATAAGGAATCTGGGCTCATATGGCAATGTCTACCATAAGCCCCGTTAGATACAGGGTGTATACTTTCTGCGCATGGGCAGATAAAGGTCATTTGTACAAAATTGTTAAACCCATCGATGCTGGAAAGTTATATAATCATTATTCCTTTATGCACTCACGGTACATTATAATACAAAGATGGAAGTATTCTTCTCAAGACAGCAAACAAAAGGTATGCATGAAACACCTCCATCATTTAACAGTGAATATTCTAAATTACACATAATGGAACGTGTTAAGGATCTGTAGATATTTGGGGGGATTCGTATATAAAGAGCTATCTCCGAAGTGGCTATTCGCTCTTGGTCATCGATCTAGTCTAAACCACCTGTTTATCGCTATACTACCACAAGGTGGCGCTATTTCAAGTACAGGTTCAGTCACGATTGAACACCTCCCCGCTTTCCGATGTCATATACTTCTTGAATATTGCATCTCAACAATTTAGGGAAAAATAATGCCTTTTCATACGCGATCTGATTAAAAAGAAGAACTGTACTAATTTGACACCTTTTTAGCTTCCCCTCCCCCCCCCCCTATTTCATTGCAGTTTTTCATATGAATGATATCCAATAACCAATATATACGATATTTTATGATAATATGTTTATCATTTAGGACGTGCTTTTATATGAATATTCCAACTTTTCAAGAGATTAACACTATACCAGGAGTTTTTAAGATGCATACCTTGCATAAATAAGAGAGAACGCAACTAGAAAAAAAGGCACTGCACTAATTTGTATGGCTATTAAAGATAAACTCCAGTAGTGGTAAAAAAAAGAAAATTAATTCTCACAGAATCAAACGAAACTAACACTGAATGTTCAAGACTACAAATAAATGACATGTGCCAAACAATTTTGGAAGAAAATGTATACTGGCCGAGTAATGAGCATAGAAAGACAAGGAAATCAAGGTAGTACTAGCCCCGACAACATGTGTGTTGTCCCATATATAGCTTTCTGTGTTACTTTACCAAGACTCGGTCAAATTTATTATGATTTTGATCAATCCAGAACCTTGCAGTGCACACCAATACTTACATGCTACATGATCAACTGTTCTGATCCTTTCCACACCTTTTCTTAACAATGCAATCGCATTACCAGTACTAAAGTTTATCTTTAAACCTCAACAGCTGGCAGACCTGATGAATATTCATAAGATGACTGTCAATACATGCCTAGCCGTTGACTCATTAAAAGTAAATATCAGAGTAAAAAGGTGTGTGTGGTAAAGCTTATGGCATTAAAGCCATAAAATCTGCCCGGTGATATATACCAGCATGATTGAATGTACTTACTCATCAGCGAGGAGCTGAATAAAAAGAAAGACAGATTAAAGGAAATAAACAAACTAGCAAACAGACAAATGCAAGCAAAAAAAAAACGCACATAGATAAAAAGAAACGCACCTAAACATTAAACGGAATTCATTCACTTTTTTCATACATAATCTGTTCTGTTATATCTGTTCTTATATTTTATATTTGATTTTATGTATGCACCAGCAAATATCGAGAGCCTCTCGACAGAATGTTTAAATTCTTTTAGGTGATCCTCAGGCATTGGCTGGTGCTCAATATCATACTGTTAATGTTATATCGTATTGTCAACCATCTAATGTTTTATATGCATTGTTATCATCTTGTCTGGAAATGAAATGAATACAAATAAATAAATAAATATACAACTATCAAAATCCAATAGAGTCAAATTACCCTTCCTCTTCCCAACACTACCCGCTCGGCCCTCCCAAACACACAAAAGCTCTTTAAACGGGAGATTCGCTCTAAGCCTGTGAAATAAGACTACACCTGAACGCTTATTTCATGGATGTTGGATATATAATAATTAGACCGTACAGCTTGTGATACACTTATGCCATGCCATGTGAAGAAAATAGTCAATAATATTATACGTACTCGTAATATGTCATGCCTGCGACGATTCGTGCGGGCATATTACACGCGCATAACTCACAATTTCTACTTGTAAAACAAGTGTAAGCTGCGTTGACAATGCTCTGTTCATAGTAGTATTTTGATCCATTTTGTGTAGAAATTCTACTACCGATCGAGATAAGGAGACGATCTGACACAAATTGCCATTTATGATAACCATTACGAGTTGTGAAGAGCTGATGCTACCACCTAAAATGTCGCCGGTGCTTTGAAGCTTTTCGTCCTAAAATATTGATGAGAAAAGGAAACTGGAGAAAGAGGAATTACTGACTGGCGACGTTGGAGACATGATGCAAAAATGACGACCGCTATGGAAAGAAACGGCGTTGTTCTGGTGAGTTGGCAGACAAGATATTTGCCTAAGGAATAGTGGAGATGGTGCACATTGTTTTTCTATTGTGTAATACGTTCGACTGAGATAGAGAAAATTATTGTCGGTGATCCGACTATACTCCATATTAAATTATTGCTCCATGCTTCATGTCATCTAAATTAGTAAAGTCAAACCTGCTTTATAGACCACCTGTCTACAAAGACCACATTTTGTTTTCCCTTGAAAATGGTTTCTCATTGAAACATGCACTGAAGGAACCTGTCTTCAAAGACCACTTTTTGTGTTTCCCTTGGGCGGTCGCTATAGACAGGTTCGACTGTATAAGAGTAGGGTTAGGGTTGGAATTGGGTTTTAGATTAGCTATAGGGTTAGTGTTAGATATAGTGTTGGCAAAGATTGTTGAGAAATTGGTTGGTGTATATTTTGACGCGGATCAGTTTTGCACGAGCAAGCGTCGTAAGACCTGTCATTCAGCCTTTTCACACACAGCTAAAATTCATCGTATCTAGAGATGATTAGAATCATCGTAAAGTTTTAAACATGTTTATAGACAAAATTTCCCAGTGTGAACATCGTTTATACGATGTTGGGATAGATACGAAGTCGCGATCCATACGCCCCTAAAAGCAGGCTGCAGATACGAAGTTCGTATCTAGTGAGCTTGACATTTTGTGTGTGAAAGGTTATTCGTGTTTAAACGTGTTTTAGACGTGTTTAAACTGAATGGAGCGTGCGCTTTGATTGATGTGACATGACCTTCAATGCGCAATGGCACTACTGCGCATTTTACGAGCAGTAGTTAATCACGAAACGATTAACGATCGCACCGAAATTTCTGTGTGTGAAAGGCTCGTGATTAGTTTAAACACGTTCGAAACACGTTTATACTAGTCATGTTTATAGAATTTTAGCTGTGTGTGAAAAGGCTGATTGACAACTGGAGCGATGTTACATTTTAAACAAATAATTTGATCTATAGTATAAATATGTTGAAATTACAAGTGATAATAAGGAGAAGGAAAAAAGCGGAATATGATACATATCAACATCATCATGGAGTTAGTAACTCCATGACATCATCAACCTGTTATTCAACACCATCGCATAAACCTTAGAAGAAATCAATCTGAATATTCAATTTGAATAGTCTTGTGAATCGCCCAACAAAATGCACTAACACTTACTATGAGTTACTGTGAAATCCAAACATGGTTTTTAAAGTTAACACAAAAGGGTATAGAAGATGCCCTTAGGTTTATTTCTCGAAAGTCCTTGGGATCGTCTTTATTTTGTCTATAATGTCGTCTCAATTGTAATCCATCTGTTTATTGATCCATTCTGCTACCCTATCTCTTCTTCTCTCACTCTCTCTCTCTCTCTCTCTCTTCTCTCGCTCTCTATATGTCCCTATAATCTCTCTCTCTTTCTCTTTCTCCCCTCTCTCTCTCTCTCTCTCTCTCTCTCTCTCTCTCTCTCTCTCTCTATATATATATATATTATATATCTTTCTAATCTTCCCTCTCTCTTTCCTGTCTCTCTCTCTCTCTCTCTCTCTCTCTCTCCCTCTCTCTTCTCCATTTCTCTCTCTTTCCATCCCTCCCTCCCTCTTTCTCCTCTCCTGTTTTATCAACCTTACCATTTCTCAATTCCTATTCGTTAGTGTTAACATGTACGCAATTAGTTTGCTGAATCGTTTAAATCATTGATATTTTATTTATCTATTTATTTATTTCTAATCTTTTGTCAGGGTAGCCTAATCACCAATAAGTAGTAGTCTTCCATTGGGCCCTGACTAATCATGAAGACATTGACATCAAATGCATAAAGTTCATACAGAGCAGTTAAAATAAAATTCCATCAAACATTTAGAAAGATATTACACAGCAATACTAGACGTGGTACAAACGAATACTCGTTTCGAAAATAATCATATATAATTAACCTAATTAAACTGTAATGCCAATAGGGAAATATTGATTAAGTTGCATATATACTGTATAACTCTCATAAATACCAATTTCTCCTTGTCTATTTCTCATCCTCTCTTCATATTTTGGATCATGAGATATTTTATATCAAACTCTTAAGCACATCCATTCTGAAATTCCAAAACAGCGGCATGCTTTAGGCAATAATACGGTGGAATCATTCCTCTATTTCATTTTCTATTTCATTTTCTCGACAATAATGCTTCGTACATCATAATCTGCATTGTGACGTCATCCAGAGGCCCGACTACTTATCTAATCAAGCGTGTTATATAGCGTAAGATCATGTAGGCTCCTCAAAAACATGGTTGTAGACATACATTTCTACAGAGCTACCATGACGATAACTGCTACGCTAGACATGCATTGGTTGTGGCAGGCCCTGGGTGTGGTTTCACGAAACCGCCATGAGAATAATTTCACATACATCCCATTGATGGTACATTAATTGTAATACACTGTTTCAATGTGTTGTATGGGGGTTTGTACTAACGACGCTTTCGTGAAAGGCTAACCTTGTTATTACACTTCGATGTGAATACATGGTCCATATGTCACGTGACCGTTCGGGTGGGAAATCACCATATGACGCCATTTGTAGCGCGACAGGCTATATTTAGTATCAAAAAATTACACCTGTTTTTTGTTTTACCTTATATAATTATATAAAGCCGAGCCAACGATAAAAATGAGTCATGCAATATGATAGTTCTTACACACCTTGTATTTACCCTTAATTGATTAATCTAAAAGAAAAGAAGAACACAATTATTATTTCATATATTCCGTACACGGCCACGTCATATAGAAGGGTTCATTTACATCATATAATAATCAAGAATAAATTTTTGTATATAGATTTTTTACCTATCTGACATAATAATATAGGCCTACTTGCCCTCCATGAGCCAATCCCTGAGCGCATGAGGTTATAATTATTTAGTATTAACTAATTTACACCTGTTTTTTTTTAAATCTATATTTAGCCGAGCCAACGATGAATAGTAATCATGCATTATGATAGGTCTACATGACGTGTAATAAACTTTAACTGATTAATCTAAAAGAAACAAATGAACACAGAGACATTAAAATAATTGTTTCATATATTTCTTACACGGCCACGTCATAGAAGAGTCATTTTCTTCATATAATTACCATGTGTACATTTTGTAGATTTGTTACCTATTGGACATAATAATATATTGCCCTCCTATCCATATGCCAATCTCATACCAGCAAGTACCATAATATATATGTAAATATACGTGTATTTTACTAAAGCCGTCATTAGACGGACATTTGGAGTGGAAAAGTGAGTCATTAAGTAGACATTGTCATTAGGAGGACAATTGTGTGTCCTTTTAACGTTTGTACGTGTTATTTCTCATAAAAGGCCTATTTCTATATATACCTCTCTCTATATATACAATTTAATGTAAGGCGTCATTAGACGGACATTTGGAGTGAAAATGTGAGTCATTAAGTAGACATCTTCTCTAGGACAATAATTATACAGACTTGTTTGTTTTAATCATTAGTGAATATTTGTTTTCATATTTGAAAATGAAATAAATATATAATTAATATATATTTGGCGATATATCTTGCAACATTTCCTTGTCCATACTCCATTCGGGTTTAATCCTGCATGGTTTCCCAACCGACGAGGTTTTGACATCGAAACCAAAACCTAAAGTCACTGAACCGTGTCAATTGTAATGACCCTTTGCATAAAAGTTGCAGGTGGTCAGACAGTATGTTGAACACGGATACCCTTTTAATGTTCGTCTTCAATTAGCTCATCAAATTATTCGTAATCTAAATTGTGCATTATCAATGGCGAACTTCTGTGTTACGGGGTCCTGGTCGTTATATACGGGTGTTCGCTAACACATATTCCATGGGGCCTTTTCGACGAGCGTGTGTGATTATCATTACTCATATCTAAATACACTTGGCATTTACAGACAACGGATCTGAAGGATTCATTGTTTATTTTTCTGATCAAACATGCGATTGGGGCTAGGAAATCTCTTGACAAATATGCATTTCTCTGCCGGGTACACAACATCATATGCATACGTGAGTACTGGTATATACACCATAGGCATAGAAATGTAAAGTGTTATGGCATGATCGCAGAGACTTTCGAAAATCGAACTCAAGGACATTTTCAATACGCTGATGTCATGATAGCATTGTCAATAGAAAACTTGTTCGAATGACGTAAAGTATGGTAATTTCCGCGCATGTTAGCCTACTATAGCCAACGTGGAAGACTATGGCAATTGCATTTATAAATTGATTTTCAAAAACATTTTTTGATTGTGTTCTGTATGATATATGTATATATAATGGGATCATTGTTATACTACATTACCGAGAATATTTAGATAGTATACCCTGTTTCGGTTTCCAAGGATGAAAGAGAACGAGAGAGAACGAGAGTGAGAAAGAGAGAGAAGATAGGAGAGATAGAGAGAGAGAGAGAGAGAGAAAGAGAGAGAAAGAGAGGGGTTAGACAGAATATTGATTGATTGCTTCGTCCATTCATTCATTCATCCATTTACTCATTCATTTAAAACACGGTAAAAAGCGCATACAGCTAGGTGATATACTTCTGTAATAAGAAATGAAATATTAATACAAATGAAAATGACAAATATCATATAACCCTAAAATGTAATGCATGAGACAAAGAGAGAGAGAGAGAGAGAGAGAGAGAGAGAGAGAGAGAGAGAGAGAGAGTTTTTAATTATTTTCTTTTCCTTTTTTTCTAAGGGACAACAATACAATAAGAACATTCTTAAATGTGACATTCGCGCCATGGTTTAGCTCCCGCTCCATTGCTTGTCAATTGTTTCATGGCCCTGAATGCGTTATGGAACGAAGAAAGCTGGTTTAATAGGACATTAATGCATACTGTTCAATAATAGAGTACCCTCTTATACTCATGATTATCCCTTATTCAGACTCTCTTTTCCCCATAAGCAGATTATGAAGTTGCATCATTCTAATATGTTCACCCTTCACTCACAACGTTTCCAATAGCCAGGAATTGACGTTTTTAATGAAAATAGATTACGAAAACCTTTTGTGTATACTAAAAAGACATGTAAAGATTATGCAATTGTGCATTCTACGGTAATCGTACTAACAATAGCGTGATTTCTACGTTAAACAAAATACTCATCCTTTTGAAAATTAACATATCGCGTTCTTTTTGCTATAGACTTCTAATAGCCGATCGATACGAGAAAGGGTTAATAATCTTTCTTGTTTTAAACGTGCCGTCATTCTTCGATTTTTCTCTTTTTTCATACTAGAAATTACAATCATATTTCTTGGTAGGCCTATAATTATGTTGATGTGTTGTTTGGGTGATACGTATTTACATCCACAGAATCAATGCACACAGTTTTTACGTAAATCCACGATTACAGTAAACAAACTACTTGCCAGTTATAAACAGAACATGTTATGCCTATAGCATAATTATTTTGTTTTTTCCACTTTGTATTCATAGTTTGTACTTCTCTGTTTGCTTTTATTTCCCATTGTTCTAGAACGAAATGGACAAAGACACGGGCGAAGAGAAAGATATCGCTGATAGCCAGTTCGAGAGTTCTGATGGACCAGGTAAAAAAACTTACGGTATATTTAGGCTTGTGCTAGTTGCACAAGAGGCGTAATTAGGGACTTTTAGATTTGCACAACGACAACGTGGATTGCTACGATCGACTTCCTTTTAATGCACTGCCTTGAATGGACGTCACACGTATCAGTCCACGCAAATCTAAAAGTCCTAATGACTGACGTAGAAGTGCGTTGATGTTTGCGCGCCATGCGACGGCGGCATCTGGAAAATAGAATGCAGAATGTTTAAATAAAAAATGTTAACACGGCCATGAATTATCTGTGAATGAGCTCATTACTTCTACAAGCTTGACCGGGGGAGCTTATGACATAATATGACAGCTCGTATAATATGCAACAGGCATTGATTTAGATCTAGTTTCTGGATTTGATATCGGAACTCCATTTGTAGTGAAAAATGCCCAAAGAAATGTTCATTGTTTGTCATGAAGTAGGTGGGCTATTTAGAAGAAGAGCAAGACTTATTACCATTTACTTACAAGAATGTGCTGCAGATTGTGTTCTTAAAGCCATAAAGGATTATAAACTCTTATCACGACAAAAAGGTAATCAACAAACTAGGAAATGATACCTTTTATGATTGAAATAGATAGAGACCATAAACAAACAAAACTCAATGATATTGAGGATTTAAGAAAGAATCTTTTCCCTTTTGTCCATATTTATTCAGAGTTGACGATCCCGGGCGAGCAGACCAAACTGGACACCGTCCGCCGAGTCTCATCCGGCATGTATCTAACCGCATCAGAGACCCTCGGTTACGGCCTTGACAGCGTCAAGCGAGCCGCTTCGGGCATCGGTTCCGGCATCAGCCGGGCGGGGCAGAACGTCGCCGATAAGATGCAGAAATCGCCCAAGATTCCGAAAGCGATGAGGAAGCGGGCCGAGGTCGATGATATGAGCATGAACATGATCTCGGACGATAGCGACGATGATCTTGACAATGATGAAAAGCTGATGATGCCGAAGAAGAGCGTGAAGGAAACCTTGATGAGAAAGAAACGTCTAGATTCTAAGAAGAAAGAGAGCAAGCTTGGGGAGACATGGTAGGGGTTTCAAGAAATGTGTTGCGGTAATTTCTTGACGTTGCGTCTTGACTCGCTGACGCAAGCCTCGCGATTGATCCAAATAAATCGCAAATATTACAACCAATCGCAAGTTTGCAGTCTCCTATCAGATATGTACATAGTTGCGATTGATATCAGCTCTTAAAAAGACGGGCCCTGGATTGGAGTAAATATCTTTCTTTTTGAGATACACTACGTAAGTTTTTCCAAGGGTTCATACACTTTATGTGTTTGACGCCTGTTGTTCATGCTTCGTGCACACAACGCACCATTCTACTGACGCACGTCTGCGTTACCAACTGAAGCGGTCTTTGTGATGGTGACATGGTGCAAAAAGTGAATACCAAATGAAGTGTAGAAACATTGCGTCGAATTAATGGCGCATGCGTTGATTATCTTCATAGGCTTCATCAGTACAAGTATTGACGCATTCTAAATGATGCATCGGTGTGCTCAATAAAAGTTAAACAATGCACGTGAAATTCAAGGTTTCTCATGAAACCCATCGTCAATATGATAGTGTTTGGTTATCGCCACGAAAACCGTCGTCGGTATCTGCATGGTGACCCGGATGCACGAAAGATGATAAACCGTCGCAGTCACCAGTAGCCGGGCCATGCCTAATTAATGTAGAACGCTTATTCAATTGTTCTCTTCATCACGTTTTATTTATTCTACTGTGAATATGGCCAGTATAGTACATACTTTTAGCTAGGAAACTTTTACGTTTATTTTACCTTTTTCCTACGTTATTATACTTACATGATATACTGATAGGTGTCATATTGTCAATGATGTAATAATGTCGATGGTTACATTTTTTAATATCCCCTGGGTAAACTATTTTGGTGCTCTTGAGAAAATACTATGTTTGTCATCAAATCCAGGTAGCGACTTTCAAGTTCTTTACAGTACCAAATTAAAAATCTTCCGAAAATTTGTTTTCACCTCAGGATCCATCTTGATATTATACAAATTTTTGTCGATGGTCCTAACTCAATCGCAACTCAATCGTTCATATCAAGCCTAGAGCAAAGTGTTTATCGCCGCAGTAAAATTCAAATTATCTATTGTAGATGCGGGATTGTAGATCTTCCGAAAATTTGTTTTCACCTCAGGATCCATCTTGATATTATACACATTTTTGTCGATGGTCCTAACTCAATCGCAACCAAAGTTCATATCAAGCCTAGAGCAAAGTGTTTATCGCCGCAGTAAAATTCAAATTATCTATTGTAGATCGAATGTAAGCTTATGTTCATCAGGTTGAGTAACCTAGAAAGTCGTGACACAACTAGCTGTTTTTAAGAATGAAATATAGAAAAGTGCAATTTATTGACCTTGCTTTCTCATCCGCGTTCGTGGTTTTATTTATTATGACAAACACAGTCACTCTTTCGAATAGGAAAATTTACTGTAAACTTCCTTATAAAAGTTTACATGTACATTATAAGTAGACTCGTTCTTGTGTCTGCTGTTACAGTTTACATAACATGAAGTTGGATAAGTGTGCACTAATGTAGTTACGTGCCTAGACACTAAGTACGAAACATGATGCCACCCGCATATTTCATATACGAAGGCTTGTATTAGAATAATCTATTCGCATAGAGCTTAATTTCTCGTAAGTTATTCCATTTTTCTTCCGCGTTCATTACAAAAACAGCATTCCTATATAGGAGGTAATGCTTAGCGATATAAATGATGAAAGCAGGAAACTGTGTAAGTATCTCCACATGTGTTACTTAGTACAAAGACATACATTTTTATAGAAAATACAATTAGCTTTCGAGTTTCGAAGATATTGTGTGATTGTATAATTATTTAGTACTACAAAGACATATAAATGTAACCGTGTTAACCGACACTAGAAACATAATTGATAATTCAAAATTATGTTCAGTTATGGGAAATCCGAGTAACTTTTGTGATTGGGGGCAGGTGTAGGTTTGGTAGGTGGAAGTGATCTCCGCTTATATCGATCAATTATCAGAGTCTTCCATTTTATAATCAAATTTTTTATTACGCTACTGTATAATGGATATGATGATATATTATGTACTGATTGTTGTGCTGTTGTTTCAGTAAATAACGTGTTAAAGCTCGTTCAAATGTGACGCGCCAAAACCGCGGCGCGATTTTTTTTTTAAATTTAATGATGACGTGAAGTGTACTAAGCTTCACATTTCTGTATCGTTTAACACAGAGCCAGTGAATACGAGCAAGTCGTTTATTGCGCGAAGTTGCCAATCATTTTCGCGTTAAAAAAAAACGCTGCTCTTTTTTCTTCTTCCCTTTTTCTGTTTCTGCAGCGGTTTGAATTACCTCGCCGTATTTATACAAGCCTTTAGTCTTGGGCGGACCTATCTTTATAGATTCAGGGCGAATCTTGAATTTTCGCCATACCGTTTGTTTGGATAGGAATGATACTGGTTCACTGAAAGTGATTTTTGATTTGTGCAATTATTCTTTCTTATTATGTTACAACTAAATTCAATTAGATTGATTCTTAGACAAAACTGGCTTATGTTTTCTTTTTTTTTCGGCTGGAAATAGGTCGTTCAGTTCTCATTGTAAATAATGTATGATGGGAGTGTTTTAAAGGAAGGTTGTTTTACCGTCATCTCTATATACCACTGCTGTAATGTCTTTTTCAAATTGCGTCAACTTTCGGTGAATGTGTACATGGAGCGACTTCCGGTTCCTGCATGTACCCAAGCATCATCACACGCGCGTCATGCAGTTGGTGGTGCATTGTGGGACATGGTTGTCGACACATGGGAACATTGTGAGGAGCAGATGGCAGAATATGTAAAAATTTGAAGTAGCGTCAGTAGAATACCCTGCCTTTGAAGAACTTCATGTATATGGCTAATAATTAGTCAAAATTGAATATTTCACACATTTTTCTGTTGTTGCTTCTGATATACATAAAAGAACAATTATATCTGACTCGAGGAATTTAGTGACTAAAATAATAAAATCATAGATCTGAGATTGTTGTTGTGCCACTTTTTTTATTCGGACTAATACTGTGTTTCTAGGGATAAAGACTTTCTCTCTCTCTCTCTCTCTCTCTCTCTCTCTTTCTCTCTTCACCCATCCCGTCATCCTCGTTGTTTATGTTGCCATTACAAATAATAAATAGTACAACTTTTTCCGTTTCGTGTATACGGTATACTAAAGAAATTAAACACCAATGCTTCGAATTTATTGGATTCAATGGAGATATGTTTAAAACTCAATTCCATAGAACGGCAGATTGAGAGTAACGCCCTCTTTGTTCATCAAACGGGCAAACGAATTTATTAAGAAATTGTTGGTCATAAGATGCTTATGCATTTTGCTTTTCAACCATTTTCACTAATTCGTTTCTTCTCCTGTCTCTTATGCTTTTACTGCACTCTCCTCTTATTGTTTTCCCCCTCTCTCTCTCTTTCTCTCTCTCTCTCTCTCTCTCTCTCAAAATATCTGTCTGTCTGTCTGCCCCCCCCCCCCCTCCTCCATATCATTCTCTCGCACACCACCAAACCACGCACGTACACGTACATATATACACAACAAACGTATTGATTTTAAGACCCAGAACTCTTTCTCGAGCGACATCCCTAAACAGAGAATAAAATATTGTATAAACTTCAACTTTTGCCTGGAAACTAGGTTGTCATTGGGTTGATCTAAGATCATAGGCCTAGTTTCACCCCGGTGAAGGACGGCGTCTGGCAGGATGTGGGTTCGATGGGGGAGACTTCCTCGAGATGGGATCATATCCGGTAGAGACAAAGAATATTCGAAGGGGCGTCTCTAGAATTTCTGATGGTGGGGGCGGATCAGATTTTGTCGAATTGGTTCCCATTCTGGTGACTTTCTTATGGAAACGAAAGGGGCATTTGTAGGAAATTTTGAGGAGTGGTGGAAACATTTTTGTCAATGAGCTTCCCATTCTCGTGAAATCTCTTTTAATGGTATTGTATTATTTTCTTATATCTGATTTCTCTCCTTCATTGGATAACATATTTTCTTTCTTTATCCTTAATTCAACTCTCTTTTGTTTCTTTTCTCTCTCTCTCTATCTGTTTTTATACCCGTCCGTAATTATCAACTGTTTATTAATCCGCGGGCTATCCACAAGCTATCCTCCGTATGAACAATTTCAAGAAAGTAAAACCGAATAACAGACCTGGAATCCTAACTGTGACAACAATGGTGAAATAGTCTCTTAATCTATAACTCTACAAAATTGCCTGCCCAAAATACATTCCAATATTGTAAATTTGCCGATCAAAGTTTGCAAGGGGGCAATACACCACTCCCCCCCCCCCCCCCACCTCCCCGAGCTACGCCCCTCTTGATTCAATATCCAATTGTTTTCCTAGACGGTAAAGCAAGACATTGTTTTATCAAGCAGAAACTCCTTGATTGCTGGTTGGTGAGTCAGCTGAGTCAGGTAAGAAAAATAATATTTCGTCTATTTAATGTTGTTTATGGATTTCTACATCATGATAGGCATAAACACGATGAATGTGCTCATATTGGTGTGGTCTATTTAAAGTGTATATGATGCTATTTTTCAGTGCATTGAATGTTTCAAGATGTTATTATAGAAAGTAATTTCATTGTAGGTTTTCATTTTTTCATTAACTTTACTTCAGTCAATTTTATTTGAACCTATAAAAAACACGATCGCAAGTATTTTCGAAAAATCAACTCAAGGTCAATTTTTACATCTTAGTTATTGCATATTCTCATAGAATCCATGTTTGGATTATTATCATGTGACATACGAGACTATTGAAATTGCCTTACTTATAGGTGGATTCTTCAAAAGTAGTCGCAATCATTTTCAAGATGTTTTCGCTAAATTAACAGATATGACAAACCTTACTTAACCACATGATTTGTGCAACCTGCTTGGCAAAAAGTTCAAACAAAAATAATTGTGGTACTGAACAGAATATGATATTTTTACATTCCTCGCATACGCATGCAGCATGTTTTTAAAGTAATTTATTTTTATCTAGCTATCATATTATAGCTCGAAAAGAGGTTTAACCATGGGTACTTCAAGAGAGTTTCGACTGCTAGCGGCTTTCTTGATTTTGGCATCGCAGCATATCATAGCCGAACAAGATGTGCCATCGGTTTCTTCTCCGAACTATAACGAACAGCCCGAATCCGAACGCCCGGTCATTAAACCCGAAGTCAACCCGATTCCCGAGGTTAACACGACCACCGGAAGCAACCCGAACACCGAGGTAAACCCGAACCCGAACATCGTCAGTCCGGCGGTTCCCGAAGTGCAACCTGTTCCCGAAAATCTCACTCCGGACGCTCAACCGGATCCTCAGCAGGTATACAGGGACTATCTACAGAACTATGTCCGTGACAACTGCCAAAAATCCTCGGAACCGACGCACATTCCCGGACCACCGGGCCCGCCAGGGTATCCCGGCCCAACAGGTGTCAGTGGTCCCGCGGGAATGCCCGGTAGTTACGGGAACAACGGGATCAACGGACTCAGTGGGCGCGATGGGTTGCCCGGTGAAAGGGGAGCCAAGGGAGAGCAAGGATATTCCGGTCTATCAGGTGAGTTTAATTGTATGTTTTGTTCAATGATATTGATTTCAGTAGCTTTGTTCTTCCTTTCCGTAATGTGCAAACAATGACATATTTACATAATTATTACATAATCCAGAGGTATTGTTTTATTGAAAAAGAAAATACAAACAAATGTAGCAATTTTCACAAAATATTGCTTTAGAACATGCCCCATTCCCATCATCAGGCTCGCTAATCAGTTGGGAATGCATTGTGGGTCATCGCTGTCGACACATCGGGACATTGTGAGCAGCAGGTAGCGTAATCCACAAAGCTGAAGTAGTGTCAGTAAAAAATATGAACATGACGGACAAAGAAAGAGGACAAAATATACAGTTCCTCATTCTACCCTCAACAATTGATGTGGTAGACAAAGGAACATACCTTCACTGCTATTATGTAAAAATGTGTAGAACAGGTGAATATGCAATGTGACACCTGTTCTACTTATTTTTTACATAATAGCAGTGAAGGGGGTGTTCCTTTGTCTACCACAGCAATTGTTGAGGGAAGAATGAGGAACTGTATATTTTTTCCTCTTTCTTTGTCCGTCATGTTCATAGTGAGAACACGAAACGTGTCGGGTCATTCTCATTATTAATATCATCTCCATGCATTTTCCGACAGGAACCCCGGGGATGCCAGGATTGCGGGGAGACGAGGGCCCTCGAGGGCCCCAAGGAAGTGACGGGAGCAATGGCAGGGCCGGAGCGGTAGGGAAACATGGCACACCAGGCAGAATTGGGCCCCAAGGTGATCAAGGCTTTCCTGGTGTGGAAGGTAGGGGCATTTACACTACAATCAAAAGAAGTTTCATTCCAGAAGAAAGCTAACGATTAGTATATTCATTAGCCGCTCACCCAAAGCCGCCTGACCACAATGGAACGAGTAAGGGCTTGCAGGAGCTGCCAACGGACAATTGAAACTCGCTATTTTGCTCTTCTCTAATAACGCAAAAAGAGACATCATTGTGCTGGATTACTATATTTTTCCGACAAAAGTACAGAGAAAGAGCATATTATTTTTGTATATTATACTTTTTTGAAAGGTTACCCAAGTGACTCCTGGTCACCTCAATGCTGGAAAGAAATGCACTTTTTTTTTAAAACTCCACTTTTTCATGCAAAATGCTTATTTGTTCTATGCACGCAAGTCAGATTGAGCGGATGATACAACGTTTCCAGATGTCCCCCATAACATTTTTTTTTTTTAATCGTCATTCCAATCCACCTCAATCGTTTATAAGGGGTGGGGGCTAGGGGTTCTTGTACTTATTTTCTACATGTGCCTCGCCGAAATCCGGGGGTGCATGGGGGCTTTAAGACTCGCTACTGCATGCATAATGACTAAATTCTTGTTCTACCGCAGGTCAGAAAGGGTCCCGTGGATACAAAGGTGACAACGGCGAACCCGGTGTTGATGGGGTTTGCAACTGCGACCCTCAACCGCAGCAACGAAGCACACCCGGGGCGGGAACGTCGGCCTTCTCTGTCGCTCGGACGTCGGGCCTGACCGCGACAGACGGGCCGGTAACCGTCACTTTCCAGCATGTCTTCGTCAACGTCCATGATGATTTTGATATCAACACCGGGAAATTCAACTGTTCCTTGCCAGGTTAGACCATAGCGTATTGACAGATATAGTTGTGACACGCGTTAGCGAGCGCGGTCATACTATAGGTTCAATAATTGATATAATTATGTAGCTCCAAATTGTTCCCTCCTACGAACAGCATTTGCAGGACTGCACTGTTGCCCATAAAGTTGGAATAATGTTTCTTTACCTCTTTTTTTATTAAATGATCGTGACAATGCGATTTATTTTGGAAATATACATAATATCTTTTCAGAACTTTATTCATCAATCTAAAGAGATAAAGAGATTTAAAGCTTTGAGAAGGTACAACGTCATTTAATATATATCTGTAAAGCGCTTTGAGAGAGCCTGCGGTCCTTAAAATCGCTATATAAGAACGAACTATTATTATTATTATTATTTACCAATATGATCAAGAATAAATGATGTTGTAACAATCATTTCATGAAAAGTGGTAAAGAAAAATTACTCCAGTTTCATGTGGAGCAATTTATAATCTCTTTGTATATAGAAGGAAACTATTTGATGCTGAATGAAAAGACTGACCAATCATCAGCAGCTTCCGCTGACGTAACTATCTCTATCAACTAGCTATGATTTAGACTAACAAGACTATAGAAGATTTAACATGTATACGGTTGATGTGGCTAAAAAAACGAGTAAATGCAGAGAATCGGTGGAGTAGCCTACACCCTAGATATACAAATCAACATGTAACACAGGGCCGAGGAGTGACATCATTTCCAAAATGGTAGATAAACGAGCTGCTGTTTGTCTTTGTGTTTTAATACTCACAGGGCTCTACTTCTTTACTATCAACGTCTACAAGTCATCGACAACAAACTTCCCTCTGGTACAAATACTGCTTAATGGTGAGTCACAAATTTTTACTATCATGAAAATGGGAATTTCCGTTTTCTGCAATCTTTCTCAGTTATTATTCGATTCCGTAATTTTTCTAAAATATGATTCCCTGTTTATCGTTAAAAAGAAATTGTTGAACTTCTTCTTCGAAACCACATTGTCAGAGGTTCGTGATTATCGTGACGACACTTTATAAAGGCCGGCGTTGTGTACGGTACAATTTAAATCGCAAGAAGATTCTCCCAGTTCCGATCAATCAATTCAAATCAAATCGCGATGGCTCAGTCGAAGAAGAAGTTCAACAATTTCTTTTTAACGATAAACAGGGAATCATATTTTAGAAAAATTTGTTGTCGATGACTTGTAGACGTTGACAGTGGTCTGGCGGTCTTGGAGCAAGGTCCTAGATTCAAAACCAAATAAAGGCTCTTTAATATTAAAGACATTGTCCTCCAGATTACTACATTACTGGAATGGGATCTATTGCCGAGGGGACACATGGTTGCGTAATAACTATCTACAAGCATGTACTTGCTTACTCCGTAGTGACGTATTCCTATACAAGTGAACAATCAATCAACCAACGCTTGATTAATCAAAGTACTAATCAATCGAACCATCTGTCAAAATATCAATCAATTAATCAATAAATATACCAATCAACCCAGTTAACATGATGGCAAAGCCTTTCATAAAATTAATTCCAGGATAATTAAAGTACCCCAATTTTCAAAAGTTGACGGGCAATTAAAGCTATTTTAAACTTCTTTAGGCTGATTTTCGAAAGTTTTTGCGATCATGTGATGTAAATCAATCAACTATTTATTTTGATAGGTGATCACCAGGCAGCGGTGATCGACTACGGAAGCTCGGACACGGAAGACTCGGCGACGAACAGCATCATCCTCAGTCTCAACTTCGGAGACGAGGTTTGGCTTCAGCTTTACGATGGTCGCGAACTCTACAGCAGTCACTACAGATTCACCACGTTCTCGGGGTTCAGAATCGGTTAGAAGTGTGTCATCTTAGTAAGCAATGTGTTTATATTAACACTGCTTTGAGATGCAATTTACAAGAACAGTCTGCAAAGATTGACAACGGATAACAACTTTTGTAATAAGGATCAGAACAATGTCATCTATTATTGGGTTCAAGATCGGCTAAAAGTGGGCCGTCTTATAAAGTAATCTATCTATATATTTTGCAGAGCTTTGGGCTGGGATTTACAAGGAAAGTTTTCGGAGATTGATAACGGCTAACACATTATGTAGTAAAGATCGAATATGGTGTCTGTCATGCTCTTCTCTGGGTTCAGAATCGGCTAAAAGTGGGTTATCTTGGCAAAACAAACTCTGTCTGCATGTTCAACTGTTATCATGAAGATCAGCGACTGTTATGGGTTAAAATCTACAGGTCTAGCTTAAAAAGATTGATAACGTACACTAAATATTGTAATAAGGTTTCATTGTGTCTATTAACGATTTTCAAGATAGGCAAAGAGCGACCAATCTTTTCCCTTTTTTGTAATGCTTTGGGTTGACATCTACAGGGACATCTTACACAGATTGACAACTGCCACCAACGTTTAGAATATAAATCATCAAAGTTTTTTCTATCATGCTCCGTCATTTGGTTTCATAAACTGCTGAAAATGAGGCGTGAAGGCAAGCAAAATTGTCTGAATTTATTTTTGCTGTGAGATGGAATCTATAGGACATACTCACAAATATTGTGCTCTACAAATTTTCCCTTATTCTGATATGTAATGTAACCGTATACATTTCTATCCAATGAGTATAAAATATATGTATGGGGAAATATTTGAAATACATTTACATCAAATGTTATTCTTGAGGACAACTTTCTACAGTGTTTTATATTTCTTTTATTCATGCATTGCCATAATTATAATCTCTCATTGAGATAATCATTAATGACTAAGAGGTAATAAATCACTTTTAACATCCAATTCATCACGAAGTTTAGTTGGATTATTTTTCTCACTCCTCCCCCTTCCCCCTCTCTATCTTACTCATTCTCTTCGTCTTTACTTCTCTCTTCCCACCATTTATATTTTCTTACTTCCTACTTCTTTTCTCTCCCTCTTTCCTTTCCTCTCTCTCCCCTGTTCCCACTCTCTCTCTCTCTCTCTCTCCTTCCTTCTATCGCTCCCTATATCCTTTTCCCCTCTTTCCCTTCCTTCTTTCCATCCTTCTCCTTCCCTCCCTTCCCTGCTTCCACTGTACCCGTCGCCATTCATTGTCTCTCCCTTTGTTCACCTCTCCACTCTCTCATCATCATGTGAGGGAAAATGATTCACACGCTAAGAACAGTGAAACCTGTATATCGAGACCGCTCAAGGGAAACAAGAAAGGTGGCGGTGGTCTTTAAAGGCAGGTGTTTTTGTGTACAGGTTTCAAGGAGAAGAAAAATTCAAGGGAATTACAAAAAAATGGTCTTTCTATACAGGTGGTCAACAAAGTCAAACCAAGAGAGAGAGAGAGAGAGACAGAGAAATAAAACTATATCCACAATTCAGCAATTAGATATTTGTTAAATCAATTTAATTGCACAAATGATAGTTGGCAAAAGCAACAAATAATAATTGGCTAAAGCTAAGGCAAACAGACAACAGAAGAAAAATTGGCGAAGAAAATATATGCACTCTCACCGATATTGCCTTTTAAATGACGAAAAAACAGTAAGAAGAAAATCATTAAGAGAAAAAAATAAAAGATTATCATTATGCGACATACTGCATTGTTTACAATAACTATCATTTTTTTAACGCAATGCATTGCTTTTGCACACACATAAAGGTATCTTTAAAAGTGAAACAAATCTTCAGAAAATCTCATTCTAATTATATTTCTAAAAAAAAGGTAAAGGAAAAATTAATTATGTGGAAATACAAGGGTGAAGAAGAAAAATTATATATGATGTTCATACTCATAGAGTAAGACATAAGATATGGAATAATATAATATTTGTTTAATTAAATATTTTCAATATAAATATCAACACAATGTGACTGTACCATCAGTTTTCAAACATTTGCAATTCAAAATCATTATTCTTCACCAATAGCTATCATATTTGTTTAGCGACTATAATAGAGAGAAATATATAAAGTGGGACCCTGTCACAATAGAAATTGATAAAAATGGGACCAAGGTAAAGTGGGAAGTAAGACAAATTAGAAAGGGAGAATTAGGGGAATTATAGAAATCATTTTAGAATGGAATGGCAGCTATATAGACACACATTGTTTAATTGTTTAATGGAATCAAATTTAGTAGCACACACTGAGCTTACTATGTAGAATAGGGGGTTATCATTCTACAGGCCGAGGTTTAAACCCTAAAAGGGTACAACCATAGCTAGTTTAGAGAGATAGCTAGGTCACCGGAAGTTGCTTTTAAATGGTCAGTTATTTCATGAAGCTCCAAAACAGTTCCCTCCAACGTACAATCTCTATGGGAGGACACATTTTGGAGCAACATGGTCTAACCTTTGACCCATCTCGCGTATGCGTAGCTGCGGGTGTCACAACTATCTCTCTCAATACGCTATGGGTACAGCTAGTCTAACAATTAATACTGAAGCAAGTATAACCCCCTCCAAACGATACAGTGCTAAAGGAGAATGATTTGTGTTCATCCTCATTCATTTTGTTACACATTTGCACTTAAAAAGGAGAAGGGGAGCTGACACATGCAACTCTATAAACCAAAGCCTTAACTTAAATCATGCTTAACTAAGTACACTGACCTTGAATACATACACCTCAGGCTGGGCCTAAAATCTCCCCAAAGCATTAAATCCTTCAGCCCAACACTGCCTTTCAACCATAACTACTAGAGTACTTCAAAATGATAAAAACTAATTTATTTATTTTTAAAGATTGATTGTACGCATCTATTTTGGAAAAGAAAAAGTCAAAAAACCTGCTTCCTTGAAACACATTTGCCTAAATCAATTTCACATGGAAAAGAAGAAAAAAGAAGAAAAAAAATCTTAAATAATTACTATTAACTCAATGTTATCAAGTAAAAATGCTGCTGATGGGTGAAATGAATCAACTTAGATAAAATGAATACAAATGGTAATGAAATGTTATATATTTTTGTACAAAACAAAGAGAATAACCAAATAGAGGCATCTTTGTAGATGCATGTACGGACAAAATTGGGCTTCCAAATCTTTTTTTTTTTTTTTCATCCTTCTTTCTTTCTTACTTTATGCCTTTCTTGCTTTCTTTCCTTCCTTCTTTTAATAACACAATAGCTTTGATGCAATACCAATCCAAAGTTTTATGGACACCACAACTGAAAATACACCAAAAAGTATATATGATTAAAAATAAAGAGGCAACTATCTCCACTTTTTAGTTATACAGACACAACAATGATAAAGAAGTTGAAATCTTCTTCTAAAAGAAATATGCTTAATTAAGTCACTTTCTTTTCATTTGAAAGTTAGATTAAACATTTGTAATATGCTTACATGAACAAAGTAGCACAGAGCATAAGGCACTGTTTGTTCAAAGGTCAAAGTTGACAAGTTAAAGAAAAATTCAATGAACATAGCACCAAAATGAATCAATTTGATCTTTTCCTAAATGTTCTAATTGAAATATAGACAATTATTATGGATTATTTTCCAGAAACATGCAAACTCTAAAATTGCATTTATTTACTTCCAATGGCTACTCCAAGACCCGAGATTAAGTAGAACTCCTTTTGACAGCCATATAGTCAAACATTTTACCAAAAAATCCAGAGAAAATAACAAGAAAAAAAAAATAGAACAATCATCATTTGTTCAAATAAAGGATGCTTACATTTACAATTGCAACAAAATAACACATTTGTCCAAACTAATGGAGATGTAACATGTACCTTGTGATTGAGTCAAAATGAAACATAGAGTTCTCTTTCCGGCAAGATAAATATATTACTCTGTAGAATATGTCCAAGATAATCAACACATTATATCACAATGTCAAGAATGAAATACTTTAATCATAAAAATGCAAAGACCATGTAGAGTATCAACTTTCTTTTTCCATAAAGGCTAGATTTAGAGCAAAACCGTTGGCGTGGCAATGTTAAAGCAAGTTCGAGATGCAATATGCACAATACTTTCAATCATTCTATACTTCCCTCCGTGGCCATCAACAGAAGATACATGTCCCATATGCTAGTACTTGCACTTATTGGAAAACCTTCTTCCTTGATACCATTGGACTATGGAATGTTGGCCCTGCAAACACAATCACCTGTACCTGAGTAGCCAGCTTTTAAAGCCACACTGTCCTACTTGTAGCTACTTGCTCCCTCTATATAGAAAACAATGCCTACATGTAATCGGTGACCATTGGTCCCCCATGGTCCTCTTTTTCTTATGTTAATTGAGAGCTGAGTCGATGAGATAGCCACCTGTCAGTGACCTTGCAGGGTGGTCTAATCCCTCCTGTAAACTAGTACAGATGGGCTTTAAAGCAAGTACCGAGATGCAGTATGCACAATACTTTCAATCATTCTATACTTCCCTCCGTGGCCATCAACAGAAGATACATGTCCCATATGCTAGTACTTGCACTTATTGGAAAACCTTCTTCCTTGATACCATTGGACTATGGAAGGTTGGCCCTGCAAACACAATCACCTGTACCTGAGTAGCCAGCTTTTAAAGCCACACTGTCCTACTTGTAGCTACTTGTGCCCTCTATATTGCAAACAATGCCTAATCGGTGCCTGTTGGTCCCCCATGATCCTCTTTTTCTCATGTTAATTGAGAGCTGAGTTGATGAGATAGCCACCTGTCAGTGTCCTCGCTGGGTGGTCTAATCCCTCCTGAACGAACTAGTACAGACGGCCTTTAAAAACACATACAAGCGGGCTCTCATGGGGAATTTGACACCATTGGTGTTTACCCAATAACAGATGTTGTCAATGAGAATATAATATATATATAATAATAATAATATTTCGCTTTTATATAGCGCTTAATACATCGTCGATGTCTCTAAGTGCTTTACAAATATATTATTATAGTCAATCGCAAGGATTAGCCTTCGATTTTATGACCAACATGCCATATTAATGCTCTGCTTTTTCCACCCATCCTCAAATATGGTAAAGTTATTATCTTATATTTCCCTTACCCAAAGACTCTCTGAGAGACTAAGGGTTATTTCTTAATATGACCATGGGTTTGCTGTGTGCAAGACTTGTACACCATTAATGGATTTTCCACAAAATCTGGTGTCAGCGAGTTATGACCTTCTGCACATGGAAACCGATACCATCTCCTTTTAAAACTTAAAACTGAGGTGCAGAAAGTAATGGTTGCGCTACGACAGCACTGTACATACAACTGCACAACTATAAAAGTATGAAGTTTAACTGACGACTTTACTTCATTACTTCATTTGTGTCTGATTGTAAAACCCATCGAGACAAACAACCGTCATTCACTTCATGCACCAAAGTCTGTCCTTAAAAAAATGGTGGCCGAGCGATCCTAACGAGACAATATAATTTTTGAGGAAGGTTCATTAGGAAAAGATGATGAGGTCTGAATAACAACCTCCAATTCATTTAAAATACGGTAAACAACAGGGGAGTGATTTGGTAATGACTTTATCAATATAGTTATCATTAGGATTATCAGTGAGGGTCTGACCAGGCCTGTAATTCTGCAGAATGGATATTTAACACACACATTATGCATGATCTAGCATGTTAATAATCAGTCTTGCAAAACATTCAGTTCTACAACCTGTTTTTTCATTTGAATGTTTGATCGTCTTTTCTTCCCTCCATTATCTCCTCTTTGCCTTCTTCCCGGCTTTCCTCTTCAATTCTTCTTTCTCCCTCCTGATATCCTCCAAGTCCTCCATCATTCCAAGACGGGAACTGCAGAAAGAAAGATGCAAAATGGGAAAGAAGTATTAAAAAATAGTCCTTACCTATAACTAATCTTGAGCTCTGGTATGGGTATCGTATGTCGAGAAAACATAATTCATTCTGGATAGTTTATCCTGCAGTAGATTGTTTGTTTGAACCAGTAAAATAAAAACAACTTCACCAACACTTGCTGGAAATCATCTTCAATATAAACCACAACTCTTATTTGCGATCAAGGCTTTCCTTCTACCGTACTTCTATCTCTGGTCCTTTGTAATGTGACATTACTTTTGTTACCAGTCAGCACAATGAACTTATCCATGTTTTTGATGTCCTGTCTCCCTCTGCTTCTCTTTCTCCCATTTTTCCTGTCAGTATGCCGTTTTCTCTGCCTTTTCTTCTCGCTCAACAAGCCCTAGCTTTTCTGAGATTCCCTTTTTTCCCCTCTTAGTTAAATCAAGCAATTAAAAATATTTTGTGTTATTCTCAAGCTTAAATGTACTCTGTAAAGTTATTTTATTATGAACGTATTTTGTTACGTGTATAATTGATTTGCTCTATTATAGTGTTATACTTTCTAGTTTATATATTTCATTTAAACTTATGGATATTTGAGTGGGAAAAAAAAAAATATATATATATATACCTAACAAACTGAAGTTGTCTTTTCCTTATGATGTTAAGGAGGGATGGTTCTACACATGCAGACATATTAAAATATGTTTTGAAAAGATAATGATGATAAATAATAATTACCTTCTTGCTTCTTCCCTCTGAATATCTTTGTAGCTGGTATCCATTGCACGTAAAGCAAAATCACTCTCATAACCATACCTGGTAGAAATCAATACAAGAATAGAAATAGAGTCAAATCTGCACGGAAAGACAAGCTGGGTGAGATTCGGGTTTTATTTTGTACCCAAAGTTTTGTGTACTAAATGAATGGCAAGTGGAGGATGACATGGTGACTGTGCGCAACAATGGTCCTTTATACTCAAATACAGTTAACAACTAAATCATTCATACCCTTACCTCGACAGAAATGACCGTCTGGTATGGGTCATTCTTTAATAAAACTGACATTTGTCAACATTCCCCATAGAGGCGGTCAGAAGAGCCAGATGTAATCTCAGCATAACAATTGTCGATATCAGAGACTGAAGCTTTCAGTCTAACCCTTACCAAGCTTTGTGATTTTTGAAGTATACATGTATGAAAAATCAATTTGTCATTTTTTATGTTTCTTGAGAATATGACATATTACTGCTTACATCTCAAAGTATTTAACAAAGGCCCTTGTTCAACCAGTCCACCTTTCATCTTCACCAAAACACATATAAGTTACAAGAGCTACAAATAATTGAGTTGTTAACTGTATAATAATAAAAAATAAAATTCTGCTTTTATATAGCGCTTAATACATAATGTCTCTAAGCTCTTTACAGACATATAATTACCCTGGTCATTGGATTCAAGCTTGCCCACACTTAATATATGCACATTCTCCACTCCCTCGGGAGCATTCCAGCCAGGCATCATTTTACAGACACTCACAACGTATCTTTGTGTCGATCAAAAAATGTGAAGTGCAGTATATTTGCATATATATGCTTTAAATAGCCTGGCAGTTAAACAACTGCAGTATACATGTATTGTATGTGAACAAGCTTTAAAGGCACACTGTCCTACTTGTAGCTACTTGCTCCCTCTATATAGAAAACTTCCCCAATCGGTGCCTGTTGGTCCCCCATGATCCTCTTTTTCTTATGTTAAATGAGAGCTGAGTTAATGAGATAGCCACCTGTCACAGTGACCTCGCTGGCTCGCTGTGTGGTCTAATCCCTTCTGACTGAAGTAGTAAAGCCTCCCTTTAAAGGTAGACGGGTAGTGGTAAAATTGCGGTTCAAGGATTTTGGGTGCAAAATGTTCATTCAATATTGTTTAAATATTGCCTTCAGAGGTTTAGATGGCAATACTTTAACCTAAATTCGTAAAAAAACAGAAATATATGCCAAAATGTTCAATGTTGAAGTGCTTTCGCGATAACTATCCAGGCCGGATCGATATGATAATTTACCAAATATATCAATTAGTAGGCGGTTTCCTGGCAAAATGTGTATCATCACATATTAGTCAAAACATATATCTTTCACATGATTGGTAATAGGAGCTTCCATTTCATTTTTTGAGAGGGGGGCATTTCGAAAACTAGTCTATACCTTTAAGAGATGAGCAATATATAATACCCTAAAAATGGAAGACTTACTTTGATTTATCATATCCAAAGATCTCCTTGATATAACTGGAGACGTTAGATCCCCCGCTCTGCTCCATCGGAGTATCGTCGATGAAGCCGTCCCCGTCATCATAGTCGCTCTCCTCCTCGCTATCGCTCACCATGATACGACCTCGCTTGACACGCATGATGGGTGGTTTAGCTGTCGTAGAAAACAAAACAAAATTGTAATTGAATGTTAGGCTTCCTGGGGGGTGTTTCACAAAGATCCTAAGTTGAACTTATCTCTAAGTTGGACTTGACAATTATGGAAAGCCGTTAGCACCTTTGAAAATATTTGGAAAAGATATTTTAAAAGGTATAAACTGTTGATTCAAATCATTCATATTGTCAATTAGCATGGGAGACTTCATGTTCTTGATGTGGAATTTATGAAAAGTCTAAAATACTTTAATTTTTGCTTTTGAAAATATTTTATCTTAAGGCTACATATGGCTCTCCATAATTTCTAAGGCCAACTCAGAGTTAAGTTTGACTTAGAATCTTTGTGAAACACCCCCCTGTGAGTAATTTGAATTATTGTAAAGAAATATTTGGCTTGCACCCAGCAAATAAAGATCACATGCTCCATCTTGTAATTGAAAACAAGTCACAACAAATCTTGGAACCGGTAAGATTTGAACCTGGCAGCGACTCTACCATCAGACCATCACTGGTCCATGGCACAGTCACTATGAACCGGAAACATATACCTCAGCTCTCCAGACTTATTCATATTTATTAATCATCAGTAGGTAATTAGGACAGTAGTTTTTAATGTTAGATTAAATCTGACTTGTTTTCAATTGAACAAGACAGAGCAAGCAATATTTATTGACTGAGTGCCAGCCAAAACTTTCTTTACAATATTGAAAATTGTAATTGTTGATGGGATAAGTAAAATGTCTGAAGCAAACACATGTGCATGTACTGTAGGTTGGTTGCAAATTTCTGATCTACATATGAGAAATTGGAGGAGGGCAAAAACCTTTACAACTTTATAACTAAACATAAAGATTACATTGTAGTGATTGCCATGCACATAATATTTCCTACATGTTGGCGCTTGCACAAGGATGAGTCAAATTTCATAATTTTTTGTTGAGATATATTTGTTAAAAGACACACGCTCTAGCACCAATTGCTCCATGGTAAATATACTAAACATGTACCTAAATTCAATCTTAGATCAAATACTTTAGACCTAACCCTTCCTAAACCTAGCATAAAATCCAATTGCAATCCTAAACTAAACCCTATATGTGCTGACAAAATAAAGTTAAACTACTACTACTACACTGTACATGTACTACGTAACCCCAGAATTAATTATAATCAATACTATTAATAACAACACAACGAAGACGACAGCAACAAAAATAATAATGTAAATGTATATCTGACCCTAACCCTCTAATACTTTAACCTAACCCAATTCGAAATGCCATTTTAACCCTAGCCCTATGTTCTTGATGAAATAAATCCTGAAGCAATTGTCACTGGAGTCATATGTAATGTGGAGCACAAAGTATTACCTGGTCTTTTTCTTGTGAGTTCTTGCCCTCTCGGCGGTCCCATGCCCGACGGCCTTGGTCTCTCCCTTTCATGATTCACCGGTCTAGGATGGTCTCTGGGTCTCCCATCTTGGTGCTGGATTGGTCTGGATGGCTTGCTGGGAGCAGGTCCGGATTGTTTACCGGGAACAGGTCTAGATGACTTGCCAGGAACCGCTCTGGAATCGGGTCTAGATGACTTGCCAGGAGCCGCTCTGGAATCGGGTCTAGATGACTTGCCAGGAACCGCTTTGGAATCGGGTCTAGATGACTTGCCAGGAACCGCTTTGGAATCGGGTCTAGATGACTTGCCAGGAACCGCTCTGGAATCAGGTCTAGACGACTTGCCAGGAACCGCTCTGGAATCAGGTCTAGACGATTTGCCAGAAACTGCTCTGGAGTCAGGTCTAGATTCAGGTCTGGACTCGGTTTTTCCTGGTGGTCTCTCTCTCGGTCTCTCTCCTGGCCTGGAGGTTAACTTTCCATTTGGTCTTTGAGGTAGCTTATCGCTTGCTCTCCCTGCGTGTGTATCACTTGGTCTCACCGGTCGCTTGTCACCACTCCCGTTAACCTTAGATACCGGACGCTCTCCAGTCCTGTTCAATTGTTTCTCACCCGATCTCGAAGGCACATTGCTACCGTTATTCATTTTTCTTCTGTCATCCCCACCACCAAATCTATCCCCTGCTGGTTTCCTAGAAGTATCGCCTCTCTCTTCTTTCCTCACCCCGCCTGTATTCATGTGCCCATTCGCTTTTCTCACAATATTTCTCTCAGTTTCGCCAGATTGTCTGTGGCCTTTGCTGTCTTTACCAACACCCTGTGATTGTCTTTTCCTATCATTGTTGTAGTTTTGTGGGGGTCTACCATGTTTCTCTGGTATATTATGTCGAGTGTTCCCATTTGCCATTTTCTTGAGCCTCTCCTGTTTTAATCTCTCCTTTATTTTTTGATCCCTACTCTGTTCCCTGCTCCTGTCTAGAGGTCTGTCATCCCTTCCCCTAGGTCTGCTTTCATATTCTTCCTCTTCCGACTCCTCCTCCTCTTCCGAATCTTCCTCCTCTTCCGAATCCTCCTCCTCTTCTTCTTCCATTCTTCCATCTCTCTTTGAAGAAATGCCTGCCTTCTGCTCTGCCGCAAACTTCATAAGCTCCTCATAGCTCATTGGCTTCTTCGCAGCAGGCTTCTTATTGGGCTTACATGTAGGTTTTGAACGCCTCACTTCCACCTCTTTCTTCTCTTTCTTTGTTTCTTTTTCTCTATGTCTCTCAGAAGTTTTCTCCACTTTATGCATGAAACTTTTATGGACGACCTCATGCTCCTTATCCCGGTATCCTGATGGCTCTGACCTTCTTGAGGATTCTCCTGAAGACGCAGAAACATTCCTTTTGGTCTTAGGATCCGTGGAAGTTCTAGATCTCTTAGATGACCTCCGATTGTTCCGCTTCTCTTCAGCTAGTTTTCGATCAAGCTCTACCTGTCTTACAGCTCCTTCCCTCTTCGCACGTTCATCATCTATCACTAAAAGGTCCAAAATGGAGAGAGAGAGAGAGAGAGAGAAAGAAAGGGAAAGTGATAGAGAGAGGGGGAACAGAACGGAGGGACAAGAAGAGAGAGGGAGACAGAAAGACAGAAAGAACACAGGTGAGAGAGAATATAAACAGTTATTAGTCTATGTTCACAAGAACTAGGAAATGACATTCTCAAGTAAGCCTGCAAGAAACCAATTTTGTGGGATTTTCTACAGTCTAAGAATCAACTTCAGTGTTCCAACATGGTCAATAATAATAATTTGTTGATAAGGCTTGTTTGCGGTATTCACACAGTTGGTATAATGGCATTTCAGCAGTTGTACAATTGCAAAAATAATCAAAAACATGAAGAGAGGAAAAGATGTACTCCTGTAAGAGCCGAGAAGAAAAAAATTGAAAACACAAGCTTTCCTTTTCTAAATTAGGATTACAAATTAAATTTGTGCATGTTTCTGGGAAAACAAACATGAATTCCCAAATGAATTACATGTAATTATAGCCATTGACATTCTAAGTGAACAAAGAGGGGGGGGGGGGGATCATCAAAGTATTCCTGTCTGTGCACTGCTTACATTTTTGTTGTCTTTCTTTCTCTTTCTGATCGATCCGGGCCCTTATTGCATCGGGATCAACGTTGGGTCTCGGCTCTTTCTTGGGAGGCGGGACCTTGGAGCTGTACCTCTTAGTCTCTCCGAGCTATAGAGAAAGATTGTTGAAAGAACATTTGTTAGTGTACCCATATGGCACGTCGGACACGACTGATGAATTTAACAACTCACAGATGCTGAGCAAAAATGTTTTTTTTACATTAAACTATCGTTATTTCGCTATTTGTTGACCAAGGGTGTTAATCTTGGTATTATTTTAGATGTATTTTTCATGCTCTTTCGAATGGTACTATTTTTAAGGATATTCAATGAATTCTATTTTTTTGTTCAAGTTCCTACATGTACATGTCACTAAAGTGCCAATTATTATTCAGTTAATTCTGCTGAATTTTTTCTAGTGGTGTATTAAAGTTTTGAGAATCAATAGAGGGCGTATTAATTTTGTTATTACACACAAGCTATAGTGACTGAGACAGTGGGAGTGAGACCCCAATTAATTTGATCTGTTTCAGACTTTCACTCGAGCAAAGCATATAAAGAGCCAATGCTAATGCGTATTTGACCTCTAGCGCTGTACTTCCTGCTAGGAGGCAGCAATCGCATACATGAATAGTCAATACACATATTACACACTAATGCACACAATGAATAGGATGTGGCTGACCTGCAAGTTTGAACTCACGATTTGAATTTTCAAAGAATTTTTTCTGACATCGGTAAGTCGGTAGGGGCGCTGGTCCAAGAATAAGGATCGTTCGCATAAACCAGTATCCTCTTCGTAAAAGCGGACAGACACGTTCGCATTTTCGCAAACTTTCACTTTTCCGATCCGCGCATTGGCGATGTGAAAAACGGATTCCGCGATTATTTTCTTGATGCATTTTACATTGACTTTGTACAGAGACTTTCACGTTATGAGTAATAAATCCTTGGGAAGACGGACAACCCATAAGAGTAGACGATGGCTGGTTTTTTTTTTATCAGAATCCGTTTTTTGCATCACCAGTGCGCAAAAATACGGACGATCCTTGTTTTTTGGGACGCAATTTGTCTGCCGTGTTTGCCCTCGTTTATGCGGACAATCCTCATTTTCGGACCAGCACCCCTACTGTAAGTTGAAAAGATTGCATTTTACTGCTATTTAGGTCATCAACTGTCATCAACTGTCACTAAAGTACAGATTTTTAGTGAACTCAGTTGAGTTTTGTACAGTGGTGTTTGTAATCATGGTAATGCCATGATTGGCAATTTATTTGATCCGTTTGTTGATTTTAAAAAATTGTTTTTCCTTCAAAAGTTGAAGAGATTTTCAGCAAAAATCCTTTTCAGAATATTAATAACGGTTTAAGCTTGATAAAGGCATGAATACAGCAATATTTCGTGCTCCAGAATCACTTTAAAATGAAATCTTAGCCGGCTGGCTGAGTAAGGCTCCCATTCAATTCATACCAAAAACACAACACCAAAATAAGCGAATGGGAACGCATAACAAGTGAACATACAACAATTATTTGATTTTATAATACTTACCCTTTTCTCATTAGTTTTCTGATTAGTGGATGCAAGCTCAAGTATCTTCTGAAAGTCCATGTTGGACGTTAGTCAAGGATATGAGCGACTTACGGAGTGCTATACAAGAAATTGCACAGCTTGTTCGTGACTTTTCATTGAGGAGACGGAACAAAATTACCTTCGGGAAATTTCGGACCCACGATCGTGGATTTCCAGATCAATAAACTCGAGGATGACGTCATCGACGCGTTGGCACCGTACGTACCGGAGGACTTTACTTGGAAATAGCGGTCTGTTTATGGGGAATTCTTTAATTAAAATTACACTTGTGATAAAGATGGTCAGTGGAGCCAGACGTAGTAGTGGAAGATATTAGAGACTGAATCTTCCTGTTTACGCTAAAATCTACAGCACAGTGGATGTGGAAGGCACAGGAGAAAAGAAAAAGAAAAGAACGAATTAGCTCTCCATATAATAATATACCTCATAGTTATATTTCCACCCCTTCCCTCTCTACCCCTATACTCCCTCAAAACCCCATCCCCCTCTCCCCTCTCTCTTTCTCTCTTTCTCTTTCTCTCTCTCTCTCTCTCTCTCTTACTCCTATACCTCTCTTCCCCCCTCTCGCTACCCCCCATCTCGCACGCACCCCTCTCTCTCTCTCTCTCTCTCTGTCTCTCCCGTGTCTCTCTCTCTCTCTTTCATGTCTTCAATCCTGGTGGTAAATGGCATATACACAACGGTGAAAATATCAGGAGCATTAAGTAATGTTACTTTAAAAAAAAAAAAAAATATATATATATATATATATAAGTGTAGCCTATATCAATTAGAATTTTATTGCAATGAATAATTTTGCTCTAACGATTCTTTCTTTGACCCTAGGCGTGTGGGTAAATAATGATTAATTTCTCGAGTAATGACAAACTAAAAAATAACAGAACAGAGGTATGTTTATTTCGCTACGTTACTGTTATTACAAAAGGCCACAGGCAGAGAATAGTCATTCACTAATGTCACACAGTCATCATTCTCATGCATCCCGTTTAATAGTAATGTTATCCTTTAACAATATTTCATTTATCTTCATTAACTTGACAATTCATTTTTATTGATACGTAGAATGAAACAAGAGATTGCCATTATTATCCGCGTTATTTTTGTTCATTCAATAATCATGACAAGTATATTAAATAATTCATTAACATCTTATGCTTAGTGGATAATCTACGGAGCTGCAGTTCTGCAAATAGCTCCAGTTGTTGATTTGTGACTATGTAACTATAATACCTCAATCACACCGCCAACCCGATTCCACACCGACCCCCCGACCGACCGATTTATGGCCTTTGGAGGTAATGGAATATTTTGTTCGGTCTGGGGTCGGTCTCGTTGGTATGAATGAGGTAATGAACAGTGATTATGCAACAAAACCTTCCAGAACGAAATCTGCAATTTCAGAAAAGTAATTTATCATTAATTGTGCATGTTGAACTACCATGGCCATCATCGTATTATTTTATTTTAATGTGTAGGGCGGCTATATAATTATAGGGTCCTACTAACGGATGAGGATAAAGACCAAATGTCAGATTCTCAAAACAACCAGAGTTTGGACTTCTTTTTGGTCTTTGCTTTTGAATCGTCTTTACTCTTTGAATTTTCATCAGACATAGTTTCATTTTGAGATGTACTCCCTGGTTGGGAATTGTTACTAGTCGCTGATTGTTTATCAGCAATAACTTGTCCATTTTCACTAACCGGCGCTTCCCCTTCGCCTTCAAGATCACTATTCTGTGTATCGTCATGGTTACTCGTGTCTTGTACACCAGCTTCCGTATTTGATTCCGATGGATGTTCCTCGTCGGCGACAGTTTGTCCGGGGAGCGGAGAGTTGTTTTTAGAGTTCGGTTTACTCTTATTCGATGCTACGGAAACCTTTCCTGACTTGTCACTCCTCCGAGATGCAACCGAGAGCCTTCCCGACTTATCACTCTTGTGAGAGGCAACCGACGAGCGCCCTCCATTGTTCGGCGTAGAAACCAATCTATTTGGTGATGCTCTTTTATGAGAAGTGACGGAGACCCGACCCGTAGGTGATCCTTTATTTGATTTTATGGACGACCGACCAGATGTCCGACTTGCAATCTCACCTTCCCTCGTCTCTGGTCCCATCTCAGTCGGTGTCTTAGCCGGTGATACCTGCTCTCTGCCGCTGAAACGAGATGGAGGTGTCAGTCGAGATGACCCGTTTTGCGATGGTCCACGGCCGCGAGATATGCTGCCATTTCGAGAAGTGGCCTTTGCCCCATCAGCTAACGGTGAGTCTCTGAGGTCTGTCCTTGATGTTAAACCGTTGACAGGATAAGCGGCCGATCCAGGTGGTTTGGATACACTTTCAAAGCCCTCCTCTTTTACCATCGGGACATCTCCTGAGTTGTTATTGGTCGCAGCTTCTCGTACATGGCCCTCCTGTGAAATATTGGGAGTTTGTGAGGCTTCTTCAGTAGATGATTCTTGAAGATTGGTGCTTGGGGTTCCCTGGGAATGTTCGGAGTGTTGAGCTTCGGATATATTATCATTTTCTGTTGATGCAGTCCCTCCCCTTCCAGACATCTCGTCGCGAGGTTCATCCAATGGTTCTTCCTGTCTCGCATCATTGAGTTGTTCAGTCTCTCCTACAGGCGTCGTAACGTGAAGTACAGCGCCCTCTCCTGGACTCTCACTTCCTTTGTTGTCACCTGCGCTTGCTTGAGCCAATCTGGAATGAGTCGCAGATAGCTTTGAAGCTCTTGAGAGGTTTTGTTTTCCTCCTGGTGACGAATCTCCTTCTGACTTTGTTCTATCTTCTGAAGCAGGAGTTAAACCACCATCACCTGATCCTACATCACCATCTCCCGATGTCTGCCCGTCCTTTGAAGGATCGCCGTGATCACCATCCTCTTTTTTCAAATACTTCAGAAGCCTTTCAAAATCGTCATGGCGTTTCGGCTGCTTGAACAAATCCACCGGATCTGCCTTCGTACCTTCATAAACCATTTCCAACAAAGCAGTCGTTCCCGATTTTCTCAGTTTCCTTAACTTTCTCGCCTCCAGGATTATGTCTCTGTTTGCCATGAGTTGCAGTTCTAGGTAGTCCGGACCTGCGCGGCGTTTACTCTTTGCAACATGGAACTCGTCATCGATTCCGATGTCAGGTAGTTCAGGGTCCTTCGCAGGTGGTGAAGGATTCACCGGTCTCGGATCAAGTTTGGGTACCTTCTTACCCCCTGGTTCAGGGTTAGCTGGTCTTTCGACTTCACTTGAGGAATCGTAAGCTTCTTCATAACTCAAACCATCCCGATTATCATCTACCTGACCGTCATACGGGCTTGGCTGAGATAATCTGTAATGGGCATCGTACAGTTTTGGTGGTTCCTCTGATTCTTTTTCCTTCGTTTCGATCTCATCTTTGTTTTCATCGTTAGGTGGTCCTTTCTCAGACTCTTCCGTTGTCTCCCTAGTTTCCGTCTCATTTTCAGTTTGAATGCCAATCTCCATTGTCTTGGATGTCTTTAAAACAGGATCGTCGACGGTGTCCCGTGACTCGGTGTTTTCATCCTTTAGTGGCTCCTCACCTTCTTCCTTGTGGGGACTTCCTTCGGTAGGGTTTTTCCCGTCATCATCTAACACTTCGGCTTCGTCTTCTTTCTTTTGACGTGTCTCTTCGTCGATATCCTTTTCTTGATCAGCCGGCACTTCGGCTTCGTCCTCTTTCTTTTGACGTGTCTCTTCGTCGATATCCTTTCCTTGATCAGCCGGCACTTCACCTTCGTCGTCTTTCGTTTTAGTCTTTTCATTGTCAGAGCTTTGGCCTTTTTCTTTTGGCACATCACTTTCTTTAGTTCCATCTGTAACGTCTGCTTTCGAATCATCACTTTTATCAATATTCGCTCCTCCATCAGTCTTTTCCTCATTAGGTTTGTCCTCTACTCCATTTTTCGACTCCTCAACCGAATCTTTTGATGGTGGTTCTTTGGGAATTTCATTTTTCTCTTCTTCGCTTTGATTCTTGATGGCGTCACTTACAGGGCTTTCTTGCGGATCTGGTTTGGGTTCCTCTGTGGTTTTATTCTTTCCTTTGAACATTTTCGACATGAAACCACCCACCTTGGTAAACTTTGTGCTCTTCTGCGTAGGGGGTGTATTCCTGTCTGGTGTGATTGGCTTGCGTTCTTTATCTCCACCCTTTTCTTCTGATCTGCTTTCCGGCTTGACCCCCTCATCTTTAGTAATCTCATTCTTGTTCTCCTCGATTGTCTCACTTTTGGCTATTGGTTTGGTTTTTGATTCCCTGCTCCAAGCTTGGCGAGAATTCCTAGCGCTCTCCAGTTCCTCTTGTATAGCCTCCATCTTTGGTTGCTTAGCAATGACACCAACCTTTCGACTGCCTCTTCCTCCTGGAGCTGACGATTTCTTCGATGATGAAGGAGGTCTTCCTCTTCCTCTCCCTCTCCCTCTTCCACGCCCTCTACCTCGTACACCACCTCTTCCCCTTCCCCGTCCGCTTGTATCTGGCTGCCTTTCGGGTTGAGATGCTACATTTTCTTCCTGATTCCTTTTCAATTCAGTCTCCCGTTTCTGTCTTTCAATCTTCGCCTTTTCCGCAGCTTCCCTCTCTCTTAAATCATTTTCCCTCTGCTTCGCCTCCTCTTCCTTTCGTCTGGCAGCTTCTTCCTTCTGTCTTTTCTTTTGCAACTTCTTCTGCTTCTTGAGTTCGTTCATCTGGTCTATTCTCCTTATCGACTCATCCCTCCTCCTGCGCTCCGCTGCCAACTCGTCATCCTCTTCCTCCTCTTCTTCTTCTTCTTCTTCTGGCTTTTCATCTATTTTCTTCTTCTTTTTCTTAGTCTTTCCCTTGTAAGCGAAAGTCTCGTAGTCTGTAGCCATTGTTATAGATGTATCTGCGATTTATCTGATTCTGCAGTTTCGTAAAGCTAGATCATTCCTTCTCCGCTTCAAGTCACTGCAATACAAAAAGAGTAATTGTAACATATATTATAAGTCAATATTCCCTATTAGTTTGAAGCATTGAAGTAAAAAAACAAAATACAACATGTATAAGCATTTCACCATAATCATGATAACAATTATTTATTACATGCATTCATACTCCGTCATGATGGGGCGGGGATGGGGTATACTGTTATTGATTGTAACAAAATAAATGTTATTATGTGAATTAAATTATGAATTGCATCTTGTGTATGTATTATTGACATTAATAACAAAAAACACTCTGATATTTTAAGGGTGATAATAGCCCCACTTCGGACAAAGTTTAGTATTAAAGAGGGTTGATCTTGTTAATGGTTGGCCACACAGAAATTCAAAAGATAAATATTATCTTTCTTTTTTTAATGAGATTCTCATCATAAGTCAAATAATAATCCTTTACTCTACTTGCGTCTAAACAGAGAAATGTAACACGTGACAAAATCCTCATGTATCCATTTATCTTTAAAGTTGCGACTAACCTCATAATATTGGTAAAATACTAGCTTTGTATATCCGAATTGCATCTCTGATGACGGCCATATTTATGCTGAAGATACACCTGAAATAATTTTGTGAAAGGTAAAGAGAAAAATAAAACAACATTTATCAATGACAAGGACAGTACCATTCCTTCATTTAAATCATAGATGCAAGTATATATTTTATTTAGAGTCATAATTATCTTAATTATAATCAAATTCCCATAGTGGCAAGCTATTATACCATCATAGTCATCATTACAATGTGATAATAATCGTGACGACAGGTGGCAATTGCTTCGGTCATAAATCCAATCTAATGAATCTCTGTTCACACAATTGTATTTGTTATATAGTATTCGTAGGTAGTCAACGGTTACATTTCTTGTTATAACTTTAAAACAGTATAGTAACCTATTACTTTTCCTTGAAACACAATGTAGTTTGAAAGACGATTATAGTAGAAGTAGTAGTAGTCGTAGTAGCAATATCATTAGTAATAGTAGTAGTAGTGGTAGTCGTTATAGTAGTGGTAGTCGTAGTAGTAGTGGTGGTAGTAGTAGTAATAGTAGTAGTAGTGGTAGTAGTATTATTATTATTATTATTAGTAGTAGTAGTAGTAGTAGTAGTAGTGGTATAGTGCTGGTAATATAAATAGTAGTAGTAGTTGCAATTATAGCGGTAGCAGTATTAGAAGTAGTAGTAGTAGTAGTAGTAGTAGTAGTAGTAGTAGTAGTAGTAGTAGTAGTAGTAGTATAGTGCTGGTAATATAAATAGTAGTAGTAGTTGCAATTATAGCGGTAGCAGTATTAGTAGTAGTAGTAGTATCAGTACCAGAATTAGTAGAAGTGGTCATTTAAGTAGTAGTAGTAGTAGGAGAAGAAGGAGGCGGGTAGAAGTAGCGGTTGTTATAGTTGTTGTTGCAGCAGTATTAGAAGTGATAGTTATATTATAAAAAGCCTACAAAATTTATATTTTCTGTTGACACCATGATGATTATTATAAGCGCACATAAGAAGATAATAGTAATTTCAACAAAATAACTTCTTGTGGTATTCGAGTGATATACTAATATCAAAGAAGGTATATTTACTCACTGTAGTTACAAATATCAAGATTGCTGTGAATAGAAAAGTAACAAACTATCACTGTGATTCAAGGGCATAATCATATATCCAATGGGGGAAAGATACGTTCATACCATGATAATAAGACATTTAGCGCTTACCTTTTGTTCCAGAATATAGCAACATATCTGTATTATCGTCTACTCATTCAATGGGTTGCAAGGGAGGTTGGTCTGTTCCTCATTGGTATTACATATAGGCGGTGTCTTGTAGTGCTTACTATTGTAACACAAGGGACTAATCAATAAACATCTTTCATATCATGACTCAGTTAAACGCCTGCGGGCGCTATATGTTCTCTTCTGAAAAATATCGATCATTATAAGGTGACGAAGATAAAGATACAAAACAATTTACCTGAAAGAAGAGAATGAACACGAAATGTATTAATATTTGGTGAAATTGAAAATGATTGTGTGTTTCTAGTTTTGGTTAATTTTATTGGACCCTCCATACATGATTAAGTTATGTTTGTTCTTCGTGCCTCCATTTGTTCCTATATAGTCCCATACCCTTCCCCTCTCCCCTATCTCCCTTCTCCCCTCTCCCACTCCCCTATCTCCCGACTCCCCCTCTCCACCATCCCTCTTTTTTCTCTCCTTTCTTTCCCTCTCTATCTCCATGTCCCCTCACTCCCACTCTCTCTCTCTCTCTCTCTCTCTCTCTCTAATGCTCTCTCTTTCTTTCTTTCTTCCTCTCTCTCCTTCGCTCTTTCTTTATATTTCTTTATCCCTTTTTGCTCCCTCTTTATACTTTTTTGTATTTACATCTCTTTCTACGAATGAATCAAACTAGGAACAAAACGATAGTCTTGAACATGTCAATTGTCTGTAAATGAGGATCTTTTTGTAATTTCAGCTTCAATTGAGATTATCATCTTAAGCCTTCATCTTTAAAGTTATACATTACATGTCTTGTTATTTAATTTGAAATAATTGATAATTCAGTATAAGTGTAACTAATAAATGATTTCGCTGGAATTTAGACTAGTCACACATGTTGGCCAAGAATAATTTAGAAGCTGACTATTCTATCATAAAGTGAACGGTCGTCGCTACAACAATACAATGACCATACACAATCGTGTTCCCTCGGGGGCTTAATCAATACACGCCTTTCCTAAAACAGACAACCGATAGTACAAAGGATTGTTATCGATTTTATCGTTTTCTTTTCTTCGCGCGGTTCTGGGGGAGGACTCGAGAAAACACACTCTAAAAGTGGAAGATTGTTATTATAGCTATTAAATGTATGCAGAGTGGATTGGATATTTGGAAATGTATTGAGACCATTACTGCATGTCAGGACTGCATTATGAGAGCGTGAAGATGATGTTTATTTAAATATAATCTCATTTACGAAGAAACTCATAGTGTAGGAGACAATTAGGACTTTTAATGAGGAGCCGAAATCGAAGATATTAAGCATTCGAAGGTCGTACAGCTTTTCTATTCCGCGGAGCATGACAAGACTTGGTTTGGAGAGAATGAACCATATACAATTATGAAAGGTAAGCAACACAAAATTATTTTTTGTTATAATTCAGTTGCATTGTAAATTAAAAGTGAAAGAAGGTAATAAGTTAACGAACTACATGTAGTTTACTATTATTTTCTTTATATCATGTGTTTGTTTCAATACAGCTCCACAACATAGCTGTGGCTGAGTTTATTAGCCCTAAGTCATGGGTTTTCGCAATCCAAGGGGGATACACAATTGATTGGAGCATTACATTTCATGAAACTGCTATTCTAACTATTAAATTGATAGCTTATTATGATTTTACCAGATTTATTACAGTTATTTTGATAATTACTATTTCCGTCATCATAATGATAATGATGATGATGATGATGATTATGATGATTATTATCATTGTCATTCTTATTGATAATGATAATATTAACAACAACGAACAATAAATGAATTAATGATGATGATGATGATGATGATGATGATGGTGATGAAGATACTCTATGCGACTGCGGAGAGACTCAGACGATGGACCACATCTTGCAGTGCAGCGGAACGGGTTGCACAGATGAAGACCTGGCCCTTGTTAATGAGACGGCCATCGCATCAATCGGGCGATGGAAGAACTTAATTTAAATTTAATTTAAATAAGGAACTTTACATAACTATCTTGATCTAAGGAGACACGAACGAACGATGATGATGATGATAATAACAATAATAATAATAATAATAATACTAATAATAATAATAATGATAATATTAGTGTAACTGTTTTATTATTATTGTAATTATTATTATTATTATTATTATTATTATTATTGTTATTATCAGCTTCTTCTTGTTATTATTAGAATTGTTGTTGTTGTTGTTGTTACCATTGCTATGGATAATGTAATCATTATCATTGATTCTACTATTATTGTTATCATAGTTATCAGTTTTATTGACCGTATGACATAATGCCTAGTATAGGCCACAAGCACTCTTGTCTAACACTCATCGAATTCAAACTTCAGCCCTCTTACAAATTTATGTCACCTTACTGAAAATCCCCAAGCCTGAATTTATGTATATGTTGTGACGTAATAATTGTTCTTGTTTTGTTTTCATTTATAGCATCAACATCGGAAATGAAGCCACCTCAGAAGTAAGCTGGTTTCAGAATGGTGTTCCTAAAATGCGTCTGACGGAATAGGAAACAATAATCCAGAGGTAATTATCTTAATTAACCCATTGCCTGCCGTAACCGGTTGGCCCTGTATTAATTATATGGGAATGAGAGAATTCAGAAGTCAGCGGGTTAGGTCTATCACCATGAACAGATAAGCTCCCCCCCAAAAAAAAATAGGTGCCTAAAGAGCACTGAAGTCCGTAAGACATTAAAGGTAATACAAAGTTTTGGTATGGGGTCATGAATTTGGTTCAAATGAACATATTGGAAGCATATGCGATCCTACAATATTCAGTGATCATTGTCGCGGTTGAAATTGAGTTTAAAGTTATGAAATTGTAAATAATACACTCTTTTTGTTGTATAGCTCCCTCTCAAGGTCAAGATATTAATTAAGCTATAAAACAATGCTTCTTGACTAAAATCGACCAATTTGCTATTCTTGTTTGGAAGTTATATATCATATCTACATATTCTGAGAATTTCATGGTCGCAGCTACCATTATACGGCCGTAGGCGCTTTTTTAAATGTTATCAAAATTTACCGGGAGCACCGGTAATTTCTCGAAAGCAGAAGTGTTTTAGAGGCTAAATTTTATATTGCTTATAATACATCCACAGGGGCATCCAAATATATCCAAATTGTAAAGAATCACTATCCACAATTTTCAAAATTTCCCAAAACTTTGTATTATCTTTAACAGATATCCAGACTGTTCTTTAACAATTGAAAAATTCATTAGACAAATATCTAGATTCTAATAAGTAAAAACATAAGCGGTAAAACTGGAGTATGTTGGATAGCCTATATCAGCATGGGGTGTTTCACAATGACTAAGATCGACTTTAGGTTTGACTTAACTATGGCAGGCCATTCATGCCACTGTTTGCTCTCACCATTTACTGGCATTGGTCTCTCAAGAGAAGTACAAATCATGGTAACAAATCTACAGAATTTACATTTTTGATGATATATTAGGGGGAAAAATATCATCTAAAGATCATAATGGTGAGAGCAACCAGTGGGATTAATGGCATGCCATAGTTAAGTCCAACTTGTAGTCAATCTTAATCTTTGTGAAGCACCCCCCCCCCCCCCTGGTGCCTTTTTGGGGGGAGGAAACCAACCTCTGGTTATTGTTAAATCCAAAGTGTGTATAGCTAAGTATCCAAGGGGATATTATCCATATAATATATTGAGGTTTTGTAACCCCAAGTTAAAATATGATACCTAAAGGCACTTTAGGAGTATATGCCCTGTATTTTCTTCTGATCTTTGCTTTTCTTTGCTTTTATTTGCTTTTCTTTTCTTTCCCTTTCTTTCTTTTTTTGGTCAGAGATTTTTGGTATATTTGTGCTACTATTTACAAGATTATAGAACCCTGTTCTATTTCAAATATTATTGACATTGTGCCTTGGAAATGTATATCTTTTGGCTAATGAGAAATTTGATAAACCATTCAATAATGCAGATTTAAAACCCAAATAAGTAGGTAGAGTTTAATAAAACACTGATTCCTTGAGCGCCAATTGTGAGTTAGTATCCCCTGTAAAAAGAAATCTATAATAATTGTTTTATGAAATGAGTACGTGGAAATCAATCTATTGTTAAATCAATTTCTCATTTTGCTATAGAATTTTAACGAACCTCTTATGGCAAAGTTCAACACACACAAGGTTTGTAATAATCGTGTGAAAGGATGTCAAAATGACCCTGAATTATTATGAAATGATAACAATGATGAATGTGGAAATAATTCCTTTATCCCATGTTCACGACCTTATATTTCCAATCCTAAGTATTGACTTTTCTTTTCTTTTATGTTTGTTTAATACAGATCACCAAAAACTCGACGGAGCAGTCGTCTAATTCTGGATCTCAAATGGTTGGGGAAGATATACATTCCATATGCTTCTCCTGACAGTGATAATAAAACAGTGAGCTCCGAATCTTCACATGAAGTTCGTTCCCTTGGCAATCAAGAAGATCCGATCTAACTATCACCATGCCTCGTCCTATGCGAAGAAAGCGTCCCATAGGAGGCCAAAATGTCCAACCTCAATCCAATGTACCAGGGTCGAAGTCTCCTCCACAAGTGTTCGCCCGGCAGATCCAGGGCCCCGTTGAAGTCAAATCGCTCAGTTATAGCGTCCAAAAGAAAAAGAAGAAGAAAACGAAAAAGGGAGATGAGGATGATGCTGAGGTGGAGAAAGAAAAAGTTCAGGAAGAAGAGGAAGAGGATGAGGAATGGTTAGCACAGAAGAAAAGGAGAGAGGAATCGCTGAAGCAATTTGAGCTTCTCACTCAGAGGAAGAACCAAAGGAAATTGGACAAGAAGAGAAAGAAGGAGGATGCAATAAGACAGAGGGAAGAGGGTATCAAACGGAAGAAGGAGGAGGAGAAGGAGCAGAAAGAATGGCTGGAGAGGAAAGCCCGTCTGGCAGAGATTCGTAAAGCAAGAGGTCTAGTCGGTGATGGCACTGATGCAGCGCCACGCCCACCTCCTCCAGGAAGAGGGCGTGGTCTAGTTAGAGGGCGTGGCAGAGGTCGTGGTCGAGGGAGAGGTAGGGGGAGAGGATTACCACCCCAAGGGAGGAAACAACCCCCTCCGCTGGGCCGCGGGGGTCGTAGGCCGGGCACCCTTGGGAAGCAACCGACAATGGAAGCCATCATCGAAGAGCAAGAAGGAGATAAACTCTCACGTCAGGCGTGGACCGAAGCTTCGAAAGATTCACATCTTCCAGAGGCTCCTGAATCCTCAACCCAGAAGAGAACTCTGTCTCGAATCGATGATACCGCAGAATTGCAAAAGAAAGATGAAAAGCGAGAGGAAGTCAAAACAGATGGAGACCAGGTAGAACCTCCTCCTACGAAGAGTAAAAAGTTCTCGAAGGTAGCCGGTTTTGTTGCTAGAATGCTTAAAGCAAAAAAGAAAGAAGACCCAGAAGGGGAGACTGTTGAGAAGGAAGGTGAAGGAGATAGCGTTCCACGTCAGGCCTGGACAGAACCTGGTCATGAAGCGCAATCGTCAGATATTCCTGAAGCTTTGGCAAAGAAGAGACGTTTTTCTAAAACAGATAATGAAGGAGAATTGCAAGATATTGAAGAGGCGAAAGACGACGACGAGAGAGAAGGGAGCGCAAAAAAGGGAGATGAAACCCAACCACCTCCTCGTAAGAATATCAAGTTCTCCAAAGTGGCCGGTTTTGTTGCCAGAATGATAAAGGCAAAAAATAAAGCAGCAGTCCCACCAACTGGATCCGATGTAACGACAGACATCCAAAAAGAGGCCGATGACAAAAAGATAGAGGCAGTTGAAGATATATCTCCAAGACCTAAAACCGAAGATGAGGTAGAGGAACCAGATCGTACCAAATCAAAATTAAAACGTCAGACCACTTTCCACGATGGTCTGTCTGATGAGCACCGGCTCACCCCAGTGGAGGAGCCCGAAAAAGAGAAAAAGGGATCAATAGTTGAAGAAACGAAATCCGTTGGAAGTGAAGCTAAAGAGGGGAAGTCACGTGCTGAAGGTGACAGAAGTGTCGGTTCTGGGGAAATCGAAAAGGATTCATCGGAGAGTCGTACGTCAGATGATAATCAAAGAAAGGAGGTAGCAATAGACAAGGTATCTCCATCAGAAAGTGACGGTGCTGAAGAAAAGGAAGGAGTCTCCTCAGAAGTGAAGTCAACCTCGGACAAGAGCCCAGGAATGCCTTTTGAACAAGCTGACGGTGATTTAAAACCCGACACCGATGTGGATGTAGGCCTACTTGTGCCTTCCGTTGAGGGGAAAGTGATTGTGACAGAACGAGTAAAGATAATGGTTGACTCTCGATCAACCCAGTGGACACCCCATGACTTTATTACACCTACAATTCCGCATGAGGAAAAAGACAAAGATAACATAAGTGAAAAGAAAGTCGACACCACGCCAATACCTGAGTCAGGCCAAGAACCCTCTCTTTCGCGAAAGTCAGGTGAGGAAAAAGAAGGGGGTGAAGGATACGACACACAAAATGAGAAAGAGTCTGACGCCTCGCCCAAACCTGGGTCGAGCCAAGGGCCTTCTCCTTCAAGAGCATCGAGTGAGCAGAAAACTAAAGATGAAGACGATGGCAGACGAAGCGACTCAACACCGAAACCTGGGTCGGGTATGGATCGTAGTCCTTCAAAAGCTTCAAGTGAGCAAAATGAGGAATATATAGAAAGTGTACTCAAAGAAGACCTAACGACAGAGGAAAATCAAAAAGACGATATCTTTGATAACATTGTTGCAGACTTAGATCGACCGGCTAATCCAATACCCGACATGAAGAAGATAACCGTGCCAAAATTAGACCCGAGACCCGATAATCCGATGCCCACTGAAATACATCCGAAATTGATTGATATTGAAATTGATGATGAATACTATTTAGCAGGGAGGTTACCTAAAAGAACTTGGAAATTTGAAGATAATTCAGACTACTTAGAATTGCAGCTGTTTGCAAGGAGTGACAGGATTGCTGAGCAGCGAAAACTTGAGAAGTTCCGGAAAACAGAAATGGGTTCTCTTCTTGATCTTGTACTGGAAGGATCCAAAGTACTCCCTCTTGAGGTGTTTGAGACAGAAAGACACCACAGGGGTTTCGAAAAGATATTGACTTCTTTGATAAACGAGGAAAGGAAACTCCAAACTCCACCTAAAAAGAAGGAACCTGATGAAAAACAGATAGAAATTCCCTCCACCCCTGAAAATATAGACTATTCAATAGGTAGAGAGCCGCAGGAAACAGATAATATTGATGAAGATTTCGAGGCACCTACTGAGGATCAGATACCAACGAAGGATGAATCAAGACCAGCAACACCAGTTGAGGAAGTTCAGTCAGATGCAAAGATTGGAGACAAAACTACGCTTTCTCAAGATAAAGATACATCGTCTCCTCCATCTAGCAAAGCAAGTCAGCTTTCAGAAATAGATGGAACGAATTCTCCAAAACCGAAATCTACCCAAAAGATTGAGACAGGTATAGAAGAACCTACAAGTGACAAAGATATATCGTCTCCAACAGCCAACAAAGCAAACCAACTTTCAGAAAAAGATGGAGTGATGTCACCAGAAACGAAATCTCTTGACAAAGTCGAGGAAGAGGACGAGGAAAATCAACCTAAAAAAGATACATCGTCTCCAACAGCCAGTGTTGATACTACACTTTCAGAAAAAGATGGATCTAAGTCACCAAAAACGGAAGCTCCGGAAAGTGTTGAGGTGGGTAAAGAGGATTCTAAAACCGATAAAGACATATCGTCTCCGTCAGGTAGTGAAGAAAGAGAACTTTCGGGAAAAGACGGAGGGAAGTCACCAGAAACAAAATCTACCGAAAACGTAGAGGCAGGGCAAGAGGAAGCCGAAACGCAAGAAGATACATCATCTCCAACAGCCAAAGAACCAAGCCAACTCTCATCAAAGTCATCAGAACAGAAATCTCCTCAAAGCGTCATGCCAGATGTAGATAAAAACATAACTCAAATAGCAGTATTACCTTCAAATATTCAACGAAAACATGCATTGTCACTTCTCGAGTCTGTACAGATCGATATGATGGGTGTGTTGGATTTGGACGCAGAATCAAAACCATCTGATGGAGCGGAAGGAAATACTTTGGTAGGAGATGGGGGAACAACTCTAAGTGATGATGATCTGGTAATCAAGAAAGATTATACCACCTCTGATACATCCACTCCCGAGGACCATGGCCGGGAAACAACTTCTGGTAAATCAGATCGTGAATCTCTAAAGAGAGTAAAACCATTTTCTGGAAAGACAACACCGGAAGCAAAAAGAGATTTATCTAAGGAACAACCAATAGAAACTGAAGAAGACAGGGATGTTATTGAAGACGGAATTTCAAAAGGTGAAGAAGAAGAAAAAGTAAAGGACGTAAACGATACTAAGAACATAAAAGAGTCTTCGAGACCACCGAGTAAGTTAAGTGAAGGAGACGAACAAAAAGATAAAGATAAGGACACCACTAAGGAAACGTCGAGGCCACTAAGTAAGGAGACCTCCATACCGCCAACTAAGTTAAGCGACGAGGAAGAAAGGGAAATGGAAACCAAAGATACAGAGACTGTTAAGGAGTTTTCTAGGTCATCAACTAAGTTAAGGGATGGCAAAGAAGAGAAAGAGGACGTCCAAGATAGAGAAAGCAGAAAAGGAGACTCAAGAGCATCAAGTAAGTTAAGTGATGGAAAATTAGAGCAAGAAAGGGACGTGAAAGAAAGGGACAGCAGTAAGGAGACTTCTAGACCACCGACTAAGTTAAGTGATGACAAAGAAGAAAAGGACAAAGATTTCAAATATACTAAGAGCATAAAAGACACTTCGAGACCGCCGAGTAATTTAAGTGAAGGAGACGAACCAAATGATAAAGATAATGACACCACTAAGGAGACGTCGAGGCCACCAAGTAAGGAGACCTCCAGACCGCCAACTAAAATAAGCGACCGAGAAGAAAAAGAAAAGGAAGCCAATGATACAGAGAATATTGAGGAGATTTCTAGGTCATCAACTAAGTTAAGTGATGGAAAAGAAGAGAAAGAGGACGTCCAAGATAGAGGGAGTAGAAAAGAAACTTCGACACCGCCCACTCAGTTAAGTGATGGCGAGGAGGAAAAAGAAAAGGATATAAGATATACAGATAGTAGAAAAGAAACCTCAAGGCCACCAACTAAATTGAGTGATGGGGAAAAGGAGAAATTAAAGGATGCCAAAGATACGGAGAGCTTAAAAGTGTCTTCTATACCACCGAGTAGGGCAAGTGAGGGCAAAGAAGAAGTAGAGGATATCAAAGATAGAGAGAGCATCAAAGTAACATCAAGACCGCCGACTAACTTAAGTGATGGGGAAGGCGAAAAGGGAAAGGATACGGCTAGCAGTACTGCGGCTTCAAGGCCATCAAGTAAATTAAGTGATGGAAAAGAAGAAAAACAGAAGGAAATCGAAGGAACACAAAGCATAAAAGTGACTTCGAGACCACCGACTAGGTTAAGTGATGGAAAAGAAGAAACGGAAACATCTAGACCTCCAAGTAGTGTAAAAGATGAGACCGAAGCTACTTTAATCAATATGACTGAAGATTTTTACTATCCTTGGCTTTATCCAACTGAAAAGGACACTATAATACTGGAAGATAGAGAGAATGCCCCTCCAAGTAAAAGTGCAGAAACCAAATCCCGAGAACAAACGGCAGGATCTGTAGCAGATTTTGCAAAGGCGACTAAACCAAAAGAAGAGGTAGATGGCCAGTCACGCGATTCAAAAGAACCGCATGAGCACACGTCACCACCCAAACCTGAAACGGAATATAACGAAGATAAACAATCGTCGCCGAGTCAGGCAAAGGATGACACGAATGGTGATGAGCTTGCAGTAGTGAATGTCATCCCCACTGGGTCCCATGCAGGAGAGGCAACAACAGCATCTTCTCCGAAAATCAGTAAGACTCCAATAGACGCCGAAGAAACCGTTCTTTCCCAAAGTCAACACTCTCGTAAAACGAAATCAAGAACATCATCAGAAAGGATGCAATCAGGAAAAAGTACAAAGTCCTGTGATCCTACTGAAAAGAAACGGTCGACGAGTCAACTGTCTGAGGAAAGTGATGTCAGAGTCTCGTCAGAAATTCCTAGCGCTAGAGATAAATCAGGCAAAAGAATTGATGCCGATGGAGTTACATTACCAACTGACACCCGATTGCCTGATCATAAAGAGGGGGATTCTGTGCAAATCCTGCCGGGTGAGAAAACTCTTCCGCAAAGTGCAAAACTGGAAGAGGCTAAAAGAGACACCAAACTGACCACGGATGTCCTTTCAGAAATTGCAGTGTCTACCGATAAGGTCCCAGGAGTAAAACTAGGAGAGCCAGCAACTGATCATCCTAAATCTGAAGAAGGTGGCGTTGCTGTTGGTTTGATAGCTCCAGATTTAGTTCTTGTGAGTCAGAAAATTAATCCCCCTGACGATACGGATGCAAAATCTAGAGAGAAAGGTGGAGACAAAATTGCCCTGCTAGAAAACGCACTTATAGACAAGGAGCAGCTAACAGCTGAAAGGGGACGAGGAGGAGGGAGAGGAAGAGGGCGTGGAAGAGGGCGTGGTCGAGGAAGAGGACGAGGTAGAGGCGTGGTGCAGGATGGGGAAGAAGTCCAGCCGCAAGAAGGAGATCAGGTTGAGCAGCGAGGTAGGGGGCGTGGACGAAGAGCACGTGGGCGTGGCAGAGGGCGTGGTCGCGGCAGAGGTCAAGTGCCAGATAATGTTGACGAACGTCCTCCAGAGAGCGACATTCCTGCAATAGTGGACGAAATCGAATCAAAGGGACAACCTAAAGGAGAGGTAGGTCAGCAAATCACTCATTCAGGTGATGTGCCTGTTGTTGAAGAGAAGGTAACGCATGGAGAGAAAGTATCAGAAACAGAAAAGGGCGAAACTACAAAGGGAGATATCGGAACAGATGACAAAGACATCAAGGAAAGAACAGAATCTCAGGAAAGTCAAAGTGTTAAAACGAGAGAGGAAAGTAAGCCATCAGAAGGCAATATTGGAGCAGGTGAAAAAGAAATCAAAGGAGGAAAAGAATCGCAGAAAATTGGAAGTGTTGAAATAAGTGAAGAAATCAAGGCGTCGAAGAAGGATGTCGGAACACGTGACAAAGAAATCAAAGGAAGAGCCGACTCAAAGAAAAGTGGAAGTGATCGAATGCATGAAGATGAAGCTGGTGCTAGTGTTCACCGTGTTTATTCATCAGAATCAGTGAGTCCCAAAGCTGAAGACGCATCTGCTAAGACTAGGATCTCGTCTTCACATAAAGGTTCTACGGCACGTTCCCGAGATCCAGAGCAATCGAAAATTTCAACCCAGGTGGACGACGGCAAAACCTCATCAATTAGTTCTCATGGAGAGAAAGTATCGACAAAAAAGCCTGATGCCGATGTACACCCGGACGAACGATTGAGCACAAGCATAAAAGATGATCTCCCAACTTCAATCGGCAAAGTTGCTTCTGACAAAGGAAGCATAGCCTCTTTGCGACAAGGACTTACAAGCGAGACTGAAGATTCGAAATCACTGCGTTCTTCAGAGCAAAAACCTAGTTCAGTAAAATCGGATGGAAAGGTGGTTGATAAGGACAAAGGAATATCCACGGAACTCGCCGACAGTAAAGACGTTTCTCTGGAGAAGGACGTTCAAAGTCCGTTGCGTTCTGATGACTTGATACAGCCAGAGGTTTCCTCTAAGAAGGACACAACACCGTCAAAAGTAGATGGCTCAAAGTTAAATGTTACCGATAAGGCCGATACGGAGTCACATCTACAAGATAAACTGAGCGAAAAGGAGAAAGAGGATAGCACAACTCGTTCCAAATTCGATGACGAAAAACAGTTGAAAGATTCATCCTCACAAGCGAACATAGATGAAGAAATACAAAAGAAAGAGGTACTTGGTGAGAGCGTCCTTAAAAAGAAGAAACGTAGAAAAGAGGCCCGTAAGAAGAAAAAGAGTGATAGAAGTGATAAGTCTGGCACAAAAGAATCGTCCTTACAGCTGAGCCATCCTGGAAAAGATGTAGGAGACACACCCCTCGAATCACTGACCTCGTCAAAACTGAAACAATCCAGGCAAAGCGACAGCAGTGGACAAACGCCAACAGATATTATTAATATCAAGAAGAACTTATTGAAAATCATGCAAAGGTCCAAACAGCTGCAGATACTCGAAAATGATCATCGCAAAATAAAGGAAGAGGAAGAAAAAGAGGAAATCCCTTCCCCAAAAGATGAAGCTCCGAAGAAAAAGGAAAAACCATCCCGCATTGCTGTACTTAGAAAGAAAAAAGAAACTGCAACTGACAGCTTGTCTACTAGTTTTCGCATCAAAAGACAAAAGAAAGAGGAAGAACTGGCATCAATCCTTCCACCAGAGACTACTTCTGATAGAACGGACAGCACCGAATCAGTGCCTCAAAACTTAGGAACGTTGATGAATCTTAACAAAATCAAAGAAAGGTCCAAACATCTTCAGAACTTAGAGAAACAAGATGTTACAGTCACGACAGATATTGACATCGAGTCATCTGAGCCGGAATCTTCCGAGTCTTCCGTATACCACAAGGAAATTATGTTTGAAAGCCCGATCGAGTCGGCAGAGTCACATGAATCAAAGATTCTTAAACCTTGGACTTGGTTTAGCCCTGGAGTCACGCCGACCGCATTTGAAAAGGTGAACAGTTACCTTGGCTTCGGTCCTAAAGGAGATTCCCCCGGAGCAGAGTCGCTTGGTCCGATTAGCGAATCAAGCTCTTCTTTTAAGGATACGGAAAGTAAAATTGAAGGCATACCGGACGATAGCATCACCCATGAAAACGACGATGTCTCAGAGTTGCCTCCCAAGCCGAAGAAATTTTTGAAAAATTTAGCAAAAATCATAGAAAGATCGAAGCAACTCCGGAATATGAAAAAACAAGGTGTAAAACCCGCTTCACCTTCAGGAAAATCGCCAACAAGCTTTGGCAAACCAGGGGTTTCCTGGTCAAAGGGTAACATCTCTCACAAAAGTGGCAGTGGCGAAGACGACGGTGAACAAAGTACAAAGAAAACTGAAGGGAAGGCGTCCACAATAACTCAAAAAGCCCTTACGGGAACATTTTTTGATAACCAGTCCTATTTTGCATCAACGGTGGATATCTCAATCAAAATCGCCAGTGACGGAGAAAGTGAAAAAAATGGTTCTACCGCAGGGTTTGGAGACCATTCTACCTATTCAGAGTATTCGTATACGGACACTCTAATGGAGAAATCCACAATGAAATCACAGAAATCATCCATCCTCCGAGCTACCAATACTACAGGCACAGCCAGGGTCAAGTCTACCGAATCCCAGAAAGGTAAAAGAAAGGAGTCAACTGAATCTGGTCGGGTAACACCCATATCTGACAGGGATTCTTCAAAACAGGAAAATGATTCCAGACAATCTCATGAAACATTACCAACACCTTTAGAAGAAAAGAGAGGCATATTCGTTAATGTAGATGATGGTGAAAATGGAATGCAAGAAAGAGACATGGACGCCAATAATATTAACGATGGTTTAAATCAAAAGCAATCTGTTCAATCGACTGACAGGATCATACACAGTAATGGAGAGAAGAGAGGTAGTGCTGCATCGGTGAATGATTCCCAGCGAAAAGAAAGTGCTGGCAGTCAGAAATCAATATTTTCTAAGAAAACATCAATCAAACATGGCCAAAGAACGAGCCCTCATACACCAGCAACAGTAAAGAATGGGGTTACGATTAGCGACAGCAGGATGAAACCAATACTACCGGATCCCAAAAAGATGGCACGGTCAAGTACAGCTGGCACTACAGCAACCTTACCATCCGCAAGCAAAGTATCATCAAAGAAATCTGTAAAACAGAAGGAAAAAGATTCGACTGAAGACAACAACGACCTACCATCAAGCCATAGCGGTAGCTCTTCGCAGACTCCCCAAAATACTGGAAGAATCTATAAAGACTTGGAGAATATGTGGAAGAAATATGGAAACCTACAGAATGAAAATAAACTCCAGAGACCTGACAGTAGAGGTTCAGTATCCCCAGATGATAAGAGATATGTTCAAAGAAATGAAAACAATACTGATGAACTGCCAGATAGATCAAACCAGGAAGAAACATCAGTCAGACATGGAGATAAAGAAGATGAAGATGCTATGGAACCTCCCGGTAAATCTGAAACTGTCGAAAAAGATCCAAATCGTGGTAAATCTTCATTCTCTACGAAATCTTCTAAAATGACGCCAGAGGAAGGAGCAGCAATAATTAGCGACGTAGACAAGTCTCACGCAAAGTCCCAAACGCCGCAAACTGTTTCGAGAACAGGGACTCATAAAAGTGATACATTCGATGGAGATAGAGCCAATGCTACAGCTGGACAGCAAGTTGCTGGTAGACAGTCATCAAAATTTCCAGACCAACCTTCATCAGCTGCAAGGAATAAAATATCTCCAACAGCTGAATCGAAACCCAGTGTCGTCTCGGGTGACAGGGCTCGGAGAACTTCTGGCAAATCAGCGAAATCGGAAGTAAGTCAGATTGCCGGACAACCTGCAGTACTTGCAACTGAGCTTAAAACACCATCATCGTCTAGAGTTGCACTTTCGATAAAGTCACCTTCAAGAGGATCTGCAAATAAGCAAGAGACTGGTAATGTCCAAACAAGGTCAAGCGGCCAAGAAGAATTGAGGAAAGAAAGAGCGGCATTCAATAAGTCTTCCTCTACTGAAAGTAAGATTTCCAGGGCTTACGATAAATCAATCAGATCAGCTGGGTCAGGAGAAATATCAAGCAGTCAAGCTCCTGTTGTTAATCAAGAAGGAAGCGAGCGCAAGAAAGACATTTCTGTGACAAATGCAACAAATCATGCTGTGGACCGCTGTACAAAAAAGGATACACGGCAAAGCGCGAATTCGAGTGCAAGTAGAAACGTATCACTATCTGGTGACAAACGTACTCCTACAGTTCGTAGTACTACATCAGATGAGAATACAACCCTTCAGTTACCAGAATCTCGAAAATCGACGAAGGATTCTAACCGGCGAAGTTCACCTTGTAAGACTATGTCGCGAGACGTTGATCGCAGATCCGTAACAAGTTCGGCTGACTCTGGTGTGACACATGGCGTACAAGATGCAGTTACACAGGCAGAAGAGTTTACCAAAGTCACTCCAGTCACTCCAACTAGCCCTCCTTTTGAACCGAAAGCGCCATCGGGTGGTAGTGAAAACAATAGAGAATTTGTTACAAGTGATCAAGTTGCGCCAACACAAAGTCGAGAGGATACACCGGGAAGTATTTTTTCAAAGATTTCCGGAGAGACCTCCAATATCACAAAACAGCATATTACACCCAGTCAAAGAGAAACTCTTGTACCCATGTCTTCTGTTCGATCTGCAACTGCCATTGAGTACTCCATTGATAATAGTGTCGGAGGAAATAAGACAAGTCCAGGAAAACATATTTCGCGTAGCCTACCTGATTTTACAGCAAGTGTTGCCGAGCATTCAGATGGAAAACAACTTACGTCTAGGGGTGGAACTGAACGAGATTCAGACCAATTAAGGCAGTCTACCAATCGGACAGATAGGAATAGTGTAAATTCTTCAAGTGAAGTCGCAACTACTGTTGAAGGATCGTTTTACGTTGGTAAAAGAGGCTCTATCCAGGAAACGCGTAAAGTATCTGTAAACGAAAACTTGACTATCTCTCCGATGGGTAGTACGGACAACAAGAGGGGGAACAATAATATGTTGATCAGGAACACAGCTCGTAGCCCTACTCCTTCATTTAAAGGGTCTGTTTCCGATCAGGATGGTGTCAGACCAAGAAGATCGGAGTCACCTGATGATAGTACTCATGTTCATGAAGAAGCACAGCTCCTTGGTCAAACCTCCCCAAGCCTCTCCAGTGTTTATCAGAACATCCTTAACCGCAGCCCTACTCCTTCATTTAGCGGGTCTGTTTCCGACCAGGATGGTTGTAGTCCTAGAGGACCAAACTCAGCTTATAACAAACCGGATCATTCAGAAGTTAGAAGTGGTGCCCCATCAGGCACTCCTACATATTCCATACCTATTGCCTACAGCCAGGCATCAGCTCTAGACATCAAATCGCCTCGACCACCGACTGGACCAAAACATCCTTCGGTTAGAAGATCGTCCAGAGTCATGAAGTCCAGTGATGGACAGGACATTGTATCCCGTTCGTTAGGCTCATCAATAGACGAAAGTTCAAAGGAAATACTGGAAAATAATATAAGCCCGAAGTCAGACTTAGGTTCGGGAGTTTCAAAGGTATTAGAAAATATGGACGGAACATCCATTCAATCACCCAAAGACAATAGCAATCCGCGGGGAAGTTCTAAAAAGCTTTTTACTCCGACCAAGAAGCTTGATAAATTTCAGAGTACACCACAAAAATTTGAAAAAAATACAAATAAATCAAACTTATCACGTAAAACAAAGAGTGCTGGAGAATCTTCAAAACTGGTCACAAAAGCAATACCCGCTGCAGGGAAGAAGTCTTTATCTTCATCAAATGGTGCATTGCAAGATGAACGCATCACTAGTGGGTCGAGGCAGTCAGTAGGTTCCATAAATGAAAGTGTTACAATCGGAAGTGGAAGTGAAAGAGGAACACCCAAACAAAATGGACAGATATACCAGGATTTAGAAAACATGTGGAAAAACTATGAGCACCTAAACGACATTAACCAGCTGGACCGTATGAGTATGCCTGGTGAAGAACATGATGACATGCATCACTCAAATGGCTCTCAGGATGAAGGCGATAGATCAAAAGCATTACATGATGAACAGACTAGATCTCCACCTGGTCTTAATCTTGCCAGTGATCGACACACTGTTTCTCACACATCGTCAGCCAATACCCAAATGCCGAAGAAGACACCAACCGATTCACCTTCAGATAAGACAAGGACACCATTCGGGGATCAAGGTCCTAAATTCCTGAAGAATACACCAACCGGTTCACAGTCAAGTCAGGAAGCGAACATACAAGACGTTACCAGAAGTTCTTCGAAGAAGTCTCGAGAAAAGCCTAAATCACCTACATTATTACAAAGGTCTCCGGTGGGAGACCAACATGATCAAGATCCTCCATTGCCGAAGAAGTCACCAACTGAATCACAGTTGAGTCAAATATCAACAAGGCACGAGGTAACGTCTAGAAATTCTATAGTTCAATCTCAGACAAAGATTGAATCACCTGCATCTATTTCGAGGACAACAGCTCAAGACGAAGGTTCTCTGATGCCTAACGAGACACCAATTGGTTCACATCCGAGTCAATCACCAAACAGACAAGACATCACTTCCAAACGCTCTTTGAAATCACAGGCAAAGATAGAAGCACCTTCATCTATGAAGATGACTTCCCTGGACACCCAAAACTTTTCATTGCAACAGAAGGCTCCAAGCGTCTCAGAGCCGAGTCAAACACCTAACTTACATGAAATCGTTTCCAGAAGTTCTACTATGAAATCCCAAGTTAAATCACCTTCATCTGGGATACGGTCTCCAGTGGAAGAACAGGATTCTCCACTCCGGAAGAAGACGCTTAGTGCTTCACAGCTGAATCAAACATCAAATAGACGAGACATCGCTACCAGAGGTTCTTCAGTGAATTCTCAGGCCAAGACTATTTCGCCAGCACCCTTGATCCCGTCTCTAATGGAAAACCAAAGTTCCGCATTGCCGAACATCCCTTCATCTGAATTGCAGTTAAGTCAGTCATCAAAAAGACAAGACGTCACTTCCAGAAATTCTATGAAATATAAAGCAAAGCCTGAAACCCCTTCAGTTCTGAGAACGACACCCGCTGGAGGCCAAGAATCCCCATTAATAAAGAAGACACCGCCTGACTTTGGTAAATTGCAGGCAAAGAACCAATCATCTACATCCGTTAATAAGACAATAGTTCAAGATCAAGACTCTCCATTAACGAACGTGTCACCAAGTGGGTCACAACAGAGTCGAACATCAAACAGAAATTACGTTACTTCCAGAAAGTCTTCTGTGAATTCTCAGGTAAAGAAAGAATCACCAGCATCTATGTTGAAGACTCCAGTGGGTGACCAAGTCTCCCCGATGATAAAGACGCCAATGGATTCACAGCCGAGTCAAATATCAAACAGAGAAGACGTCACTTCGAGAACGTCCACTGTCAAATTACGGACAAAGACCAAATCACCTCTATCCCTTACAGAGACCCCAGTGGAAGACCAGGACTCACCATTACCAAAGAAGACACATCCTAATTCACAGTTGAGTCAAACATCAAACAGACGAAACGTCACTTCCGGAAGTTCCGTAAAGTCTCAGGCCAAAACCGAATCGCAAGCATCCTTTGCAAGAACCTCAGTGAAAGACCAGGGCTCGTCATTGCAGAATAGGACACCACCTGATTTTCAGTTCAGCCAAAAGTCAGAAATCGCTTCCGGAAGTTATATTGGGAAAACCCAGACAAATGCTACATCACCTATATCTATTTCAAAGACAGCAGTTCAAGATCAAGGTTCTCCATTGCCGATCAAATCATCAGCCGGGTCAGAACAGAGTCAACTTTCAAACAAAAAAGACGTCACTTCCAGAAGTTCTTCTGTGAAATCTCAGGCAAAGACGGAATCACAAACAACAATGATGAAAACTTCTCCATTGCTGAAGGAGACACCAACTGATTCACATCCGAGTCAAACATCAAATAGACAAGCCGTTACTTCTAGAAGTTCTGTGAAATCTCATTCAAAGACAGAATCTATTACACGGACCCCTGAGGAAGATAAGGATTTCCCAATGCCAAAGGAGACCCCAAATGTTTCACAGCTTAACAGACATGATGTCAATTCCAGAAGTTCAACCGTTAAGTCTCACAGAAAGACGGAATCTCCCGCATCTGTGTCAAGGACTCCTGTAGAACCACAAGGTTCCTCATTTTTAAAGAAGACACCAACTGATTCTCAACCAAGTCAAACATCAATCAGACAAGACATCACTTCCAAAAGTTCTTTGAAATCTAAAGCAAAGACTGTAACACCTTCATCTATGATAAAGACTCCCGTGCAAGACCAGAGATCTCCATTGCCACAGACGACACCAAGTGGTTCAAAGTTAAGTCGATCATCGAACAAGCAAGATGTCACTTCTAAAAGTTCTACTGTAAATTTTCCAGCCAAGACAAAATCAGCTAAATCTGTGATAAGGACTCCAGTGGAAAATCACGGTTCTCCACTGCCGAACGAGACACCAACGGGTTCGTAGAACTAAAAAACTGACAACGAGAACGTGTAATCACAATCGTTCTTTTCTGTGAAATTGGAATGTTTTTGTTTTTTTATATATATTTTTTTTAGGTTGATCCATGATTCTTGCCAATACTCTAATAACATCATATTTTTTGTTGAAAGTCTTAATTGAATTATCGTTAGCATGTCAAATCGTTTCGTAAGGTAATGAATCATAAATCCAACGAAACTTATAAAAATGATTACTTAAGCCAATATTTTCGTAGTTTTTAAAAATAATTCTATGTATAGGCCTTTTGTTGAACTCCAATGCATGTTGTAATGAAAAGTTGGAGAAATCATATTGGCAGGTTCTGACGAAGAAACTAATGGCTTTAGCTATTCCATCAAAAATCAATGATGATTGCTATTACTTTCACGGAATACAAAGAAGAAATGCATATAGCAGCAATTTTTTTTTATTTGAGGGTAGAGAGTATTTTACGCCTTTTGAAGTCTTGTAGTTTTGAGGAGATGCAGGAATTAGTTATTTTGATTAATTACTATACTTAGTCTGAAGATTATCATCTATCGGTATTACGAAATGGATAGTATCAATGTTTGTATGGGCTGATTTAAATGAAGGCGGTCAGGTTACCCCCATTGCTTACTGAAACCGGGTGGTACCTGTGTTAAGCGTATGGGAATTCGATAATTGAATAGTCAGCGGGTTAATATGTACCTTCATGAAGGGTTCCATTTCATCAGTGCGTTTTTCGTGATAACATTTTGATCGAATGCACTAGCCTGTATGTACTGTGAATTTCATCTTTATCGTTTTATTTAGTTAAAAACAATGTATTTTACTTCTGGGCCCCTTCTTAATATGACGGAGCCCAGGGCCCCGTCTTACAAAGAGTTACGATTGATCCGAATCAATCGCAAGTTCTCTAATCAATCGCAAGTTTGCAGTCTCCCATCTCTTATGTACATAGTTGCGATTGATATCAATCGTAAATAAGTTGCGATTGATATCAACTCTTTGTAAGACGGGGCCCAGATCTCAGGGGAAAAGAGTTTGATATTATTTCTCTATTTGATTTTCTCACGTCCTTCAGAAGGCTCTATGATAGCTTTTCTGAAAAAGAAAGTTTTCGACTGTGGATTTGTTATGTTTTTAATCTGCAACTGCCAAAATGTAGTCATGTTAACCTCATTTTACGAATAGGATTACGAAAAGGATCATTCTGAGCGTATATGTATTGCCATTTTATCGTGCCAATGGATCCATAGTGTTATACGGATTTTTGTTTTTTGTTTCATTCTGATTAACTTTACCACCTATGAAGTATGCCTATATACCGAAATTTGTCAGCGGAAAACACCCCGAATGTTTCCCCAAATTTGTATCCACTTAGATATATTACAAGAAAGATACAATTCTTATTTGAGTTAGGGATTGTAGTTTCGTATAATAATCTATTACTAGTCTTGATTCCCTCATGTCAAACCATTTAGATCATGATCATGCAACTGATAAATGTACATAAAAATTGAAACTGGTTGCACTTTCTATTCCTTCTCGGAGTCATTGTATACATCAATGTGTCTCTGAAGGTCTTCATCTGACACTCTGTCAGAACATGTAATATGCTCATGACGAGAGAGTGAGACTTTATGCTGGATGATGACTAAATTGAGTGTTTGAAGGATTGAGCGTTTGTTTGATTGATTAATGAATTGCTTGGCTGGTTGATTGGTTGATTGATTGATTGGTTGACTGGTTGACTGGTTGCCGACTTAGTTTTTTGATTGACTGATTGAATTTTTGTTTGTTTGTTTCGATGTTTGTTTGATTGAATGTTTGATTGGGTGATTGATTCACTGGTTGGTTGATTGATTGGTTGATTAATATAACGATGTGTGTCGAAGTGACTGGAAAATTGATCACTTTTTGTGTTTGATGATTGAAGTTGGGTAGGTTAATTGATTAAATAATTGATAGAGTGAGTGATTGATTGATTGAGGGTGTGAATGTGTGTGTTTGTCGGAGAAACAGTTCGTCTGTATGCGTGGCGAACTGATCACTTTCTTTTTTTTGTCTTTTGTATTTGGTTGGTTGATTAATGGCTGCCTTGATTGATTGATAAAGTGATTTATTGATGGTTTGAATGTTTGTGTGAATAATGTGAAATGGTTGTGTTATCATTTTATTTAATATTTTTGTGATTTATTCACTGTTTAATTGACAGCTTGTCCCTTCCTCTCTATCCCTCTCTATCTCTTTTTCTTCCTCTCCTAATCTCTGCCTCTCCCTCCCCCACCTCCTCCCCCACTTCTTCCCCTTCTCTCTCGCTCTCTCTCCTCCTCTCTCCTTCTCTCTCTCTCCTCGCTGCCCCTCTTTTTCTACGTCTCTCTATCCACTTTTCTCGTGTTTGTTTTCACTCTCTTTCCCAATATCTCTTTCATTCTAATTTTCTCCTCCGCCACCTTAACAACCTCCCCCCCCCCCCCCCCCAGCCCCACTCTCTCTCTCTCTCTCTCTCTCTCTCTCTCTCTCTCTCTATCTCCTCCGATCGACACATCTTTATTCATGGATGACAAAACTTACTTTCACGGTTTACGAAGAAGGACAATAGGGACTTTTAGATTTGCACAACGACAACGTGGATTGCTACGATCGACGTCCTTTTAATGCACTGCCTTGAATGGACGTCACACGTATCAGTCCATGCAAATCTAAAAGTCCCTATTATCTAAATTACACTCGGTTGGGTTTTACCCGAGGTTGGTGTGTATTCATCGCTACGCCACTAAAAGAATAATAAATCCACAATTTTGTATTGTGAATGGGTTGGCTGACTCGTCTGTTAAAATAAAACATTTGTATAGGTTGTTGGTAGCAGCGAGGATTAGCATTGTGGCCTTTGTATCCAGGCCACATGATGTCAACAAAGGAAGCATTCTCTATAGAGAAGGGCGGGTGGTATATCGCACAACATTTGCCCCGTTTACATCCTAAAGTTAAAGCCAGTCAGAATATAGTCCGCATTTGAAAGTCGCATTAAGAAGACAGTGCATTGCAAAACAGATAAGGCTGGTGATTTCGTGGAGTGAAATTTAAAGAAAAGGAAGAGAAAGATTCTATTTTTGTCAATGATAGAAAAGGAAAGAAGGGAAAGAAAGATTAAGAGGAGAAAGAAAAACTAATATGGAGAGAAAGGAAAATAAAGAATTGAAGAAAATTAATTATATCTGGTTCAGTTTTCTGGGTTTTTGTTATGGCCTTAACAATGTTAAATTATCGAAGACGGAGAAAAGCGATAGATGCTTCCAAAACCTCCTCATATTATGTCATGTATTTCAATCGTAAATTGGCAAACCAGTATAGATAATACGGAGTTCATGTACATCAGTTGATATTACTTTTTTTGTCTGTGATACTCACATCCACGCCAACCGCTTTACTTTGGAGTGTGAATGTCCCTTCGAAACAGACTCGAATATTCATAGACCTTTAAAGACTCCCCTGCGCATGCGCATAATCATGATTACAATCTCCTATATCCAACACAGCTTATCAATCAAGCTTGTGTTTAGCAAATATAACGATACTAAACTCCTAACCTTTGATACATGGACATTGTTCACTCACTTGGCAATAATAGGGACTTTTAGATTCGCACGAAGACAATGGGGATTGCTACGATCGACGTCCTTTTAATGCACTGCCTTGAATGGAAGTCACACGTATCAGTCCACGCAAATCTAAAAGTCCCTACTTATTCTGAGACTGGTCCGAATCACTTCAGTTTCGCTTCGATTCATAGGCACACGATCTCTCATAATTGAAACATGTTTAGAATAACACCGTCGTTAGTCAAATCTCGGTGAGATTAGTCAGTACATCATTGTACATGATATAAGCAGGATATTTATGTATATACGGATGCAGAGTTTCAAGAATATTTTGGAGTGAAAATTCATGGATTCAACATTAGCAGGAAGAGGAAGGAACTTGGTCTCTGATTAATAAGCCCACCGCTGCCGCATACATGATGTTAGGAAAGCAAAGAGAATAATTTGGGATTACAATCTGATCTGTTTTGGCGAAGAACGTATCCGTCACCTTGTGCATAGGTTTTTAAGGTGAGTAAGATTAGTATGGTTAATCGCACCGTGTATACTACTGTGGAATCGGATTTAATATGCTTCAGTTTTACTCGTAACAGCAAGAGTTTCCTTGTAGAGGGGAATAGCCAATAATTAGCCAGATATGTTTTTTTTTATTTCATTTTTTTAATAAATATTTACATTGAGGGAGAGGTAGGGAGAGGATGTGAAGACATCGTATAGCCGTGTATAATACTGTGGAATCGGATTATGCCTCAGGCTTACTTGTAACAGAAAGAGTTTCCTTGTAAAGGGGAATAGCCAATAATAAGCCAGATATGTTTTTTCCATTTTTGTTTTAAAATAAATGTTTACATTGAAGGAGAGGGAGGGAGAGGCCTAAGAAATCATCTAGCAAAGCCGTGGAAGGAAATATGATATACATGTATGTGTTCCAAAAAGGTTAAGAAATCATTTTCTATATTCATAAGCATATAACAATGCCATTTATTTCATGGCCGTGATGATAACTTCATTAATATTTGTTATAGTCTTATTTTCTTTGACTCTCAGTGTAATTTAGTTCAGTGATAGGCCTCACACTCGTGATAAAGGAACTAAATATACCGCCTCTCTCATATTTTTAATCAAAACCACTTCCCCTTCCTCCTCTTGGCACTGGCTATAGAGTGTGTATTATATTACCTATTTATATCCTGTAAAAATGTTCACCTTTATGCTGTACACATTGATCCATCAAGCAGCATGCCATTCAAGTGACTGACGCATATTCCATTCGCCTTTGTGTCATATCGCTTTATAAGTTTCGTAATCCTTGCGTGGTATTCCCCGTAGCTATATGCATGTTGATATTACCCAGGATGTGAAGGTATTTAATGTTGCGCATTTTCGGAGCCAACTTCTCCTTCTTCAGTCTGGTCTCGCTATACTATGCAGAGAGGTATTAATAGCTGTTCTTCATGGATTTAATTCGTATTGGAGAGAGCTTCCTTGGCTAGCAAATGAATTTATCACCGATTTCGCTAAAGTTATATATAGTTTAAATCGACTCTATATATTCCTACTGATTTTGATTAGAGTTAGCGTAGACTTGTGACTTTCAAGGTCTTCTATTGTGACGTGGATGTAAAACCGTGCCAATTGTATGTGAAGAACCCAACACCGTTTTACGTATACGATGCCAATAAGTGAAGCCAATACAATTTTGTTCTTGTCATTTTAATAGGAGGGTCAAACGTCAGTTTGTATTTGTGTTTGTTTCTTCGTTCTTTTTTCAATTCGGTTTTACGCTTTACTTTTCTGTTGTGTGTCTCCTTGTTACTTTTTATTACCTTTTCAACCTTTCTCCAAACTTATCATATTGTTTACGTTCTGCTTGTCTGGACAAAGGAGCCACGCTGGACAAAATTTCAAAGACAATTTTAGAAGAGGAGAAGAGAAGGTCTTTATATGGATTAACTGACGTCACAATACAATGTGCTGCGGAGGAAAGTTTTTATTGTGATTTCCCCCTCTTCTTTTTATTTTTCTTCTTCTGTTTCTTCTTTTTCTTCTGACTTTCCACCGTTGATACTAACTTATAATGCTGTGTCAATTATTTACAGCGTTTTTCTGGACAGAGGATCATAACTGGACAAATTCGTGAACAATTTTCTGAAGGATATTTTGATCGAACGATACAAGACGAGGAGGAGGAGGCCTCAGTATGGATAAACTGACGTCACAATACAACGCGTTAGCGAGGAAGGTTCTGATCGCGGCGGAGTCGGGCGAATCGGAGAAGTTTAAAGGGTTGTTTAAAGGACGACAACCCGAAGAAGTCACCGAGGCTTTGAATGATGTGTCGCAAGAAAGATACAACGATGTCCTTGGGAATGTGAGTATTATACATTTCAAAACAATTTGTTTAATAGTATTAATGTTGTGTCATCTATCTAGTAAAACTACCCCCACCGAATTAATGTGTTGTAGTATATAGTAGTAGTAGTAGTAGTAGTAGTAGTAGTACTACTAGTAGTAGTAGTAGTAGTAGTAGTAGTAGTAGTACTACTAGTAGTAGTAGTAGTAGTAGTAGTAGTACTAGTAGTCGTAGCGGTAGTAGTAGTAGTAGTAGTAGTAGTAGTAGTAGTAGTGGTAGTAGTAGTAGTAGTAGTAGTAGTAGTAGTAGTAGTTTTAGTAGTAGTAGTAGTAGAAGTAGTAGTAGTAGTAGTAGTAGTAATAGTAGTAGTAGTAGTAGTAGAAGAAGTAGTAGTAGTAGTAGTATTGACAGCAGTAGTAGTAGTAGTAGTAGTAGTAGTAGTGGGTTTCAGCGAGGCGCATGTAGAAAATGAAACAAGAACCCCTAGCCACCCGCCCCCCCCCCCCCTTCTCATATTATTCTTGTAGAACCGCATCTTCTGACAGCCGACAGGAAAGCCCTGCCAAGAGAACCACAATGGCAGTCTCGTCCTTAAATTTCAGGAAAATGTGGTCGTCGTGTTTGCTGGTATTATTCTCTTTGTATTAAATATACACGGTGATCGACATCTTATCCTGAAAACAGACACAATGGCTTATTAGCTGAAACCTTTGCATGATACTGATATAGGACTAATTTGTACATTTCCATGACATTTTAATACGAGAAAATCCTTGAAGAATACGAAAACATGCCTGTAAAGTGGCGAATATCAATGACAGTGACCATTTTTGTCTTCTTCAATTTTTGTTGTATTTCTCCAAATATATAATACAAACAAAAACATACAATTGATATAATTAAATTAATAATATCACAACAACTGTTCACCATGATTTGCTTTAATCTTACTACCATCAGCACTCTCATTTTTCAAAAGCCAATAGCAACATATTTTGGTCCGGAAATACAAAAAATGATGAAATATTCAATTGTTTTCATGAAACGGAAATAGAACAAATCAATTAGCCATGCTTCATTTGTCATCTAGGCCTGATTATCATTTTCCCCTTAAACCACTGTAACGGGATTGAACAGGACTGGCAAAATCACTCGGTCATGATATAATTAGTGTAGACGAGTAGTGTGAACACTCCGAGTGGAGCATGTTGTTGCTGTACTGGTTCCAAACAATTTTGTGCTCAATAATGATGTGGTGATCTTCACACCATCGCCAGTGCACCTGCTCCAGACCGTTGCTTGAATGATTTCGCGGTGAACCTGATGCGCAGACTCTGTCGTTTGACGCCAGTAACCTCGACAACGAGCGAATATGACGTCAACACTACTCTATAGACTTAACCTTGTTTGTATAAACAATTAATCGAAGTTTGGTCTGTGTATGCATATTAAGGCAAGAGGGTCAATATACAACCATGGACCTTCTTGATACAACAGTGCATTAGGAATTGAATAAGGGTACTACTTTAGGCAGATCTATAAGAAGGAGATATGCCAACAATTTTGTCATGTCTTTATATAAGCCATCTAAGCGAACTTCTTTTTTATCATAATGTTTTATTATAGGCCATTTATCAAAAGCAATTAGTAAGAAATCAAAACGTAGGTATCGGTTTTAGGATAGGGCATCGACTCCATTATCATTAGCTGACCAACTTGTATGAACTGTTGAGTCTGCGCACTATTAGTTTTCGACAACACAAAAAAAAGGAAAATGGGCCAATTCGATCTGCCCCATTACAGGACAAATTGACCCCTTATTTATGAACTTCTTTTGACTAGAAAATAATTTATATCTGTGAAAGAGAGAATGACATCTAGAGCCAAAACAACTGCTATTGTGCATGAACCTCACTGGCATTTATTCAAGTATTTGTTGTAAGAAATTATGAGCGATGGGTATGCAAAGATTTTTAGTGTTTTGAGGTAGTGAAGATATGCCATAAGTTCAACTATTGTTCGGTGGCCGCTCGTTGACTCTTGAACGCTCGTGACCGACTCAGTGGTTCCTTTATTCCTGAATCCTAACAAAAAAGTTTTGTTTTGACAACGTGGACAATAATATCAAATAGAACAATCAGAGATGGAGCTATACGTGAGCGATACTCACTATACTATAACCTGTCTATAAATGACTGAAATATATATATATATATTATTTGATTAGAAGGTTACCCTACAAACTTGATCTGTTTTCTTCTTTATTTGAGATAGAAAGAGAGAGAGAGAGGGGGGGGGGGGGGACCTAGTGACGAGTTATTCAATTAACCTGCTATTAATGAATGAACTACAATACTAAGAATACTTTCTGCATACATTACTTGTTGATATGGCGGGCGAGCCTCAGGCAGGTTAACCTTTCTTCAAGGAGTATGCATACAATTTGAATATGTTAGTAAACCCGCCTATGGGTCCGATTTGGTCGGTTAGGAGTCGGTTTGGCGGAGTGACTGCGGTATGAGCAAAAAGTGTGTAGTTGAATATCCTTGTAACTGTGTGCATAGTATGTGGATATAGCGGTTACATAAGAATGGTTAATCATTAATAGATGTGGTTTAAAATGGAAAGGCGATTAGACTTCAGTTTGACGTCTACATAACCAAAGTGGGATATCGTAATTCCTTTGACATGGAAATACCACAGCGACATGACATTCCTTCCTGTATCATATGACACTGTAGCAGATATAGAGTTGGAAATGTTACCCTAACCTCTTTCCATGAAATTATTGTCATAATATTGTTTATTCTTCTCAGAACTGTATTGATCATACTCGCTGGCTCTTAAAATAGATCACTTACATGTAGGTTCTGAAAAAATATACAATTATATAAATAGTGTATATTCAATTATGCAGTCAAACAAAATATAAAGATCATCCGATATATTATTTACATGAATATGGACAACAGGCGCGTACGCAGAGGGAGGGGGGGGGTAACCTCCCCCCTTCTTCAGTTTTTGTTATGTGTATGTTTTTTGAGAGCCCCCCCCCCCCCCCCCTTATGAGTTTTGATTTTTTTTTTTGATTTTTTTTGATTTTTTTTTAAATCCTAATGGACGACCTAAAAAAGATGACCTCCTCCCCCGCCCCCACCCCCCCCCCCCCCCCCCCCCCCCCAACGAAACGGAATGTCGATCGGTTTTAAATTTTCAAATTTCGGGACCAAAAAAAAAAAAGTCCTCTTACCCCCGCGATTTTGTTATAGATTCCAGGCAAAAACCTATGCAATTCGTAATGTGTAACAGTGTCTGCACTCTGAGAATACAGTATGCTCTTTACTTGAGTTGCTCCTAGTTTGACCATTGCCGCAGCCAGGAACTGATAGATCTATAGGCTCTACTCAATGTTCTAGGAATTGTGATAAAGTGTCAATTTAGAGTCTGTGCTTCCAGACTAGCATTGTTAGGGAACTCATACGAAACTATACTTTGTAATTATGGAATTTATCTCGCATTAAAGCTCTCTTTTGGATTAATTTCTATGTAAAGTGATTTCCGAAGAAGGAAGTGTCAAAGGAGAGTATGTGCTTGTAGACTAGAACTGTTAGGGAACTCATACGAAACCATATTTTGCAATTATGGAATTTATCTCTCTTTTGGATTAGTTTCTATGTATAAAAGTGATTTGCCGAAGGAGGAAAGAGCCTTTTAAAACCTTACATCCTGTCACGTTAGTATTTTATGTCCAGCGGAAATGCCTCAATACAATAACAAATATCGAATGTCAAAAATTATTTCCTCTTCTTTACACAAAGGTGTTTAATTTATTAATAAATACTCATTGTTTACTGAATGCCTATTATAATATGTCTTTAATTTTCGTATTAACTTGTACATTTTCTTCTTCATAATGTGTGCATTTTCACTCTTTATTTTTACCCAACATTGTTTTAGAATGACTCTGTTTAGAAATGTCGATATATTAGATTACTTGATTAAGAATGACAGCTGGCAGCATTAATTTATATAAATCTTGGGGTTTTGCTTTCAGAACTCCTTGATATCAACTAAATAATGATAACATCGTAAATCGCACTTAAAAATCACGTAATGCGCTGTATAATAATACTAATAATAACATTATTGACATCATTATTATCATTATTATCAATATTATTATTTTTACTATTTTTATTTGGCTCTTATCATTATTGTGTTTTAGTAGTTGTATCATTATTATTATTGTTTCTACTACAATATAATACTAATATTGTTATTAGTTGATAGCAATATTATAATATGTATCAATATTATGATTTTTATTATTACTTTGGCTCTTTTCATTATTGTTTTTTAGTATTATTCTCATTATCATTATTTTTACTACTACTACTACTACTACTACTACTACTACTACTACTACTACTACCACTACGACCACTACTACTACTACTACTACTACTACTACTACTACTATGACGACTACTACTACCACTACTACTACTTCTGCTGATGTTACTACTAGTACTACTACTAATACTACTAATGTTATTATGATATCATAATCGGTATTGCCATTGTTACGAAAATATGATAACATATTTTAATCTTTTTTTCCTTCTATCTTTCTTTTCGTCAGGTTCGTTTCACCCCTCTCATCGCCGGTGCCTGGCATGGGCACACCGATGTTATAGATGAACTCCTGAATGAGTACAAGGTAAATTTAACACAGTCAAACCTGTCTATAGCAACCGCCCAAGGGAAACACCAAAAGTGGTCTTTGTAGACAAGTTCCTTTAGTACATGTTGCAATGAAAAACCATTTTCGAGGGAAACAAAAAAATGTGGTCTTTGTAAACAGGTTTTTTTTTTTTAAAATTAAAATATCGGGGTCAAAATGTTTTTGTTTTTTGTGCTCACTAATCCCCCCCCCCCTTTGGCAAAAAGCTAGACCCGCCCCTGCAGGTTTTCTTTGCAGACAGGTGCTCATTAAAGCAGGTTTGACTGTACAAACAAATTGATTTAGTCTTAGTTTGTCTATAATTATTGACGCCTGAATGGTATACAATGTGTCATTTGAAGCGGCGTATCAATCACCTGGATAAACAAAGTCGAACATAAAAGGGAACTGTAATTCCCCCATATTACGGACGTGCCAAGAGAAAATGGTAATCCGGACCTCGACCCCCCCCCCCCCTATCAAATATATATACGCCCTTGATCATCATCTCTCATCTTCCATTCATTTCGCTTGTTAACTTTTGGTTATTAGTCAATAATGTGTCCGTTTATTCTACCCCAGTGTTAAAACAAATTGTCTTTTCATTACATCTGACTGATTTCAGGTTGACGTTAATCAGATTGGTTATATCTATCTGGAAGGAAAGAAACATGAGATCACCGCTCTTTGTGCCGCTATCCGACAAGAGAACTTTGAGATGGCCAGCCACCTGCTTGGGCGGGACGCCAACATTAACCACTGCTCACCTCTATCCGTCGCCTGCTACCGCGGTGACTTCACGGCGATGCGGTTCTTGGTGAAGAACGGCGCGAACGTGAACTCCCCGGTCAACAAAGAGGGCGTCACACCCTTAATGGTGGCATGCGAGCGCTATTCGCTGTACGTTGTACGCCTGTTGTTGAACAACACGGCCGATCCGAGGTTAGAGGACATGGATGGGAACTCCGCTCTGCATAGGCTAGCCTTGAAGCAACGGATGTATGTCCTTAAGAACGGACCCCTTCCTCAGATCATCGACACGCTTGTAGAGTCGGGAGCCAAGATGTCAGTCAACCAGGCGGGGCAGACACCGCTCGCTGCTGCCTGTGCATCGGGGAATGTTGAAGTTGCGCGGGCTATCATGTGCCTTCCCGAGGTACGTCCCGAGGAACAACTCACAGCGCAGGAAAAACTGAGGAAAAAGCTTGAAAGTGATGTCATCGAACGAACCGGTTCGGATGAGGCTCCTGATGGAGAAAAATCGCGGAAGAAAACGTCGTGGACGCAGAAGTTCACGAATCCAAACGAAATTAGGAAGCTGAAATGGTCTATGAAGAAATCAAAGAAAACAGTTGCGGACAAAATTGAGGAGATTGCAGAGAATGACAACATGGGAACCATTGAAGAGATCGCAAGCCCATGATGACCTCTTTTAGTAATTCTTTGAAAGGTAAATGATTGGGCTAGTCTTTCCTAGTTTGGATAAATGCTACAAGCACGGCGGACTGCAATGCGGTATCAGGACTAATGCGATGTGAAGGCCTATTGTACTTACCCCAAAGCTCTTCGGGGAAGAGCACATGATATGAAGTTCATTCCACTACAGCTTCATAAATGAGCTGCTGATGGGAATATTCCTACAAGATACAGTACAACGGACGTCATATCTTAATTACGTATGTGCTATAAAAGAACAAAATGTTATCATTTTGCAAGTAATATAAACTCGAGAAATCAGAATTCATGAAAGTCACACGTTTGATACATGTATATTTTCATATTATTCGGACATCTGCATCAAGTTTCATATTTTATATTCTTTCGCCATCCAGAACTTTATATAAAGCGACGGCGTCGAAATATTTTTAGTTTGTTTTATTCGTTTGGCAATATTGGTGGATATGGTCGCAAATTCATAATGTGATACTCCTTTTATAATCATGCCATGTTTTCAATATGAACTTAATATATTCATAACTTGAAAATTGAGTTTAATTTGTGTTTTATGTTAGTTCCATTTACCGATGTCTTTACCAATCCGTCCTTAATCCACAATAATTCTTGTGATTGCATTGTTTTCCGTCTTAAAAAAACAAACATATCATGTCATAATCCTTCACTGTACATACGTGAATTTGTTCTTTGTAACCACATAAACACTGTATCCCATCTCCTTTTTTCACATCAATCTCACTTTTTTCTAAGCTTCGAAGGCAAAAGTTTAAACCTTTTCTGTTTTTGCTTGATAGAAAACGTGTTTCCTCCGAGCATATATGGGTCCATTATATAACACTCCACCCACACTCAAAATGATCCAGCGAGATATGTTTCTATTTGATTTCTCAATCATAAATTGGGATATTCAGCCACCGTGGTCGAATCCATGGATATATTCTTTCTGTCAAAATAAACGTGTACATATGGGCCCCGTCTAATAAACAATTGCGATCAACCGCAACTTTTTTGCGATTTATATCAAAACGCAATTAGTATAAAAAATGTTTTTGTGATATTATATATGTATTCCGTATCAATAAATTATATATATATTATTATAATAAAGGCGAAGCACGATAAAAAGAGTCGAGAAATTGGTTTATAGTTCATTCTTTGGCCCTTGTTTATTTGTCGTAGATTACGTTAGCGCATCAACAATTATTTACATTCATATGGCAAACAAACGAAATAAAATCAATTTTTAGCTACGAGTTATCATTATGCTTATACCTTGCATTACATATCTATTAAAAGAAAACAGTTTAGATGACAGATTTAATTTCTTCGTCATAATCCTGTCTGGAGCGAAAGGGTGTTTACATATTTGCTTTAACACAGAGTTAACGCCCTTCTGGCTCCAAAAAGCCATGATATTCCTAAGAATTCCCACTTCTTGTACCACAGTGGTAGTTGAGTACTTGCAATAGTTTATTTTTACAGAAACAAGTAGCTTTTGACTATGAAAAGTTCATGGTTTAATAATAATTATAGTAACATATTATAACAATAATACTACTAATAAAAAATATCTGAATAAAGATATAAGGACAATAATAATGAATAAAATTGATTATTGATAATGAGAAGAAGAATAATAATGATGTTATCGTTATTATCATTATTAACAATGATAATAATGATATTCATAACAAAGAAATAAACAGAATTGATATTAGTCTCCAAAATTTCGTCGCATTAAAAATGGTCGTTGAAAGCCGGAAACAAAGACAAATTTATTTCAATGCCACTTCAGCATAACTTTGATGAAATTCTAAATGGCAAAGGCTAGAAATTGAACTCTGATGAAGAAGAAAAAAAATGGCATTATTATGTGTTCATAACTTAATTACAACAGACTTTGGCGCATGATCTAGACACGTTGAAATCTGACAAAATCTCCCCATTCCATCTACCATATTCATGTTTAATATAAGTTCATGTGCTTTAATCTGGAAATTTTTAAAGCCAGAATCGCACTCATTAAACCAAACAAAGAAACAATAATTAGTTTTGATATTCAGTCGATATGCAATTTTCGTTTGTTTTTGGTATCTCATTGACATCAGCATAGCGGTGGGATACGAGAGATTGCATAGCATATACCAATTTATTCGTGCAGAGCATAACTATATATATATTTATGACACTACAGAATAGCCCACCTATCATATATTTTGCACAAGCTATAATACTACAACATCATCTTATTTAGATCATTACATATTGTACTTGGTGCAAACTCAACTCTTTTTGTTTTTGTACATTCGCAATCACACAATGCTTGAAGTTTCTTGTACAGACAGTCACGAGCCGTTTTGCAACAAGAATATAGACTGAACATATGATAAAATTATGAAATATTAGTAACAATAAAGGCCATTCACATATTATTATCAATCTTGAATACACTTTGCCATTGATCATTGACGGTGAAAAGCTTCCTTCTTCAAGACACAGTAGCTATTTAGAAGGACTGTTACATTTACCTACTACTAAACGACATGGCACTATAATATCTACCGCTCTGCCTCTTGCAGGTTTGCCGCGGTAAAACCGCAGCTGTTTTTTTTATAATAACGTATATATCATCACATTTCTGTATCCTATAACACAGAGCTCCATGTGTACAGTGCACAGTTGCCATTAATTTCCATGTACTGAACCCCCCCCCCCCCCCAAAAAAAAAAAAAAAAAACGCGGCGGTTGTTTCCCTGTCAAATCCGAACGAGCCTTAAATCATCTGGTGTATTCCACAGCATTGTAAGTGAGCTCTTTACCTTCCCCAATGTTATATCAAGATGATCTTTTTCTCGACTACGCTCTTTGCCTTATGTTACCCCATAGCAGTTTAGGGATTACCTATTTTCGAAATTGATCTGTTTTCCCTCCTCAAATTGGCAGTAATTAATCTTATTTTCCACTACTTCATAATTTTACAAGATAAAAATTGTTTACTACATGAACAAATGTGAAAGAAAATTGCGATTTTTAACTGAACATTTGCCAATTTGTACACGAAAATAATGATTTTACATTTTTGTACTGCGTTGCTAATTTAAAGACTTGCATGATAAGTAACAATGAAATTACGTAATGCATTTGAAATAGTCTCAAATTTTCTTGTGATTTTGCACTTTCTGCACTTGTAAAATGTGTCACTCGTAGCATTCTGGGTCAAATGATGGAAAATCGTCAGGATACAATATACTGCTATGGGCTAAATGGCAATTGCGAGCATACATTTATTCAATGAAATAAATGAAATTGTATGTCATTATACAATTTATGTCAGTTATGATTCTTAAGTCCAAGACATTGTCACTGAATGGCAGCAATTAATATTCAGTATAGTTTCAAAGCAATATTAAGCATCATAATAGTCTAATGTTGATAAACCATCAAATTCTGAAATACGATAATAGGATTTTTTTATATTGAACATCATTTAATTCAGCATGTTCATGCGAAACCGGCATAATGTAAATCAGGCTACATGCCGCATTCACATTTGCATTCACATTTTATCAATATTTGAATGTCACTAACGTTACGTCAAGTCGCAACACGGAATTCAATACAAAATGTTAGGCCTACACTCGCAGTACCACTTCAGCCGTGTTCACAAGCGTCTACAGTACCTGACTAAGCATGGCAGACTGGTAACAAATTTATCTCCCAAACCCATATGCGTGTGACACACACATCTAAGCGCAAGGGGTCGGATACCAGTCTGAAGGCATGGAAAGGTTACGGTAGATGAGTATGAACACGGCCCAATACATCATACATTAACAATACAAGCCTTAGGCTCAGCGCAGGCGGACAACACTAACAACCGCCAAAACACATGAAAAATAAACATTAACAATGAAAATGTACAGGATAATTATATATCTTTTCTCTTTAAAATACAATTCCTCTCTCTTCAATGCAACTTCGAGAGGAGTACGAACAATATAACTAGTACATATTAGTGCATGACTTAAATATAATTTGAAGGTACTGTTTAACCATCATTGGCACATAACGAAATAGCATCATGACCAGTCAATCGTTAACGTTCTCAATATTTGACATTAAGTCAGTCAAGTAACTTTCATCTGCGATAGTTTCACACATAATATCTCTTCCAATTCTTTTTATCTACTAGCTTTGTTTTTCACTTTTCACTCTCATGTCACGTTTATGACTAGGACTTAATAACTTTTTATGGAAAACCAAACACATGCTTATCCAAAACCGATGTCATTCCTCGATAACATGAATAAATATGATGATACATGGACGATATTGTCACGGAAAATCAATAATTTAGTGACGAAAGCGTCATACTTGTTTAACATGCAGATATACAGACGAGTAACAAATTAGATGTCATTTAGATATGCCCTCGATCATAAAAGGAGAAATAGCTGAGGGTTTCATAAAGGGGTATTCTGGCCCTGGGTAACAAAAGCGGGTAGATCCAAGTAAGAGGCGATATCTTATATCACAAGGTCGAAACTACTTTCGAAAAACCAACTTTAGGCTATTTCAATAGCCACTCCCATTACCCTTTGAAAAGTGAAAACATTAAAATGGCGAATTACGAAATCCGAACATGATTTTTACGAGATATACGATTGGGTTTTGAATTTTCCCTTGAGTTGATTTTTCGAAAGTAGTTGCGATTGTGTTTACTGGTGATATCTGCCATAAAAGCAATTTTAATTACCATAACAGTTAAAGACACATCTAGCGAGCTCCGGTAATTGACGAGGGAAATATATATATATATAAATATTATAACTACACTTGATGTGCAGGGACATAACCGATAAACAGACGGGGTATTGGGGTTACAAATGGATTGAAGCTGATACAAGTAACAGATCCTTATCCAATTGAGAAGATAAGAGGGATTCGTTTAAAGAAGGGGTACTGGGCTCTAGATAGGGGTACAACCTATCTGATCTTATTCAAAGATAAAGTTGAGTTCTGTTCATGCGGCGACGGAACTATGGGGGCGTTTAGAAAAAGTGGCACGCATGGATAAAAGTGGTCGATTCTGTAAAGGGTGTCTTGGTTCTACGAATGGGTACAACGAAGCTACTCCTGAAGTACAAGGGGTGGCAGGACAGGTAGAGCGGGGAAAAAGTTAATCCCATGTGCTAGCAGTAACTAGAGGATCCTTGTAGCCGTTAGGATACATTTCCTCGGGGTAGAGGAACCTTGCTACCTTGTTCCGTAGGAGTTTGATGAAGGAACGCGGTAGGATAGACCTTGATTCTTCTAGTCTGTAATTATCGTATATCTCAGGATGGGCTATGATTTCTAGTAATGCTGCTAGGACCTCTTTATTCTACAAAGCAAAACAAAAATGAAAGAGTAAAATAATTTGTGTTGAGATGTAAACTGTAATGACGTGGAACCAATGAGCATTATAAAGATTAGGGTTTATGGGCGACTGCGGGGAGGAGGAAGAGACGTTGAAACACCTTTTAGTCTGCACCCTCCTCCCAGAACCCTATAAACCCTCATCGTACCTACAGGCCCGAATTCACAAAGGAAGGTTTGTCGACAAACCAGGTTTTCGTACGTCATATGACGCGTTTTGACGCCAAGGCCAGATCATGCGCCCTCCACTGAACCGGCTTGTATAGAGACTCTAGATAAAGACGACCGTGCACGACACTTTAATGTTCTGTTCAACATTTTTATAGTGAATTTTCTTCTATCTAACTTAAAATTCATGAAAAGGTGTCAGGTATATTCATTTTCAAGAAATTTAAAGGAGACAAAATCGAATTTCACGTTTAAATCCGTTCAGAAAGAATCACCTACATATTGTTAATTCACGTTTTTTTCAAAGAAAGATTTGTTGTTTTGAGTTAGGCTTGGAGTTCTTTTTTCTCCAAGATTAAACATTACTATTTAGTATGAAGGGCATTGTAATCATAAGCTTAAAGTATTGCGCAAATTAAATACTATCTTTCACCAAATGCAATAACAAAATGGAAAAATTAATCACATAAAAATTACAAAGATAGCCCAATATCACAATGTTACAAACCTTCAGAATTTCTTGATGGTACTCGGATTCATATAGTCTTCCATCACCTACAATATCTTTCATTAGATCTTCATATGTTTCTGAAACAAAAGGAGAAAATAATAATAATTATTAATAATAATGAAAGGGGGTTGTGTGTGTAGAAAAGAAAGCATAAGTTTAGTTATTATTAACCATTATAAATATTTGTCTTTTTAAATATTTTCCATCAGTCGTCGGAAGGTATTTATTAAAATTTTGGCGGCAAACTTCCTAAAGTTATTGGTTTAATTCAACTGTCCGGATACACAACCTGTCAAAACACAACGTCTTGGTATACAACTTACCATCATACATTGAGTAGTGTATTCTGAAGCCTTTAGCTGCATGTGCTGCATCTGTTGTAAACCGTATCCACACTCTCTTTGACTGTGCGAGGAACGCTATGGGCCGCGTCACGTTCTCACAAGTTTCAAAAGATGTTGTAGAGTATGGCGACGCTGTAAAAAACACAATATAAACAGATGGGTGTAAAGGCATTGGCACTCATACATTGGTAAGGGCTTGTTCAGGTATAGTGCGGTCAACCGCGGTAAAAAAACACATTGCAGTTTATAGATGGGTTTATAGGCATTGGCACTAATACACATAAAAGACTTGTTCAGATATAGCGCGGTCAACCGCGGCAAAAAAAAACACTGGATATTTTTTTTAAAGTGTAAATATGGCGACTACGCGCGGAACGAAGGACGTACCATTTTCACCGATGTCTGTGCTATGAGATACAGAAATGTGAAGCGTATTACACTTTACGTGATCATGATTTAACAAAACCGGCGCGTTTATACCGCGTCATTTCTGAACAAACCTTACCATTGGTTGGATAAAAATGAAAGGGTACATTTACCATGCAGTTGCGCTTCAATTTGAGCCACTTTCGTTTCAGTATCTATCGAAATGACAGGTCAAGAATGAACGAAAGCAACAATCATACAAAATAATCCAATCAAATTTGCACGACAAGTTATTGGAACTCGACAAGTCGACTTGTATGGGACGAGAAAACGAGAAGACGAGTTGTTGGAACTCGACAAGTAAACTTGTTGGGAAGAGAACACGAGATGACGCATTGTTTAAACTCAGCACGTATTCGCGCCTTTAAATTGTCTTCAATCATCTGTCATCTCGTCAAACCTTTTTTCTGTAGATTCATAAGACAATGACGAAAACATTCAAACGTTTTACCTGTTTTTCTAATCAACGAAACAATCATAAAAAATAATCCAATCAAATTTGGGACGAGATGACGGGTTGTTGGAACTCAACAAGTCAACTTGTATCGGACGTGAGAACGAGTTGTTAGAACTCGGCAAGTATTCCCCTCTTTTAACTCGTATGTTCATCCTCTTGTCTTAAATCATCTCGTCATCTCATCGTTGGAACCTATAAGCTTCCGTAGATTCATAAGACACTGACGCAAACATTTCAAATATTTACCTGTTTTTCTAATGACCACGATGTCCCCACATTGGTCTTCCTTGCGCAGGAAGATCTCTGAAACTACAAAGATGACCTTTCGACCTCTGGGTGGTTTGATATGCCATGTACAGTCCACATTAGCGGGATAATCGCCGGGAAAGTTCGGCGTCTCGATGTACCCTACGTACTCACCGATCTGAGATCTGCATGTTGTGTCTGGATAAAGGAAAAGACAGGGATGCATTTCATATTTAAGAAGAAAGCATACGTTTTGATAGTTCACCACGATTCGGTCAACGATAAGCGAACATCATATCCCACATTCTATGAATCTTGCAACGCGATTGGCCTAAAGTGAGGTCACATGACAAATGATAGATTGTATTTCTTGACGGTCGTATTGATAGTCAAAACTATCACATATTTGTGACAATCTTTCTGCTTTATAATTTCTGAGAATCCCATATTTGTGTATGTTTCTTATGCATTTACCTTGGGCTGCGTTTAAATGTCGGAGTTTGAGTGCAAGATATCTTTGGGTTCTAGGCCTTTTTCGATACAATAGTTTGTTCTTCTGGCGGGCGGGTATAATAATAATAATAACATTTACTTTTATATCGCTTGACACTGGAATGTCTCTATCCGATTCAAAAATATGATACTATATAAAAATAAAAAAAGTTTATTATCCTGCTGTTGAAAAATCATTGTACTAGTAAAGAGAGAGAAACTTAACGGCAAAGTAGTTAATTACAAAAACTAACTATGGTACAAATTACAGTATATTGCATTGATTTCCTTAAGTAACAAGAACATTTCTAGAAAACTACAATATGTTTGGTATGCATATGCTACAAATAATAGTTCAATTATTTTACTCATTTAAAGTACAGAAAAATGACAAGACTTACAATATCAAACTATATACAGCAAATCAATAAAACATAGTTAATTCTTAGCTAAGTAGGTTTTGGGAGCAGTCTTGGAGCTCTATATGTCAGGTTGGTTGCAGTACAGATGTCGGGACATGGAGGGGGAGAGCAGTGTCATTGATTAGGAAAGTTTGGCAAAACTGGTTTGAGTTGGACCCAATATGGCGACTACTGCTTTGTTGGGCAAGCACAAAAAAAAGATAATATACGCCATGTTGTGAACCAGTGAAACTAAGTTGGCCAAACTCTGTGTATAGATGGCTCTGGGGGAGAGAGTTCCAGAGGATGGGTATCGGTTTCGTCAGGTGTGACTGGGGTCTGGAACATACCTTTGCATTGGTCTCCGTCGGCTACTCCATTTTCATCTGTGGTGGTGTTTCCAGGGCAACGGATGCAGTAGTTCATAGCAGGGTGTGGCTGATACCAGCCCCTTGGGCATCTCTCGCAGGAGTGGGTGGTGACGTTGTAATAAGTGCCGGGTCCACAATGCTCTGCGGAAAATGAATATGGTTTGGAGTCATGATCTTGATAGGAAGAGGGTAGTCAAGTCGTTATTTGATATCTTGAAGCAATACTGATGATGATTATTATTATAATAATAATAATGATAATAATATAAATAATAATAATAATGAGAGGCATTTATATTGCGCTATCTACCTAGAAATCTATTCCGAGGCGAACAAAGAAAAATAGGTAAGGAATAAGAGCCCGAAACCACTGAGATTTTTGTATGAGTAAAGTATACCCGTCTCATTTTATAACATAGAGCACAGCGAATGCGGACAGGACCTTTGTTGCAGTGGCCATTAAATGGCAAGTAAAAAGAACGGTGTAGGTTTTTCTGCTTTTATGGCGATTTACCCCAGACCTGTTTTCATCAGCTCGAATTAGCCAAACAACCCGTTATTTTTACAGACTCGGGTATTATCCCTGAGCTTAAAATTGCGTCTTAACTAGACCGATACCCTCATCACAAACTAGCTTGGCCAGGTGAAAATTACCCCACTATTTCCCAAATAGCGGGATATTTAGGAAACGAGACTAAGATTTATCTGGATATTTTCTCGACTGCATATCCCGCGAATTGCAACTGTGGGCTGACGAAAACGCAAATAAGCTGGATAATTTGCGATCGGGATAGTTAAAATAGTGGGTTATTTGGCAAACTCGAGCTGATATACTGACTTTTAGGGTTATTTTTCTTACCTTTTGCTAGACAGTCTGCAAATGAAGTCGATCCGTGTGATCTACTTAGCAAGCCACCCTTGCAGGGTAGACAGTGTGTGCGGCCAGACTCGGGCTGGTAGGACCCAACAGGACAGGAATCACACGGTTGAAAACCATCTACAGAGTATTCACCGGGACGGCATTGTCCTACGATATGAAGATGTGAGGATTATATGATAAACAGATTTAAAGAGTTGAGGTTTGAAGATTTGAAGGTTAAACATTTTGAGATATTTTGAGATTGGAAGGTTTGAAGATTGAAGGGTTTGTAGGCTTATATAATGGAAGATTTAAGATTGGAAGATCAAGTGATTGGAAGATATGACGATTTGGAGATTTCAAGATTTCCGGATGAACAGAACATTTCCACAATTTCAAAATTTATTTTCCATTTCACTTAAACATACTAAACATAGCATCATTAATGTCTCAATAAAGAAGCGAAATTCGGATGGATACTGACAGATAGAGAAAATAGGTTAGATATTTATGGGAAAAAATAAATGAAGGTGGTTAAAGGGACAGGTGAATGGGAGAAACATTTTTCCTACATCTGAAGATAAAAGAATCCTACTTCAGATGTAGGAAATTTTTCTCCCATTTGCCTTTCCCTTTTATCTTTTGGTCCCCGAAGACGAACAGATTAACTTTGTCTCGAAATGCATTTTAATTGTAATATCTTATTTTTTCTAGAATAGTCCTTAGCGAATACTTTAGTGTGTTTTTTCTTTATTTGTTATGCTGTTTTATTTAATATTTTATGATCGTATGTATAAAACCAAACCAAACCAAACCAATATTCTTACCCCCGCATTCTGTTATATGACGTGCCCCAGTCACATCATATTGTTGATCCTGCTGAGGGCACCTTCGGCATTCTAACTGCCCCTCCTCATCCTGGTAACTGCCCGCTTCACAAGGGAGGCAGCCCCCACTGCTAGCGTGGTAGTAGGTACCCATGCTGCACGCCACTGTATGAAGAAGAAGAAAAAAAATAACAAAAATAATAATAATTATAATATGTCCTCGTTAAGCCGGGAAAGTCTCAGTATCAATACCCTTCTTCTGAGGGCCCTGCAATCATATGGCCATATTAGTAAATAATATGGCGTAAATATGTACTTAATACTTTTGATAAAGAGGGAAATGTCTGGTTCAGGTATGAGGCTTGCAAACAAATTCAAAACTCGCTTTTATTATTCATATGACTCTTCGGAAACCTTGATCAGTAGGATTTAACTTGTTGGGAAGTTCATATCAAATGCAAATGCAAATTCTTTCGAAATCGAATCGAAGTCATACTGTATAGTGTGCGGTGGAGTCTGAATTTTGAATTCCTTTGCAGAAGATTAAAAACGAACGTTCGTTTTGAAAGTGTCTTCCGTTTCTTCCACTAGCGCGCTTTAGCAAACATGACGGAAGGCAAAGACGACGGTAACGCGAGCAACAACAACAAAATCACAAAAAAAATATGCGCATGCGCGAACCTGAATTTTCTCCGTCCTGTTGATTTTCACTACCGTACGCGGCCATTATAGCGTTCGTTCCCTAAACACGAAGGAAGAGCTGTTTCCCCGTAATTCTCCTGTCGTCTTTGCTTCCGTTGTGTTTGCGAAACGCTCTATTCACTCACCGCATCGTCCAGCATCAATCATGATATGGCCGAGTGGACAGCTAGCTTCGGAGACGTCAGTCACGTTGAGGTTCCGGCTCATCTCGTACTCGTTGCCGTCGATCTGGACGACGAAGTGATCTCTTTCGATGGCCTTCCGCAGCTTCGTGATCAGCCGTTTCATCTTCCGCTCCGACTTCTTCCGCACGCATTCCAAATCACATCGAGCTGGAAGAGTCACAATAAAATTCATAAGTATTACAAGATGATGAAGCGGATCATAATCAAAAGATTGGTTGAGAGCGTAGACGTGACAAGACATTCATTTTGCCCAATACGTAATTTCACTAATGATCGGTCATTAACTCATCATCTTATAAAACATCATCTTATAAAACAAATAATATACATCATTTTGTTATTCGAAACGGTTTAAACACCCTCGGCTATCGCATCGGGCCTGTTAGACAGTTCCAAAGGTTCCCTTGTGTGGAACATTCTTACTAATGCCCTCACTTTCGTGTATTGTTTGTTTAAAAGTGGGTTCTTGTATAGCGCTCATTTTTGTTAGAATTGACACTCCTGGCGCTCCACAATCATACACACGAATAATGTGATATTAATCAAAGAAACAGTAGTCCCGATTTCTACCTCAGTCACACCGCCAAACGTTTCCCAACCCAACTCCAAACTGACCGAGTTTTCACCAATAGCGGTAGTTAATAATGTTGGCATGTTTGTTGACGGTCTAGTGTCGGTCTTGTCAGTGTGACTGGGTTGATATATTAATGCTGAACTGGCGAATATGAAGCAGGTATGGCATAAGTTGACCCCAAGCATCCAGACCCTCTAGATTCTTTCCAGACTAAAATATACCTGAATAATATATGCTTCCTCTCTGGGAAGTGGCTGTCTCTCTCTCTGTAATATATTACCCTAAATAAATTTTAAAGCCAGCTTTGTTTTTAGTCCTTCGATGTCTATGCATCTACTACGTCCCTCTCACGTACGCACGCTCTCTCTCTTTCTCACACACACACAAACACACAAATACCTAGGAAACAAACATGTGCTACCACGTCATCCCTCGCTCTCTCTCTTTTTATCACACACATACCAACCAACACTACATTCTCTCATCCTCTCTCCCCCACCCCTTCTGAACTCCTAAATAAGCCTTAAGAAAGTGAAAAATAATCCTTACATGTCACTCCATTGAGTCGGGCTTTGATGACGATCTCGACATAAGCCGTGATCAATGATCCGCTTCCCGCAACATCTGTGATCGACGAGGACGACGACGACAATCGACCCGCCTGTCGTTTTCTCCTGGCAACGGGTTGTTGGTCACAGCTTAGATTGAGGAAACTCACCTCGCAATCTCGTCGACATCCCCCGGCTATAGGAGGTCAAAGGTCATAGGTTATATTAATCTAACAGAGGATGCTAGTGAACATTTCACTCATTCAATACCGTCAGAAAAATATAATTATTTTAGTCATACCGCCAGACCAACTACGAACCTTCTACAAATCAACCAATTGTTGTCCTTTCGTTTTTGCTCGGTATGATGTCTTGTTCGTTTGTGACGGGGTATTTAAAACACGTTTAAACCATTCCAGTGGGGCAGCCAAGCGTGGAGCCCCTACAGAATATATTTGAATTAGTGCATACAAATAAAAATATTCTTAATCTGGATATGCTTTGTATTGCATGACATTATCAAGCTTCAATAATTCAAAAACAGCTTGATAATTTCGCTCTGTCTCATAATATCATGTACATGTATATCCGAAAAGACCAGAGCCCTCTCCTCCCCCCCCCCCCTGCTCCGAATAAGAATCAGTGCTACGCTACTTATTCATTCATACCAATAGTCTTAATTAAAAAATGATTTACAAACGGTCACAAAACTATTAATCTATAACATCGTAGAAACAAAGAAACGAAACGATATGGCTGATCGAATTTTTATGATGACTTGTGTTACATGTGAAACAGAGATTGGGAAGACTGATTTGTTTTTACAAATTGGAATTTAAAAAGTAAACATATATATTTATTACAAGTTAGTAATCAAATATGCAGTGCGGTTGCATTCGGAAGGAGAAAGTGCATGAGGAATATATTTATTTGAAATAAAAAAGGCACACACTTAGTGAATGTCGGTTCAGCTATTACTATTACTGGTGTAGATTACAGGAACAGGTAAGTATACGACAGCATACTTTCAAATACATATGATTCGAGTTTAGAACATCTATGTCACCAATTTCCATGCTTTGTAAAATATAAGTATTATATCTAAAAGATAGATAACAAGACATGCTAATGGATAGTTTGTAAAAGAGTTCTCAAAAACACATTGGAAATAAACTTGCGATAAACTTCTTTAAACAAAATAGATGCAAGCCGTATCACCATTGCAAAAGAATACCTTTCGGAACCGAGACAAACCAAAATTTAATAGAAAAGTCTCGTCATATTCTGTTTTCATGCAGTGTGGACACAATAGGTCGGGTATGATATTTTGACATGTGAGAGTGGAGAAAGTTAGTGCAGTACTAGTGCATTGCAGCAAGCTAGTGTTATAAAGCAACATGCACATACTTATGGAGGGAGAAGTGGAGATTGTAAAGAACAACATTCTTTTACAAGGGCGCTTTTGGAGTCTGTTTTCTTTTATTTCCCCTTTATTTTCTATTTAATTCCATTAAATACTTTGATTGCATTTGTTTGGTTTGAGAACTGATGTAATAGCTTTACTCCCATAACTGTGATATCACAAGAGTTCAGGTTTTAGATCGGCTACATGTTAAAAACGCTGCTATAAATCACTCAATGTTCCCTAGCAAAAACCTTTAAAAGCGCCCTCTCTTGAAAGGGAAGGGATAGGGACGATCCTTTAGCAGGTGTCAAGAAATAGGACAATAATATTCGGTTGGAAATCAGGTCACAAACGTTCACGTTACAGGGAAAACAATAAACATGGAACTCACGGTATGGCGTTTGACCCGACCCGACCCTGTTGACACACCACTTCCGGGGCATGGGAGGGATGTCATGGTACTTCTTGGGAAATGGGCGCATTTATAAGGGCTTTAATTCCTATTTAACTGTGACCATAAGTTCCCTAAAAATGGATTTGTCTGAAGTTTATCTGATCGTGGGAGCTGTGGTGCAAGGCCATTAACTTTCAACGTGCACTTTCAAAAAATTAATTCAAGAAGCATGATGTTGTGGCGAATTTCAGTGAATTGTCTTTCAACAGCGAAAAAAGCTTCAAATAAAATTGGCGGTGAACCTATAAATGCATCACCAATAATGTAATGTGCCAAGCCAAGTTTCATTCACGAATGTAAATGTGTAGGCGTGTGTGTTTGGTGAAGATGTGCGCATAACAAAATGTTTTGTGAATGAGTGATCCTTTGCATTCGAATTATTCCTGGTGCCAATGTATTTGTGAATGTCATAGGTAAAGAAAAAAGATGGAAGCGTTTTAGGTGGAGCTTTGGCTGGCAGTGGTTGCGGTGCAGAAACGGTCTTTTACCGTCACTGGCGAGGGATGTAGAATTGAAGCCACGGCTCTCCCATGCCGCCGATGAGGGAGCTGGTGGGTCAGCAGGGTCAAAGGTCGACTCAGTGTTAGACTCTTCGGACAGCCCATCCGTACCTGATAACTTCTGATTGATGGTCTTGGAGAGTTGGCGTGTGACCCGCCTCTGAAGCTCGCAACGGCTGGTGGAGAAGAATAAGCGTGCCTTCCGACTTACCATTGGAACATCGACAGAAGCTGAAACGGAAGAAAACATAAATTAGTATATTACAATGACATTACGATGCCTTGCAGACTTTAGTTCAGAGAAACTAGTGTTAAGTAATGGTTCTTAATATGTAACCCTCGCAGGAATCCTTTTGAAGTTGTACAATGATAGTAACAATATTTTGAAGTTCATTTAACAAATCTATGAATCATGGAATGCGTGAAAAGTATTTTCAAGTCTAAAAAATCAGCGCCTCCGATTCAGAAGCAACATATTGATCCTCGATCTACTTCCAATATAATTATTCATATTTGATTGGGTTTTATTAAAGATGACGGAATGGACGAAGTGTGCCCAGTCCTCGAAAGGAGTCCGACATCTTACCAGAACAGCTAGGAAGCGTGTCGTTAGTGGCGCCGTGCGTCCATTCGAAATGCGTACTCTCGCCGCACTGGTAGTTGAAGGTTCCCTGTCCCGAAGCCGTGAAGTGCGAGTTAGACTCACATAGGAGAGAACACACCTCGTCCGTACCTTCCGTTTCGCACTGGAGGATGGCACGGGCAGGTGTCCGTAGTGGAAGACATCTTATGGCTGCTTGAGCGAGATAAGGCAGATGAAGATACAAAAAGTCATAGGGTGGTATTCTCGAAAGCGGACTAACTGTAGTCCATGGTTTAATCCCCCGACTAAGTATGAAATGCCAAGTGTCTATATGAATATGTTTTTGAATAATTTAAATCTGTCACTAAATTAAAACAAAATGTAATAACATAATTAATGAACGACAATATAACTAAGAAATAATTGTTATCATGGTAATTTAGGGACATATTAAATTATTCAATAATATATTCATATGGACACTTAGCAATCCATACTAAGTTGGAGAATTAAAATGTTGACTAAAGTTAGTCCGCTTTCAAGAATACCACCAACAGATATTGGAACAGAAGCGGAAGGCACAGGCAGATAGTGGTCAAACCGAAATACAGACTAGGAGTAGATTTTAATTTAAGGGGCCATAGCTCCTTCAACATCTTCCTAAGAAATTGTGAGGAATTTCGAGTCCCATAATCCGTCTATGTGACAAAGATAGTCAGCTCTCACAACAAAATGTTATTAAAGTCAGTACATATCGTATCATTCCTATCTACTAACCCTAGATATTTTAAAGAACAAAATCAGATAGGAACAGTTCCTTCCGGAATTTTCATACTTGAACTAAAGACAACTTATAAAAGTCTAAATCAATTCATGGTATACTGTTTCTCAATAACATAACATTTATGGTTTAGTATCACTACTATTTTACTCTAACACTTTCTTAACTGGCATGAAACATTGTATCCCATACACTTTGGCAAAACAGGATAAGAAGAACAAAAGGAGAGGGCAAGCGATACCTATGCAATCCTTTTTGTTTGGATGAAGCTTGAAACCTTCTCTGCAGTAGCATTCATAGCTTCCTTGTGTGTTGTGGCAGCCATGTTGGCACCCGCCGCTGTTGATGGAGCATTCGTCAACGTCTACAAAAAGAGGTGATTGAAAATAATACAGTAGTAAGAAATATTTTTTTTAAATGACGAAATATGATAAAAACAAGTTCAGCGGCGCCCGAGCGTGACGATTTACAGTGACTGTCATCGGGACTATATACTATTCATCCACCCTTGTGTCCAGAAGAAAGGACGTGGGGCTCGATTTTCACCTTTAAACAGAGAAATAACAGCACCCCTGAGGTTGCAAACCGCTTCATCCATCTCAGATCGAGACGCGCACAATAGGCACAGACCAACCATTAACGCAAGAGAGTCACAGCCTAGAGCAGGGTTGGAAATGTGTCCGAAAACCTTATAACTACACTAAGCAAGGAATATATATGGAATGTCTGTATGACTCCTAGACCGTGTTTCATAATCCTGTTATGAAAAACAAATGCTAAATTCATTTGACAAATTTGCTTTCAACCAATCAAATGCCATGATTTCTGTAGCTTATAACAGTTATTGTAAATGGTTATTGAGTTTTGTGAAACAGGGCCGTGGTGTGTAGCCATCATCATCTTTATTGTTTCTGAATACTTTGACAGGACTTCGTTTGAATGTTATGAATCAACTGGCCCAACACTCAAAAGAATCATAATATAGTGTGTAACTTGGGGAATGGGATGTATTTCGTCGGATCGATGCTGGCCATGGATTTAGAGGGTGAACAATCTTACAGGAATAACGTAAGGGACACCATGACGTGGATACCATGTCGTGGATAGGAGAGGGAACTATTTTGTAAAACATTGTGCCACTTTTTTCTGCTGGTGTGGTCATGAGTCTCCAGCGTGTGATTCAACATCTGGGGAAATTTGTATTGTCTTGACGCATTTATATTGTGTGAATGTGTCGCTTCTCACATAAATCTGCAACGCTGGTTGCATCTGGTTGGGATATAGGTGAGGGTGGTCTGCGGACTATAGTTATTTGGTTAACTTTGCCCAAGGCCTGGCAGGACAGCCGGGCGCACCCAGTGTTCATGTATTTTTGTGTGATTTGCTATTAACTAATTATTTTCAATTCTGTATTTTGATATCATGTGTTTTCTGCAAAATAAAATAATAATAATACTTACCTCCGCAATGCGTTATACCATAGGCTTGGAATCCAGCATCGCAAAGACATCTGAAGCTCCCTGGTAGGTTGACGCATGCATGATCACAGGTATCATTCATCGAACATTCATTTACGTCTAGAAGATACGTCAGAGAAAAAGAAATCAATTATTCATTTATGGCAAGGAAATAATCTTACTATGTATTTGAAAGAAGCCATCCTTGGTTTAATTTGATTAATTTCTTGTTCATTCCATTTAAAAATTATAAACATTCAGTAACATAACAAGAATAGAATACTAAAGGTACTTTCTGACATTGAATCATATACAGGCAAATATACACATAACAATTATCATAGGAGAAACAAATTGTCAAAGTATCATATTTCGTCGACCTTTAAAGGTACTATGTCCCATTTGCAGGCCTTCAAAATGAAAAAGTTAAATTCCAACTGCATTTGAAAGATAATACTAATTTAGAACTTCCCTAAAAAAGGTGGGGCTTGAAAATGTCTTCAAGTGGGAAAATAGCGACTATTAGTTGTCAAATCAACTTTAGGGCTATAGAGCCCGAAAGTAATATTCTTGATTTTCAGACAATTGTACCGAATGGTCATACGTTTTATGCTGCGCAAAGATTCAATCAGTTTAATCTTGGCCATCACAAGAAGTGGGTTATTGATGTAGACAAATGCTCATGTACCCTTTACAACTCTTTTCATGTATGTTATTACCAAAGAAGAAAAAAAGCCAGTCAGTCACTCAATAGTGTCTGACAGTGAAGTCTAGCAAGTAAACGGGTTTCCTTGCATAATTTTAATATGAGGACACTGCTAACGTTTAAATTTCACAGATAGGACATACATGACATATTCATAATTCCTGCAAAGTTCTACAGAATTTGAGGTTGGCTGCAAAAGGGACACAGTACCTTTAAACAATTATTATCCACAAAAAAAGACTGCCAGTGTAAGCATTGTGCTTTAAAATAATTAAGTTTCCCGGAGCTTTTTAAGATGCATTTGTGATCAAACGTTATTCAGAAAACACTCGTCATATTTACAAAGTCTACCCGAGAAAATAAAATAAAATCATTATGAAAAGGAAAAACCCTTCGAAATGGCCTACTTGGCCTATTTGGGACTCTCCTTACATGGACTGCCGGTGTGCCGGTTGACAACAATTACTTTTTGATACTTGAAGCGGCTATTCTTCGCAATTGCACAGTACATAAACAAATAATAACATGTTGTAGTAGGGGTCATGATTTGACTTTACCTTCACATGTATGTCCTTCTGATGTCAGCTTGTAGCCTCTGGGGCAGGTGCATTCGTAGGTTCCTAATCGATTCGTACACATATGAGAGCAACCGCCATTTTCAACTATGCACTCGTCTCGATCTGAAAGAAAGAAATATTTCCGATTTTAACAATGTGGAAATTTATCTTGATCTAACAGAAATTAAAGTCTTGATCCCAAAGAAACATCAAATTTCGGATGAAGAACTTGAATAATTAATCTTGATCTAAAATAAATGAACGTTTCAATTTGCGAATATCTTACGTAATCAGAATATAATTTCTATGGGACATACTGTACCATATACTTGAAAAGGGGCTGAACTCCGGGAAGTCGTACTCAGAGTAGACTGTGAACCGTGGCGAGATATACTTAAAGAAAGGAAACTCGGGAAAGGCATTATCACAGTGAATTGTGAACTGTGGTGAGGTATACTGAAAAGGGATGAACTCCGGAAAGTCATTCTCACAGTGGATTAGAACTGTGGTAAGATATACGTAAAAGGGATGAACTCCGGAAAGGCTCACATTGGACTGGAAACTGTTGCAAAGTATACTTCTTGCAGTAATTTTAAAAGTGAATAACCGGGCACGTGGTATTTGAGGCATACTCACAGTCAATGGCAGCGAGTTTAACTAATCATAGTGGACTAGCTGCTACTAGGTACTGTGATGATGGCCTCTTGGTTCAATGGAAACTGTGGCGAAGCGTACTTACCATTGCATGTCCGCCCGTCTGCCAGCAGATCGAACCCTTCCGGACAGCTACACTGCACACCTGTAGGAGTGTCCTCACACTCTCTGTCGCACCCACCGTTGTTCAGCCCACACGTCTCTGCGAACAAAATAGCATTCATTGAGTCGTAGCTCGAGATACTCCCCAGTCTGAGACAGAGCCATCTATACACAGAGTTGTGCCAACCCGGTTCGAGTTGGACACAATATGGCGACTACTGCTTTGTTGGGCAAGCTCAAAACAAAAGATTATGCGCCATGTTGTGACCCAGTGAAACCAAGTTGGCCAAACTCGGTGTATAAATGACTCTGGTCTGAGGCACTATCCTTTTCAAGCGATGGCAATCAGAGGTGAATATTTTCTTGCCAATAAAAAAAAAAATCCTTGAATTGTTTTAAACTTAAATGCATCCGTCATTCGATTATATATCGATATTTCAATGCCGTTACCCTATTCTATCCATAGCTCTTTCGGGATAGGATTTATTTCAATAGCTCAGTTGATCACATGTTGTTCTTCAAATGGATAAAAGTAATATCATACTTGTATTGCATTTGTTTAAAATGAAATGAGATGTCTCTGAAAAGAATAAACATGGGCGAGAATGTCATCGAAATTTGAAACCATTGCCGATTTTCATCGAAATTCAGAGGTTTTAAATCTTTGAACATGCTGCAATGGAATGATTGTCAGGTTTATTTTCCTTTTTCAAATTCCTGATATGAAACGAAATGTAGTCATGAAACAAAATTGAATTATGCAGTGTGCGCAGAAATGTTTGCCTTTTCCCTTTTCTCAGGCATTTGACAAATTTTATAGGGCTCTGAATCAAAGGTTATTGAGTCAAATAACAAAATGAGGAATGATTACCCCAAAAAATAATTGAAGAAACGTCGATGGTAATCGCAGTTCTTATTTGTTCTGTGTTTGAAAGATTGCATTACTGAAATTGGCTCGTATGAAATAATGACAAAATATTTCTTATTTGCAATAAAGCATGTAAATGTTAAATCTGCAGATCAGTTGGCAGAGGAAATGATCATTCAATAAATGCAAACGTAAAACATTTATTAACTACGACAATGCGTTCTTCTCTTTCACCAAATATATTTTTTTAAAGACTCACATATAAATTAAATATTTGAAAAACTTTTTCTTCCAAAACATCTTCCTTGTTTGTTGTAAGCATATCAAAAGTTTCAAAAGTTATATTTTGATGTCGGGACACCCAACAAAATGAGCAATGGCAAATCAGGGAGACGCCAAAACTTATGAATGACATAAAATAAACTTGCTGTAAAGGGCTATAATTCCTCGACTCTAAGGCCCGTATTCTAATAACATTTAAACCCGACAGTGGGCTTAAGCTACTATTCAACATCGGATTGAACAAAGGAAGTACGTCTGATGCCTAAGTTTCCCCTCTGTTAAACGCGATTCCAGGCCTATTTAACGTCGGGTTTAAATGAAATACCGGAATACGGACACAAGAGTAGGAAAAAGCAAAGATAACACAATGATACAAGTTTTAACACTTAACAATGAACATACACATAAATCAATGTGTCAAAGCAAAGTTCTACACATTTAAGCACTCGTACCTATCCCTGATAATGATGCCCCATTGTGCCTCGGACCGAGAACCTCATCTGCGCGAAGCGCTGAAAAAGACCGGTTTTTAATCACGTCATTTGCATATGAAAGTTTAGCTCTTATCCAACCCACAACACAAAATCCCGACGCACAGGTTCTCGAACTATTTTTAGGATCGCGCTACATGAAATTGTATTTCTTAAATGGCTTTGCGATGCATGTACCATAATTATTCATCCAACTTGGCCTGTTGTTGCTTTTTGCAGGGTTTTACGACTTTAGTCATAGGTTAGTAATGGAGATGCATCTGGCGTCGATATTTTGTGCAACGGGTATGGATGAATTTACAAAATATGTATGGAAACAGAACATTCCAAAATCTAGGCAAATGTTTATCAGGAAATAGTTTGTAGGCATAAAGTTTTGAACATTTCAACAAGAACGCCTTTTGTCCATACTTTTCACAAGCATGTGGAATGTTCTTATAAGTGAAAATGGAATGAATTTCATATGCATAATGTCACATGATTTGCAAATCAATGTTTTCACGTGACTTCCACGTGACTGCCGCGTGGAAATCACGTGAAAACCATGTGACAAACGCGTGATATGTACCTGAAGTGGAGGAATAGTCGTCCGGATCGTCGTACGCCTCTCCATGCGATAGCATTAGGTTGAGAAAGATACGAAAAAGTGTCGGTAAACATCTTCATCATGGACGTTGTTTGGATTTTGACGAATCAGAAAAGAGTTACGTCATGGATGGATGCGCGCGCATCTGAAAGTTAAACCTCCGCTATCCAACTTCGCAAACATATCCCTTTGCAAATACCATTTTATAATAGCTGAATTTGAAACGACACTTCATATCTATATGAATATTTTTATCATTTTCAAAGTTGGTAAAAATTGTTTCCCATTCCACACTTACTGTAGTCATTACCGACTATAACACGTATAAAAACATAAAATTAAAGGTTATTTGCTATGGGGCTCTATCGAATAGTTATCATTTAAGTATCGTCTATCTACTGAAGCAAACTAATCTAAGCCCGATGCCACAAAATAGCAAATAATAACTAGCAATAGGAGATTTTTAACTTTGCAGATGCACGCACATCCGACATGGATCTACGTGTAACAGATACGAAGCAAAACTTGATAAATCTTGGTGTTAGTTTTTATCTCAAATAAAACAGAAAGTCTGCATTCATATATATATATATTCAGACATTCCGTAATGGAAAGGTACAATTTCTGATCAATCTTTATATTTTAGACATTCAGAAAAGAGTAATGGATATTTACTCAGCGATGTCCATGATCTCATTCACATATTCAAAAAGACATATTGGACATTTTCCTGTACATTTTGAAAAACTTGTTTGCGATTTAAATCATCATGAAAATGGTTGAAATGATCAAATACGGATACTTTAAAAGATCAAAAATGGTTTTCATATAAGGGGCATGATGTCGCTCTATTGCATTTGCTAAAAAGAGTATCTGATGCTAAAAGAAATAATACATTAATCATGCATTAGACTAAAGTTATTGGTTGGATATGAAATGACCTGCATGCAGATAGACTGTGGAAAAGTAGGATGGCGTTCATAATTTGTAAGATTGATTTTAAAAAATTGAATTCAAACTGAACAGTTGTTCAAAACCGTTCAATAAGCCTTTTTAAATAGAACTAGGATTGCATATGTATCCATAGACTACAAATATGCTAAAGCATAAGGGGATTGGATGAGAATAGTTATGTAATAGGAGAAAGGTTGTTTTTGTATATTCAACAGGGCAAATCGTGGGATGCATTGTGATTGGAAGGTTCTAACATAGCAAGGAGATTAGACGGTGAATTTAGATGAGCTTTAGGAAGGAAACTATTCATTAACAGAATGCACGACTTATCCAGTTTGAAAAAAGTATGATGGTGTGAATACGTTACTGCAAGCATGAATGGTGTGAATAGCTTAAATGTGTGAACAGATGAGTTAGTTTCCCTACTGGAAAGATCGCTTGAATAAATGCTTTATTGAAAGGATAGTGTGAATGGTGCACCTATGTGATGATTGGTTTGAACAAATAATAAGTTGAAAAGAATTTGTAAATGACATTTCCTTAAGAAATGGATGTCAAAAACATATTTCTCTAGATCAGATTATATGGGCTTTGTTCAAAGGAGCCTGGTAAAATACGATGACAATTATTTTCGAAAATTCAGGAAAGTAAAAATCTTTGAGTGACCGGTTTTACCATACCCATTTCCCCCAATATACTGTTATAAAAACTGGTGGGAAAATGGTTTTTGACATTTCGAATTTCGATCATAAATATCTTGATAATCAAACATGCGTCATATCTTGCCACAAAATATTTTGATTTTATTGTATAATACAATGGTTTTACCGTATTTAATGTATTGTAATGTTGTATGGGGCAACACATACCCAACGAGATTACAACGACTGCATATATTACAAAAGCGTATAGTAAGAATATGTCTTATGTCTGATTTTAATGCCCATTCAATACCATTATTTCAACAACTACAGTTTTTAAATATTTTTCAATTGAATCAATATTGTATATCACTCATGGTTTTTAAACATAAAACTGATAAACTGCCGATTAATCTTACCACTATGATGAAATGTAAAAAATCTGTTCATAATTATAATACTAGAAATCCTGATAACTATTTTATTGAAAAATGTCCATCAACAAATTCCTTATTTACTTTTAGACACACTGGCCCGAAAATATGGAATTCTCTCCCCAGAGATATCCGTGATACTGCTTTCTTAAACTCTTTTAAATCTAAAATAAAAAAATACTTCATCTGTTTTTAAATCTATAATAATATTTGCATGTTAATACGTCTCCTATATGTTTTGTACACTGTTTTGTTTTTGTTATATTTTTCATAGCCAATTGTTGGAACTTGTATATGTATCTTTTAATAACAGGGAGCTGCCTCGACAGAACCTTATGGTTTTATTTGCAGTTTCCCCAATTCATTCCTATTGCTGATTAACTTTTTATAATTCCGATATATTTGTAGACATGTTTCCATTTTGTGTGTGTTTTGTGTTTTCTATATTGTATATAATCTGTATCTTATATGTTTTTTATGGATTTGAATTGAAATAAAACTTGAACTTGAACTTGAACTTGAACATGCGATTGGCTTGTAAAAGTCATGAGATTCATTTCTGACCTAAATGTTTATAATTATGATTGCAACATGAGCTAAATCCAGGATTTTGTTTAGAATCAGAGGCAACATTACTTAATACCTTTAAGTAGTTGCTATCGTGTTGTTAGTTTATTTAAGCTAATGGTGTGAATGGGTTATTCCATTGAATAGATGATGGGAATAGGATTAGCATTCAACAGGGGTGTGAATAAACAACTATAATGACGGCCTGGGCCTACCTACACACGTTCTCCCATCAGTGTGGAGGTTGTACTTTTCATGGCAGCTACACAGCGGACCAATGGGTGAATCTGTACACACGTGCTGACATCCACCATTACCTAGTAAACACGTGGCTGAAAAGATACATCATAAAGACTTAAAATCATAATTACGTCACTCCCATGAAGAAGTTTACAACAATATTTTATCTGTTAAGTAACAAGTGTTTAAATAAACATCACAGAGAGTGAACTTTACTTTCGTGAACGACCGATGTTACATAACGCGCATATAAATATCCTTCAACAACTTCAAGAGAGACTTTCGTGAAAGAAAACAAAAAAGTATACTATTTATCGTAGGTCACGCTCCAAGTAATTTCAAATACACTGGTCTGGTTTACATTTCACAATGTGTAATTGTAATCCTGAATGATAAGGAATTTTGGCTTGAATGTAAAGAGGATAGATAAGTCAAGTGAGAAGAAGCGGTATTCTTACTTGATTCGTCTATACCAATGAGCAAACCCGTACCTTCAAAGAACAAGTAATTCCAAATGTAACAGTAAGTTTTGCCACATGTCGGAAATAACATTCATTTTTTTCGGCAAAGGTCGGAGTGTTCAGTTACGTGTACCTGGTACAAGCATAAAAGTCGAGAACTGGGGGCGTTTCATGAAATAATAAGTCGGTGGTTTTCATCGACGCACGAACCAATATCATTTTCACTGACAATTCTATTGTCACCGACTATTTTCCACGCCTCTGATTGGTCAAATTTAGTCAGCGCTGACAGTTAATGGCGGACAAATATTGATGAAACGCCCCCTGCCTGAGGTGGAAATATATTGTGAACTTCCCACTCGTTTATATGTTGTTGTCATGCATGTTGGAAAATACAGTGGTAGCCACTCCTGTGAATTTGTTTCAATCGTTTACATTTACCTGTCATCCTTGATGAAAATATGATAGTAGCAACTCTTAACATCTTGACTACTGAATAATCTTTTTCTCATAGGCTAAATACAGGGACCACCAGGTTCCAGCAGGCAATTGGGTTAATTACTTACGTATACAATTCTTGCTGCCGGATAGAAGATAGCCAGGTCTACATTGACATATAGACTGACCATTGGCTACATCGACACAATAGTGGGCACAATCTAGGTCTGGATTTAAACAGCCAGCATCGTCTAGAAAACACACAAGGAAAATAAAGAATGTTCAGATATTACAGAACTTCCTTCGTTTCGTTGAGTAACCTCATAAATCTTACACTAGCCCGGCTAGTATAAATAATTAACCCAAAAAGTATTGCCGTTGATGAAAAAGAGAGTTTTATTTGAATTCATCTTTTAGACCATCTCATAACCATTCAGTGATCATTCTTACATTCAATCCTTAATTTCCTTTCTTCTGTTTTCAGTTCCCTTGAAAGAAAGGAAAACATGTCGAAAACGATTTATTTCCCCCTTCAAGTTTGTCAAATGTTTGCAGTGGTAAGAATGGAGTGAATAAAGTTATGCTTATGCATATTTGGACATGTACGAGTGACGAAAACAAACCACGGTAGATAATTGCGGGTGATCACGAATGATTATTTCTCCCTGTGAATCGATGTTCGTGAAAACATTGCGAAACAACAATAAAGAATATATTATTGATTTTAATATTGGTATTCTGTTTATCCGTCTTGAATACTCACTTGAACAAGTTCTTCCGTCTTCATTTAAATACATTCCTTTTGGACATGCGCACTCGTAGCTGCCTATTGTGTTAATACATTCATGTTGACAACGATGCTCGCCAGATGCACATTCGTCTTTATCTGAAAGAGAACAAGCGACTCCGTTATTATTTATTACACGTACCTCAGCTACACCGCAAGAAACGATTCCAAAACCAATTAATTTATCGCTATTCAAATTCATATCGGTGTTCCGTTGATCTGGTGGTGGTTCGGTTTTGATCTCTTTTGTGTGACTGAGTTAGCATGGCAATACGAGAAGTAATTATAACTAATATCAAATGAGTTTTCCTAATGTATGAGGCATCTAAAAACAATAATCAGAAAAACAGATGAATGTATTTGCAACATATACAGCATTAATATTACCACAAAATACGTCATATTAACAAACTATCGATTACAAATTTAACGAAGAAATATAAGCGAAGTGATTTAAAGGGAGGGGGGAAGAAAATAACATGGACATAGTAATAAAGACGAAAATAAGTCACGAAAGTCATGTAATTGGTGTTGTGCATTCTTGGATTTTCTGACGTTGATTCATATTTCGTTGACTCACACATACACACAGTACGCACACAAACATACACCCACACACTTACCTAAGCAATCTTTTCCTTCGATGTGTAAGGTAAACCCGAAATGGTAGCACCCACACTGGTAACTTTCTAATGTATCGACACAACATGCACACACACAAAAGCATACACACACTCACACTTAGTCACTTACCTAAGCAATCTTTTTCTGCGCTGTGTAAGATAACCCGACATAGCACCCACACTGGTAACTACATAATGTGTGACACAACACGTACACACACAAAAGCACACAACACACGCACACACGCACATACACATACAAACACTAACCTAAGCAATCTTTTCCTTCGCCGTGTAAGGTAAACCCGAAATAGCACCCACACTTACTTCAAGTAACTTCCTAATGTATTGACACAACACGCACGCACACAAAAGCATACACACACACTTACCTAAGCAATCTTTTCCTTCGCCGTTTAAGGTAAACCCGAAATAGCACCCACACTGGTAACTTTCTAATGTATCGACACAACATGCACACACACAAAAGCATACACACACTCACACTTAGTCACTTACCTAAGCAATCTTTTTCTGCGCTGTGTAAGATAACCCGACATAGCACCCACACTGGTAACTACATAATGTGTGACACAACACGTACACACACAAAAGCACACAACACACGCACACACGCACATACACATACAAACACTAACCTAAGCAATCTTTTCCTTCGCCGTGTAAGGTAAACCCGAAATAGCACCCACACTTACTTCAAGTAACTTCCTAATGTATTGACACAACACGCACGCACACAAAAGCATACACACACACTTACCTAAGCAATCTTTTCCTTCGCCGTTTAAGGTAAACCCGAAATAGCACCCACACTGGTAACTTCCTAATGTATTGACACAACACACACGCACACAAAAGCATACACACACACACTTACCTAAGCAATCTTTTCCCTCGCCGTGTAAGGTAAACCCGAAATAGCACCCACACTTACTTCAAGTAACTCCCACATGTATTGATACAACACGCACGCACACAAAAGCATACACACACACTTACCTAAGCAATCTTTTCCTTCGATGTGTAAGGTAAATCCGAAATAGCACCCACACTGGTAACTTCCTAATGTATTGATACAAGTGTGTACACAACCTCCGCTTTTTACTTGGCATTCGTCTACATCTGTAGGAATAATAGTGAATATCATAAAGGATTATTATACAATCTTAATAATTTTATATTTCTATAATAAAATCATATCATAAAGGAATTGATTACTATGAATATTTGGAGGCCTTTCTGAATCACCATGGATGACCAGACAGAGGCTGTCGTTAAGTATCTCCCGTTTCGTTCACATGTAGCACGTTCAAAATATACTTAATCACACTTTTTCTTTCATACTGAATATACATTCTGTACTGGGAATAAAAAATTTGCTGACAATTTCCAAGGATACATGAAATATTATCTACCAATTCACTACAACATAAATATACTGTAATTGTATGTAATTCACAAATTAAATAAACAATTGCGAATGAAGTCATGATTTATATTGAAGTTCTAAAGATTAGTATGACAGCATGTATAACTCTCGCAGCTACATTCGTGAATACGTCATATATGATGCAGAGGGAAAAAAGGTAAATATTCTGAATTATAAGAGAATAGGAATAAAGGAACATAATTAAAGTGACAAAAGTTTCCTGTAAGCTGCTTGGGCGTCGTAAGTCGGGATTGATTTCTTGTGTAGTGCGCGTGAGCCTCGTGAGGAATAAAACGTATTGTTGTGCGCTGCAGACAACACGACAGGTTCTGATAATTTCCCAATGTCAAAATTAGAACCGCCATATCAAGTTAACATCTTGATTCACCTATCTTCCGATGGCCTATTTTTATGGTGCTTCACGAAACTTACCTCGACATGTGATTCCTTGCCGGTTGTAGCCGTGAATACATGAGCACCTGAAGGACTTTCTGGTTTGCGTACAGGCCTCGTTCTCTCTACAATTATGTCTCCCATCATTACACTGGTTAATCTCGGTGTTGCCTGAAAGAAGGTACACCTCTAACGTTCACAGCCATATTCAGATAACATCCTTATGCTTCAGGGGTACAACTAAAATTAATTTCCATACTCGTATAAAATCCTTTGATCTCACATTGTATTCCTCAAGCAAGTTGTTTTGCCAAAGGCTTCAGAATTATGTTATGCAAATGAAATAAATGTTTTCTTGAAGAAAATAAAGGCCACGAATTAAGTGACTATTAGTGTCGGCTTTTTAATGTACAGTAAAAACTACTTCTTTTTCACTGCTGCCAATTGTTTGTACCTAACTGTTAGCATATTCATCAAGTCTAACTTATTGAGACGCTTCTCTGCCATGTATGTTCACATTTGAATGGTCAGCGAAACGAAAAGTGCACATTTTGGTCTATTTAATGGTATGAGCTGAGGAATAATTGTTAAAGTTGGCTGCTAGCTTATTTTATAGAATAGCAAAAAGAAGGTAAAATGATTTTATTTTATTTCTATTATTCGCCGACGTAGTATCATTTATGTTTTCACATGGTTTATGCCGTTTATTGTTTGCTTGACTCTCTCTCTCTCTCTCTCTTAGGGCACTCTCCCGTTTACCATATCCTGTTTTATGCTTGCACTTTGTATATTCCATTCCATTTCATATTTCAGCGTACACATGGCAAGGTCTAGGACAACGAGCCATGCATCTCCTGAAGGAACAAGACTGAACTGACGTGACCCATTAAACGGGGATACACTGGCCGTCACGTTTGGCAAACCGCACGTGTCAACTCAATAGCATCATGGCTAACCTTCCCTGCAGGGGGTTCGCGTACCCTGCTAGGTCGATCAATGAGATGTGTCAAGAGCAATTTCGATTATCATTTTGCGGTAGTTATGGAATTTCCTTCCTTATGCCCCAGTCACATTGCCAAATCGACTCCACTCCGGCTTCACATTGATAGATTCTTGGCGTTTGGGGGTATCGGGATCTTTTGCTCGGTCTGTTATTGGTTACGGTCCGGTCTGGTGTGACTCGGGTATTAGCTATGGGTTATGTGTTTCCTACTATACATATTCAGGGCAGGACTTTCCTATGGAATAGTTTACCATACTATCATGACATAAGGTACTATCATACCATAACGGCAAAAGCTCGAAATATAGGTGTAGGAAATGTATACACATTGCACACTGGCTGAATGGCTGAAGTAAGTCTCCTTGGATAAACATAGCCCTTTATCCTTTGATTTGTTTTCGTTCGAGTATAATTGTTACGAATTAAAACTAGATACAATTTTCTGTCCGCCTACAGCTCCTTATCAGATCGACTAGTGTGAATCAACACACACACACACACGCACACACTTACACACACTCGTACTAAACGCACCTGCATTTGCACGCACACAAACATAAAAACTAGATTACTTTTTATTCCTCTCTCTTATTTCCGCTGTTTAATTACACTTCATGTTGAAGTTGTAATGATCATGATGATACTGTGATGTAGCAGTCCAAAATATCAGGTAAAGATTACAGTTTTAGGTCAACCTTGTCTTTCTCAAGTCAACCAACAGAAACAATCCGAAATCCAACCATGCAATGCTCGAATCGGGAGACATCTTCACTGCATGATGAGTTATTTCATTTTAGCATCAGTACACAAATAAAAGAGAATGAGCGGTGGCGGAATGATTATATTGTTTCCCAGGGGGATGTACCCGGCGCTTCCTCTTCCGGTATTAATAGTATTCACTAACACCTCGCCAGACGAAGCAATGGCTGCCCGCCAAATGACTCTTTCTTTCGTCATCGGAGTTGCGTGAAAACGGGGTTTTCTCATACCATGTGGAATATTGAATACACCCTAGGAACGAATGGCCTAAATATACTCGACTAGATTGTCTTGCAAACCTATTTTCAAAATTTGTTGCCAAACTGTAACATAAAATAAAAATTAACTTGATATTTACTTAACTGTGGGCAATTGGATGATATGAGGCTCTATCCAGCCCTTCCCAGTGAACATCGAATGGCCCAAACTATCGTCACGAAACCTTTCGTGCATGACTTTTAAGAGAAAGGCTGACTGATTGTAAAGTTTAAAGTCTGTACAACTCCAGTCTTCATTTCCGTGCATTTGTAAGCCATATCTTGAAGATAAAGGCAAGGGGCACCGTTCACCATCATACCACAGAGGATTCAGAATATTCTTTGGTAGATCAATAATGTTTAATCTTTTCTCTCGTGACGTGAAGTCCATGTACATCTTTCCGAATACATATTCTACTAAAATATGTATTCTAATTTTTTCCATATCGCCAATTCAATATAGCTGGGGATAAAATTAACTACAGTCAAACCTGCCTTAGTGGCCACCTATCTATATAGACCATCTGTCTATAGTGGCCGTTCATCTTGTCTTTCTTGAGAGAAAAATGTGTGCTGTAGACAGGGGCGTACGCAGGATTTTTTCAAGGTTTTTTTTTGTTTTAATCGGGCCGACTCAGCTTTATTATTTTGCTCCCGAAAATTTGAAAATCGCGCCGGCCGAAAAGTCGCTCAGTGGGGGGGGGGGGGGGGGGGGGGGGGGGGGGTAAGCGGACACTTGTTTGTTTGTTTTTTGGTCTCGAAATATTTGACATTTTCTCGTTGGGGGGGGGAGTAAGGTCACCTTTTTTAGGTCAGCCATGGGCATAATTAAAAAAAAAAAAAAAAAAAAAAAAGGGGGGGGGGTTTTAGGAGGGTTTTAGGGGGGTTTACACACATAAAAATACCAAAGGGGGGGTTCAACCCCCAAACCCCCCCCCCCTGTGTACGCCCCTGGCTGTAGAACTAATCTATGAAGGTCATCTGTCTCAGGCTGTCTGCAGTGGCCACCCTTTCTGTTTCCCTTTTCATGGCCTCAATAAAAAGGTTTGACTGTATTTTAGGTACCATGGACGCCATTTGTTTCAATACAACGAAATCATTGTAATTTGTTTATTAACATAATTCCATATTCAATGATCATGTTGTTTTCATCCTCGAAGACGTTTCACCCCTCATAGAAATAGGTTAGGCCCGAGGCTATACAAACTTTTAAGCAAGTACTAAGACATTTATTAAATCATAATTTCGGAAGTCCCGATTCCAAGTGTTGCATCATCGTGATCATGCCCCTTATCAAGAAGCGACGCTCCTGGAAAAAGGATGTTTTCTTATGATCAAAAAATCTTTCCTCTGGCTTAAGTAACGTACTTCATTCATTCTGAACAATTCATCCATTGATAAAAGGGGGAACGCAACGGCTTCAAATGGATGTTACCTGGAGCTATATGCGAAGTAACACGTACGAAAGTGCAATGAGAAGTACCGAGGTGTAGCTAAATAAATAGTTTTGATGACATCTAACCTTGGACCTCGAAGACAGTAAGGAATAATTAAAACAGATCCTGAAGACTCTCAAGAAATCAATGTGAGGGCAATTTTTTTTGTTCGTAATTGCCTGGAGAAACGCAGATTAATCAAATCGCATTAGATCGATTATTCTTTATGTAAAAGAACAGTAAAACAACACATACAAAATTACATGACAAATTATCACCTTTTTAAACAATAATTGGTTGGATCCTAAAAATCACAAATGGCTTTATAGAAATGAACTTTTAACAGAAATATAAAATCAAAATAATACGAGAAGTTTTTAGCAAATTCTGATTAAAAATAGGAAAGTTATATTTTTTTTTAGTTGCGACCAATCAAACGCAAATTGGCAATTCTGTGACGCATCCTGCGAGCTCCCCTCCCATTCGTTCCGTACATATATTTCATAAAATTGAATTGTCATTGTTATTGCAGAAGGAATATTTCTTGTCCATACGTGGGTTGTATGGAAACATATTTGCAATAATCATATCTAAGCTGCTTGTATGACCGAATCTTTTCTAGAAGGAAAATTAAAAAAAATTATATTATACCAATTTGCCAATTGGTGTTTGATTAATCGCAACTTCAAAAATTCAAAACTTTCTTATTGGTAATCAGAATTCGCTCAAACTTTCATTGACATGTTCATCTTATTTTTCTGCTTCTGTTAAAACCAAATAATATCATGGTGGGCTTCCCCTTCAAATAATATATTTTCGTGAGGATACGAGGATAAATGGGCAACAACCTGCTATCACCATTTTCAAAAGCTCCTCTTACTCTGTCCTTGATATATAAGACGATAACAAGGCTTCTCAAGAACCTATTTGAATTGGAAAATTGTAAATTTGTAATCAATGTGTGTGTGCGTGTGTGTTTGTGTGTATAGTTAAGTTAATTATTGATATTCCAAGTTTTCAAATTGTTAAAGGATGTGAGAAATTGATTTGTCCCGATGAGGTTTCTTCAGAATGTGACATATTAAAGCTTCAACAAAGATCCTAATTCAACCAGTCCACCTTTCAATCTGAAGTTATGAAGAAGAAAGAAAAAAAATCCAATTAAGGGGGAATTCATAATTTAATAGTTTAAAAATCAGTATTAGTAGCCAATTAGTATATTAAATGGAACTACTGTACATGTAGAAGTATTTGTAGAAGGAGTTCATTACTATTCATTTTGGATACAGGAGGAGAATGGACAACGACCTCCTGTTACCATTTTTTTAAATAAAATCCCCACTCTGTCCTTGACATATATGATAAGATGAGGTTGTTCCTGAAGAACCTTTTTGAAATGGAAACATTTCATGATCTAATGATTTCTTAGCACCAACAGTGTATGTAAATAGATGCTGTATTCCCAAGGGCGCTTAAGAAGGTTCTTTGCACGTCGTGTGAACTCCGTTGAACTTCGGTACATGAGACTAGGCGACGGGCAGACGGCGAGCTCTCCAGCAATGTCTTACTCAAGTGACAAAGAGTTGAATATTAATAGGCTTGAGCAGTAGAAGTCGGTTGTTGCACGAGAAAGAGGGGTGAAGAGAGCTTGTGCGACCTCATTAAACGCCGGTGTATACGATCAGCTGAAACAGGCTTTCGTTGGGGTATCACGTGGTCACGAGCGCCTGACTAGTCTACAGGCTAAGACTCTAATTTGACATTTAAACACATTTCCATGAAGTCTTGAGCCGAGCCTGTCTTTGTCTGTCTGTGACTGTGCCAGGTGCAGCTAACATAGAGAGCGTATGGAGTGCAGTGGACCGTGCAGTCGGCACAGTCTCGTATTTCAGACACTCTGTTATGCAATACGACTGTCAAGGCTGTGTGCCTGAAACTAGCACTGGACATGATAAGATGGGAGAAGCGACGATAGCGAGATCGCGATAATGTTCGGGCAATTCAACTCCGCAAGCTGAGGGGCGATTATTTGACACAGAAACTTGACAGAGAAGGTTCAAACACCGCTTTCGGTGTCAATAGAATCGCTCTCATGACTATTGACCGACGGGAAAGGCTCAGTAGTTAGACATCTGGCTAAAGCTTGTCTACAGGACGCCAACCGAGTTTCATCGAGCCCTTGAGAGCAACATGGCGGTCGTGTTAAAAGCAAAGAGTAATATAGACAGTAATCAACCACTGCGGACATTCACTCTGGAATCTAGAACATGTACCTTTTGTCTTTCTTTGTCTGCAGCATCCAATCGTTTAAACTACATAGCCAAATCAGCTGCCATCAAAGGGGCTCAAACAACACTTGAAGTGAAATTTCGTAGTAGTAATACCTCGTACATTCGTTCGGTCATGCAACCTAGAACAGATACGATCGATTTTGAAAGCATGTTTTCTTAAGTCTTTTGACATTGGCACTGAGAGGACTGACCTGTCTGTACCGATTCTTAAGATGGCGTTGAACTCCAGCATTTCTTCTAATTTGTCTTTCTTTTGCTCGGTCGGGAGCTCTAGGATTTCACAGAACTTAACAAAAAAGACAGAAGAAGATTAGAAATCTTATCCATCATGTAAACTTTCTGTCCCAGTTTCAAATTTTGAAAAAGCGTACGCAGAAGAATTTGTGTAGCTTTCAGGAACTTGATACTTGTTTGAATGTCAAGGTGTCACTACTTCGAATAGTGGCAAACAAAATAGATTTTGCTTTAAAAGCTGTTACCCACATTTAGACGGGTTTCAATTTCAGTCAGAGCTTCGAAAATACGCGATAAAAAAAGGATTTAATACACCAAATTACCTGCAGGTTGGGTTGTCCTTACGTAATGGTGTTCAATGATGTATATGCATCAGCGTGACATTCGATTCCATTACGAAATGTGACGATTATATCACAGTACAGTCCATTTGTCTCCTAATTCAGATTCTCTCCGAACACGCAGGAACACCTTCTGTCAAGGACTTTGGTTTCTTTAAAAGGGCAGTTCTGTTACAAGCCAACTTTTAAAACAAGGAATTTGGTCCTCCCAAATACAGTTCCATCATCCGAACTCAAGACTTTACTTAAAGAGAAGGTTTAGTTCTTGGGAGAGGGGAAAGATAATTTGTGAGCGTTATTATTGTTCTTATGCAAGTGTGGAAGAATATCAAAGTAAAAATGTCCATGAAAAGCATTAAAAAAGAGGCCCAATTTATTTTTATGACCAATGTTTGTGTACTTCCACATACATCGTTATATGAACAGTGCTAGTTACGTTACCACGACTGGGCTAATTTTCTTATCATTATGATGACTCCAGAACCTTGCAGTACACAACAATACTTAAGCTACATGATTATCCTTTCCTGATCGTTTCCACACCGTTTCTTACACAAAGCAATCGCAGAACAAGAACTCAACTTTCTCTTTAAATCAAGAACCTTCGGTTACTCGGATAAAGCAGTTCCAAGACGTCAAGTGACCTTCTTTTGAAATGCAGACCAAACACCAGAGCTGAAGACCATCATTGAAATATAAACCTTTCGGTTTAAGATTATCTTGAGAAAAGGGACCTTCTGTTCCTCTCAAACAGCAGTTCAATTTCAAGAATTACAGTTAGGAAAGGACACAGTGACTATACAAACACTTCGTTTTCTCTGGAACTAACTGAAACTACTTTTTTTTATCTTCAAAATGCAGTTTTATCTCCAGAAATGAAGACAACCATTAAAAGTTTAAAACCAACTGGGATCGCGCCTGCTCGAACGATCTCTACAAATACAATTCCAATACATAAGCTTAAAACAACCTTTAAAGCAAAGATGTTCTGTTTCTTTCAAATTGCAGTCCAAAACTCAAATCTACCTCTCTTTATGAACGCAGTTATATCACAAGAACTGTACGATGACTACCTTTAAAGTACAACCTTTCTGTGTAGCTGGATGGAATGAGGTCGCGTCTGCTGGAATGGCCGACGGCAGAGGGTGATGAGCTGGTCCATTTGAACCCACAAAAACAGGAAATCTATGCGCAAAGACATCCGCGGGGTATACCGACAAGGACATGACGAAGTGAAAATAGGAAACGGAACCCGAGCCACTTTTTTCCTGATCATTCTATCACGGCGCTCCATGAGAGGTGTGCTTTTATAATATGTACATTCCGACGTTCTCGCTGGCTTAAAGTCGAAAACAATTATGATAATTATTATAGTCCACAATCGTATGGCGCATAAAACATTATTTCCGCTTCCAAGGACATTTTGATATTTTTACCCCTGCTTTAGCTCCAGCAATTATAATGCTCAGTACAATGCATGAATAAATCCTACCTGATACTCGCTTGCTACACTTGGATCTAGAGTGGCAAATATAGATTAATCTACTGCCAAAGGGTATACTTCGGCAGGGATTTCGAATCCCGTATCTTGTGGTTAGGAGTCCGGCTCCTGATAATCATCCACTAGACAACAACGTACCTGTTGTGTTTGGATTTATAACAGTTATTGCTTTTGTGTTATAAAAAACCGTTGAATTTTCATCGCCTGTGACTTTGAAGAAAGGTTAGTCTATTGACTTGGAGATGAGCTCAAGCTCGTGGAGTTTGTTTAAATGTCTGGCAGAACATCAACAGTTAGCTCACTGCCGCACGTTGAAAGATTGAAGAGATTTCTGCTTATAAGTCGAGTCCTCGATTTGACTGTACGGTATTGCACATTTTTAACTGAATCCATATTTCTAGAGGGGTATTCCACACTGGTTCAGAGACACTACTGGATATCTCGGAAAGACAGGGGTTGTATTCTGAAAATCTTTTATGTTAGTACAAAGATGTTAATTGTCATAACTTATAAATAAAAAGAAGAAACAGTCATTGGTAAAGGTCTGCGCAAAGCTGGCGGCGTTCGCGAAAACTTAAAAAAGGGATATCAGCGCAAGTACCAGTCTTAACTAGGGTGATTCTGGGTAATTTGACTTTGTTATTTTACATTTTCCCTTACATGAAATATAACATCGTTTTGAGAGTACAGCCGCAAATCTTTAAAGGCTATCAGTGGCAACCAGTGCGTTCTAATTCCTAAATGTATAATTGAGTATGTATATGCCTATTTGTACCTCCCTTTTTTGTCGACATAACATAAAACAAAATTCTGTCTGTACATAACTGCCAAAACAATTACCGGAAACGGGTAAGTTGTTAGTAGTAGAAAAGTATTTATTTATTGAATTTGTGACATTTTTTGGAATCTTGACCTTGTTTTTCAAGAAAAGTGGGATTGGATTTCACACGTAATAGATCGGTACCGGGTACTTTAGAGTGGTGTTTTTCTTCGGCTCACTCACGTCCGCAGTGGGGAGTGAGCTGCTAGCAGGCAATACCGACACATCAGGCCGCTAGAGCCCGGGGCTCGTCGTCGGCTCAAACTCCGATCAAATTCATTCCTGTTTGTTCTAGCGATAGAGTTAACCTAATATCACCTGTTCCAAAACAAAAACATCGAATTCCTTAAACGTCTGTGGAACAAGCATGACAAGAGAGATTTGTTTTGGAGCAACAAACTCCTCGGAAAATTTTAGGATTGTGAAGGTGAATCTAAAGGAAAGAGACTATTTTATATCATAACCCATGTGTGTGGGTGTGTCTCTCTCTCTCTAGCTATGCCTGCTTTATCGTTGTCCCTCATACTACTATCATATCCATTTGTTTCCCTTTCTCATGATTTCCTTTAATTCATTTCATTATCTTATTTGAATTATTCCCTGTCTCTATATGTCATGTCGGCAATAATTTGGGATTATAATTAAATATGTTAAAGAAGATGAAATATAGCGATTCTCGCCGAAGCTGCACAGCTTTCTCTCATAAGGACTGTCTGACCATAAAAACCACAGCACTTGAAGTCGAGGATCTTCTGGGTTAAACTAAAAATAGTATTTGCAAGATCTGTGGATGTATGTTTGAGAGCTGCACAGCCTGTTCTAATATAGACTGCTTTATCATTAAAACCACAGCACTTGAGGATCTTCTGGGTTAAAATCGACAATGGCATTGGCAGGATCTTTGGGCTTCTATGTTTAGACGAAGGTGAAGAGGAATTGTGGAAGCCTCTACATATCTTGAGGTTTTCGCCGGGAGATATGTCTCACATCGATTGATTCAAAACAAAAGAATAGACAGGGATAACCTTTGGAAAGTGATTAGGATGTTGACGGGTTTTGGAATATTTGATTCAGTTCACCTTGGATCCATTGATAAGGACGTCATGTCAAAGAGGATACCCTCAGCCTCGATGATCCAGATTTGTTTGATTTCTAGAATTGTCTAGCACTGTATTCGCAATATCACAATCGTGCAAAGCTTTCCTACTTTCCATATGAAAATTACAGTTATGAAAAAGGCCTGGATGGGGGTGGAATAAAAGGTAGAAGCCTGCAACAGACATTTGACTAAATTATATTGCTTTAAATGTCAAAATATTAAAATTAATCAGTAAAACAGAACATTTTATCTCAAGAGTTGAAAGGGTAAACATATCGTACTGTGGTAGAAAGGCTAGTGTAGGTTATTTCAATAAGAAGTTAACGTTTTCAAGAGGAAAAACATTGTCTATATTCCATTATCTCTCTAGTACTCTGTAACTTATCATCCCAAGTGTGATATTGGCAAGTCGAAAAGGAGCATTTCCACAATCAAAAACAGAAACCAAAGCACAAATCAAAGAGGGTAAGCCTTAATTAATACTAGTTAATACAGTATCAATATCATATATTTGGAGCTATAAGGGTGCTAGCTCGATGTTCAGATGTCTGGTCCAGATTCTACCAAAAATTGAACCCATCTCTGCAGGTGCTCTTGTTGAAACTCGGGTTTAACAAAGGAATTTAGTCGGAGGTCTAGGTTTCCTCTGATAAACGTTAACTTAAATCCACGCTCGGGTTTTACTTAATTCCGGGGAAACGGATATATGCGGTTACGCCCTTTTAACTCTAAGGAGACGATATTACAAGCACTAAAGACATAAATCACATCTACTTAACGGCTCTCTGTCACGGCAGAACTCCTCTTTAAGTAGTATTCGAAGACCCTATGGTGAACCCTGTAAGTACTCGGTTCGTACGTGCTCCGATTCGGTAAGGGCATCGATTGAGGCGACTTACACGAGGAAAGCCGTCTCGACTTCTAGACGACGGGGGACCTAGAAGCTCCCAAACCCCTTTCACATTCAAAAGATAATACAGGATTAAGTTACTGTACTTTCGGATAAACGTGAAACGTACACCAACTCTTTGCTAAAATAGGAAATTGTGTTTTTAGAGACCCATAGGAGATCCCAAACAAAGAAAATGGTAAGAGTAAAATTCCTTGTTTTGTAAAAATAAAACCTTATATTGATTGGTAAAGGACTTTCGGCGAATGAAATCGTGACAGAGAAATGTTTCATCAAAGCATCATCCATAATAACATTTTAAACAAGAAATAGACCACCGACATACATGAGGTTGGTAATTTGCCTATCCTCTTACTACTTTCCTTGTCCAGTATAAACGCAACTCCCATCTACACACTAGATTAGCAAAGACCATGTTCAGAGTAAACATCCATACCCTTTTTCATGACCTAAGTACCTGTTTTAATCGGTCACTCAAGGACACAAAACCCATTGGCATAATTACTCTTCCAGAAAAGTAAGGGTGATCTTCATTAGATGTGAAGGTGCTGCTTGGTAGTATAAGCATGGTATAAGGGTGTGAAGAACAGAAGAGGCGTTGTGGCGTGCGCCTGTAATCCAACTAACAATGGAAGTTACAAATTGATTCACCCGAGGACCCAGGTTCGAAACTGAGTCACATCTTTCGGATGTGACGTTAAGGTAGGTCTCCAGATTGATACACGTCTGTAAAAAAAAATATATATACACACACCGAGAGGTCCAAGGGGGCTCGCTTGCCCTCCTCCCCCAGTTTTTCAAACAAATTTACCTTTATCCATCAACTCAATACCATTTGGGGCTTCACTCACTTTGAAAATGAAATGATTTCATTATGCCTTTATTTTTTGGGAAAAAGAAAAGACAAAAATCATCAGAAAAGCATACCGCACACACATGCGCGCGCACACATAATACCCCGAATCAACACTTTGTATTTAACATAGTTGCACATTTCCATGTAAATATACATATCTACGATATATATTGATAAACAATTTTTAAACACACACATATATATACATATATGTGTGCGTGTGTGTGTGCGTGCGAGCGAGTGTATTTATATCAAAGATAATCAGTGCACCTCAGAGTGATACTACTTTTTAACTTTCTTTTTTCGCTCTTCTTTTCTTCGACAGTCTAATTTGTCGTACGTGTGAAAAAAATCCTTTGTTTCTACTACCTCAGAAACCCGAGGAGATCAAGGAACTGTTCAAACTTGACACGTTTTAACCTCATAAACACGGCTTCTATTCAGCGAGTACACGAAACACGTCACAGAAAGAAAGAAGATCCGCATTATGGTGGCTTGTGTCATAAATGGCTATCCATTACCACCCTTTTTGTTCAATATTGTCTCCGGCCTTCATCCGCCAAGCTCTAACCTTCCACATGATTGAAACGAAAGACGAGAAGGCGGGAGGAGACGAACATCATATTGGACTGTAATTGGAGATTGTGGCCCATTTCTTGTCTCATTGCAATAAATAGTGGATAATTTCTTTACCAACAGGAGGTTACCGACTTGAAATTGGGGCATTCGTCTGGCCGGTCTGTCCAGAACACCCGACCAAACAAGCACTCTTTCCCTCATCGATGAAGATTACCACATTTTACTGCTCTAATAGTCAACTTATTAAAATAAGTTCAGATCCCCTTCAATGTCTACAATAGTTTTATGATCACAACTCCATTAGCAGAGAAAAAAAATCAATAGAAAATCTCGAACTGTTGGCACCACCTCTCTTTATTTTCGAATTATATACAAGCTTATGGAAGGAAAGGTTCTGCTTCATATTTTTTGGAAAAGAAAGAGACAGCCTATGTTCTGATGATTCAAAGTATAATTTGGTTGGCCTATTTTCCGACTAGAACCAGTGTGTCAAAGACCTTCCCACAAAGAATTCATATGCATGTTACTCTGTTCATGAAGCGTTAACGCTTATTGTTAAAAAGAAGCATCTTTTTAAAGAATGGAACAAGTTAAGAAACTTACTGAAGGGAGACACGCCCCCTTTTTAAGTGCATGCACCTGCACACGCACCCACATCGACAACACGCACACACATAGGAAAGGAAATGAGAAAATAATGGCGCGTAGCTTAATCTGGATGGTAGGTAGGCGAGTGTCATTAACCTACCATTCTCTGTCATTCCCTTTCTCGATTTCCTCTATGGTAACTAATTACAGACCAACACAAAATAAACATGAACACACACACTCACACGCATCCACCCCCTCTCCTACACACACACACCCACACAAAATATATCTAATTCCCTTTCTCGATTTCCTCTATCGTAACGTATACAATTTGGAGTGGACTAAAAGATTATTATTAAAACAAATTAAAAATACTATACAGAACAACCCGACATAAACTTTTAACACGCACACTCACACCCCTACCTATACACCCACACAAAATTAAGTATAAACGTCTACTGTTAATTAAAAAGTTATTATTGATGAACAACAGGGCATAGCGAGGGCGTTAGTGGTCTAGTGCCACATTAAGTTATACAAAATGTCACGATATATGGTAGATTCAATTTAAGTGTACTAATCCATTGAATTGTTTAGAAAACAATACACCCTAAAGATTATTGGTAAAGATTTGACGTAAACTTGACCTTTCTAATAGAAACATCATTTAAATGGCATGTATTTAAACTTGTTCAGGCTACTGGTGTTAATAATAATAATAATAATATTCAATTTTTATATAGCGCTTAATACAAATGTTTCTAAGCTAAGTTAAGATTAATTGACATTTTGTCGAGGTGCGCTTGCTAGAAAAGGCATCAACCTTCCCAGTTTCGGAAACAGTTCATCACGTACAGCATCTGCCAAAGGTCGTTCATTACGCCATATTGTAAGATAGGAATAAATACCCCCTCAGCCTTACGTGTATTGTTTCGACGTGATGCTCTCGAAAAGAAAATATTTTTCGGTGACTCATTACACAGAGGGCATGTCATACGTAATGAAGAATATCATCATCACCCTACATACACGTGCGTGTTATTCACCCAAAATATTCCACTGACGTCATAAAACGTCGCAAAAGGTATTACAAAAAAACAGCACTTACAGATTGATGAAAAAAGCTAATCTCTGTCAAATATAATAAGCTCATTTAAATATTCTGTTTACAATTGATGCGAACGAGATCTCTCCCTCCCTTTTTATTTTTGTTGGAAGTTCCATAAACATCGTCCTTTCAAATGTGCCTTTTTAGGGTTCGGATAAGATCGTAGACAATACTTGTTTTGTCCTTGAACCACAAGACTGCAACAAAACATCGCCAAAATGTATTTTAAAACAACATCACTAATAGATGGGTTGAAGTAGTAAATCTTTGACAATTACGACAAGCTCATTTAAATATTCTGTTTAAAATCGATGCGGACGAGATCTCCGTCACTATTTTTTATTTTTATAAATTCCATAAACATCATTATTTCAAATATTCTTTGTTAGGGTTTGGGAAATCTCTAAGACAATTCCCGTTCTGTCCTTGAACCAGAAGACTGCAATCTCGGTCTTCGTGGTGCTCAGATCATCTCAAGTATCGTTTCAGGCACTTCCCATTTCCTTGTGACGCAAACACTAATTAGCCGTCATTCATTATCATACAAACCCTGTATGAACTTTCAGCTTTAATAGAAGCAAGTATGGGCATCGCAAGAACATTTTCGTGCGTGGGTGTGAGGTTAGAGTTTCCGGTAAATTTTAAAGGAAAAGTCCAACATTGATATTGAGTTGGTTTTAATAGAAGCAAAAAAAAAAGAAAGAAACGAGTGAGTGAAAGTTTGAGCAAAAACCGATTAAAAATAAAATATTTTTGAATGTTTGAAGGTGCGATTAATCAAACTAATTTGTATCTCATTTTTCTGCTTTTATTTAAAACAATCTTAGTATCAGGATGGGTTTCCCCTTTAAAAAGCTAAGAAAAAAAAATCAATTTGAAATTACTTTTGAAAAAAAACTACAGTACAACATGTAGGCTATCACAAAAAGTTTCCGAAACCCAGGATTGCTCTTTAATGCAATGTTTCTCATTACGAAATACCACAAGCTAATTGCAAGTTTTTAAGACCGGTCACATCCTAAACGATTGAAGGATAAACAGAACTGAACAGAGGAGGCATTATTTAGGTTCACACGAGAGTCTATAAAGTTAAAATTGTAATCGTGGTATTAAACCTCGGTGCTATCTTGTAGTTGCAAACCGTTACGAATGTGTATTCGTGGTATGAAAGTTATGCATAATCTAAGTTTTAACCGATCTTATGATAACCGCGATAACTACGAGCCGCGTGAGGAGGGGACGAAGGGGTAGTCCTCATTCGAAATTATGTGCCATACACGTACATCTTTGAGGTTCCATCTTGTAGATACACTCAATGGTTGCTCGGGTTGTTTTAAAAAGTTTTGAACATTCCCGAGTGAACCCTCGCCGTCGTGTGATAGTGAATCATTGTTTAAAACTCTGACGTGTGTGAAGTTTCGCGAAGTTAAAGTTTAAAACTTCGATGCTCTCGTGTGAACATTACTCTAATGGAAAGAGATACCAAAGGGGAAGATAAATCCTTCAAGTCAACAAGCTCTTAGCTTCCATTATGAGTCATGTCAATTCAATGCCATCCCTTAGGACGAGGCTTACCTCATTTGCTGGCAAACCCTTGACAGAAGGAAGCAACTGGAATTACAAATTTCGGTCAAAATTAATTGCAAGACCCCTCAAAAATGGGAGGTGTTCAATGATTTATTTATATTCTCAATACGTCTTGCATCTTTTTCAAAGGCCTGTCTATATTTGACATTGTAAGATTGCTGTTGGGTTTATAAAATGATTGTGTATACGATTAAGAAGGGAACATATTGATCTTGTGCGATTAGGAGTTGCTTCCTTTTGCCAGTGTCTTTCCCAGACGATCACTGGCCCTTACCAGCTTGTCACGTGATAGACTAGGCCCTCACCCGCCAAAACAAACACCCCAGCTATCAATTACTCCACTAATCGACTTCGCAACAAAACAGATTGTCATCGAATAGAGTTAGGACATGGATTCAGTTGCAGTACATCACGTAGAACTTAGAATAGCTAAAGATGTTTAAAGACTACAGTGCCTCACGAAAGCAATTCTCGTCATCTTGTTCATGAAGTATATCATATTGCCAGTAATGATTGTCTATACATATTTAGAGCAAGACAGAAACCATTTTAGAGAAAGATTTATAAAAAGATTTTTTATTTAAAAAACTGTATATCGAACACGGTAGCAACTACTTTTAAAAAAGCCTTGTGCGTCCCCTATTGGAATGTACGAATCCAAAAACGATTTCTATGGGGCATACATTAGGGTATTAACATTTTTCTTGAGTAGATCTTTCGACAATAATTGTCAACATTTTACAGCTTTTTTAATCACATAACTACATAAAGAATACAAAACTTCAGACCGACGGAGTTTGCTCAAGAGTTTTAAAATGATTTTATGTAGAATTTTACTCCCTACACACATATTTAAGGCCGTCATACCCACAGGAGAAATAGGGAAATACTAATAATTTTGCTTTGGGTTGTTTTTTTTCTTCATCCTGTTGATGGTTCTCCCAGGGTTAGTGCCTTCTTGAAACAGGGAATGAATTGAATCATGTGTATTTACAATGCAGGGTCAGCTGCGCGAAAATTCCGCTAAAATTTATCTTCAAATTTTAGGTGAGCCCTTTGGGTGAGTCAGTGAAAGTGCCCTTAAACGATTATGAGGTATGTTGTTTGTTTATGGGCGCAGGTCAAGTATGTAACCTATTGATACTACATCACTGGAAGAAAATTGACATTGTGAATGGACGTTTCGAAAGAATACGGTCTAGACATGCCTGATGGAAGAATTTCTAAGAATGCAACACTAGTTACCAAATATATAGACCTAAACGTAATATAATCTGCTTCACTTTCTTGCATTCCATGGTTTCCCCCTTTCCCGCTATTTTGGACCTCAATTTCCAATATCAATTTTTCATGTAGCGACAAAACAGGGTCACATTTTCTAGTTATTTAGCTTTCTTATCCCTGAATCCAAACAAACACGGAACAGATAAAGAGAATATAGTCTTTTGCATGGTTTCTTTTTTTCTTTTTCCTTTCCCTTCTGAAATGAATATGACTATGGCATATCTACAATAATACTAAGCTATACATTGTTTTTTACCGAGGTTTTTCTCGATATTTATAGATGTGTCTATTTCATAGGTTTTTATACAAAGAGAGGGAGTGGGATAGAGAGGTGTGAAACACAGCGGCTATTCCGGGAAAAGCACTCGGTTCAGGAGGCACTATCCTCATCGGAGAAGCCTTCGATTTCCAGGTCAATTTACACCTTCCATACCTATGAAGGGGAATACCCTATGACAATCCAAATATTCATCTAGTCGAATGCTTTCATGCGTTTATAGGGCGAATGATTAGAATTATTAACCTTCAATTTTCACGAAGAAGACAAATCATTTTGTTAAGATGTTGCAGTGGATCCTTATCAAATGATTGGTTGAGAGCGTACACGTCACCAGGCATTTATTTTGCCTAACAGTAACACATAATTTTACTAATGACCGGTCATTAGTAAAATCATGTTTTAAAACACCATTTTATGAAACAAATAATACACTTCATTTTGTTCGCGTATTAGTAAAATTACCAACACAAGGTACCTTCAAAACAGTCCAAACATCCTCGGCGATTCTAACTAATGCCCTCACTGATATGTATTATTTGTATACTATGAACCCCATTTTTAACCGTTAATCTATTTCGAAAATATTGAGAGGCACAAAAGGAGAGAACAGCTGTGGGATCGGAATAACTTATGATTGATATGACGACGATAGAAATTCATATATATAAAAAGGCATAATGCGATTTACACGTAGATTTTCTATGAGGCTAATTGTCATAAGTCGTAAACCCATGTGCATGTAAGGGACTGTGTGTGTGTAAAGGTGGGTGTGTTTGTGTGATAACAAAAATACATGTAGTGATATATTTATACAGCAAAAATATACCCCCCAAAAAATGTTTTGTCCGGTGTATGAGCTAGATATAAGACAAAAATATATCAAAGTACTACTACAATAATAATTAACTTTACGCAAAGTGTCCAATCATTTTCTTTGCAAACTGTAAGTGAAACATTATGCATATTACATGCTATAATAATTAGCAGTTTGCAAAGGTTGGGTCTATATATATAATTTAGATGCTTTTCCCTTAGATTTGTACATAGAATCTTCCATGTTTACTAGATGGACACTGGTAGGAGACAGCGTGTATGACCGTAAGGCCATTGGTGCCTATTCGACATAAGGAAACTCAGAGAAACGCCTTAGGATAGAGGCCACGTTCAGCTTAGATTTCAACTCCGCATTCTCATCTCTCTCTCTCTTTCTCTCTCTCTCTTTCTCTCTCTCTCTCTTTCTCTCTCAAACACACACTCTCTCTATATACAGCATCAGTTGTTTGTTTGTTTATTTTCAGAGGTTGTTTGTGAGTATGAAAAGGATAAAGTAGACCCTTTAGCGAATAGGCGATACATATTAGAGAAGCCAATTAATAAACAAGAGCAATCAACATTAATGTTAGTATTAAATCTGTATATATATTAATTGATATATACATGCATATATGTATATTTATCTATAGTACCATATCCCACTCCCGACTGGTTTTCATTTTGTAAACGCATAATAGTCATCAGTTAACGTACATAAAAGCTGTACCCGTTTCAATAAGTTTGCTCTTTGCCGTTACTGGCAGAAAATTGTAGACATACGAAATTTCTTGCGTCGACTTCAGATTTGGTCAAAGAAGTAAAAATATGACTGTATAGCTCACAAATACGAGCATGATTTGTGTAAAGAGCAGTAGAAGTTAAGTATCCTTTCGAAAGTTATTCAAAGTCGAGTCTGTTTCGAGGGTTCACGTGAACAACCAAACAACGCGTTCTACAAAATACTTGTCGACCTGTTTGTTAATATTCTACAAATCCTCTTAAAGGTTACTTGACAACACCCCCATACAAAAATAGTGTTGGCGTTCATTTCTAAGGATTCCAAGGACTCCGAAATGATGTCCGAATACATATGCATATAGTTTGGAGGGAGTGCCCTTTAATCGCGCAGGGTAAAATCCATAATAAGATTGTTAATTTTACCGTTGGGTAGGGTTTGACCAGGAATGTCTCGGGTTTGAACGCTCAATGCTCAAATGGTATTGGATAGTTTCCTAGGGACCGAGCAATGATTTCCGAAAACAATATACATACACGTAAGAGTTTTGGAGGAGACCCCGTTTAACCGTGCAGGGTGAATTCCAAAATATAAGGGAGACAATTTGGCGTTGGGTAAGGTTTGACCCGATATGTGCCTGGTATCACAACACACAATGCACAAAAGTGGTGTCGGTTTGCCAAATTGTACCTCAGTCACATCGACAAGACTGACACCAGACCGACAACAGACCGAACGAAAATATTGCATCAGTTCTATGGCCAAGAATCGGTAAGGACCGAGCAATAGTTTCCGAATACATATAAACATATGAGTTTTGGAGGGGTCCCCTTTAATCGTACAGGGTGAATTCCATAATAAGGAAGACAATTTTACCGTTGGGTAGGGTTTCCCCAAGGGGTGGGGTAATCCATACCGGTGATTATGATAATGGCTGGCTGTGTTTGTATAACGGCCAAGACACGTCCAATGTCTTACGTTGGGCATTATCCTGGCACAGTTCCTTGGCAGGAGGGGTGTCGGAGAAGGAGGAGGGCACATCATGACACAATTACCAGGCCAGACAGAGACGATGGGGTGAATTAGGGAGTGGATGGGGTAACAGAGGGGTAAACAAGGGGTGCGGGAGCAGGTATAATGGGGGTGGTGACGAAAGATTCTTTTGCTTTCTGTCAATAGTTATAAAGTGTTTCCAAAATGGTTCATGAATTGGTACACTGTTGCCAATGAAGTCTGACTTTTTTTCTCATATCTCTTTTTTATGAAAAATTGTGACAATATGATTTATTCTTGACAAATAAAGTGCATTTCTTCTCCGAACTTAATTGATCAATCTCTACGACTCTTTATCAAATAGGTTACTCGAAAATGTTCTTAGAAGATAACAATTTAATTGGTGAAATGTGAAACATACTGATAAAAGAGACAAGGAAAAGATATATTCCAACTAATTATGGGCAATGTTGTATAAGGGACATTTCGATTGAAAAAGGAAGAGAGCGCAACCACTTGACTGCCCAATATTTTAGTGAAAAAATCAAGAGATTTATTTTCAGTTAATGTATTCACTCATTAGCATTTACTTATTTGGAACAAAAAATCCATGAACTTTATTCTTTCGAGATTGTAGGAATCTTTAACAGAAGTACCTTCTCATTGAATATTTTTACCAAGTATATATAGAATTCTACTTTTTCAGTAACTTTTGATAATTATAATTGACTGGATGATGGATAATGAAAAGATAGTTTCTATTTCCGCGATCTCATTTCTCGTATGATTTAGTTTATAAGTCCACGGATGAAGATAAGCAGACGTTCACGAATGACGTTGATGGTATTTTCAAAGTATACACAAATAATTGACTGCTTTCTATGAAGTTGGATGTCTGCCATAATTCCTTGAATCTATATGGGTTTCGAGAACAGCAATCGAGCTCCTTTACCAAATGGTCCTTTCATGTGTAGAATATTTTTGCAATTCCTTTTATTTATTACGTCATCATACTCTTTGATTCATATCACTACTCCCTTATCCATCTCTCACCCCTCTCTCTCCCTCTCTCTCCAATTCTTTCTCCTAATCTTTCAATTATCTGATTTCTTTATGTATTTCCTTGTCGCAATGGCATTTATTTGTTAAAACAATAACATGTTTATATCGTTTCTCTAATTTCTCTCTATTAAAGTCACATAATTAATTATTGCAAGCGAACAAAATTCGAAGACGTTTTTCAAACCCTATTCTTAAACATTTAGTTCTTTCGTGAGATTTTCCACTCTTCATTTTCTACCCACTTTACTGCATGCACGTCACAAAAGTTTACCTCAAAACATACCAATAATATAGACCAAAATGTGCACATACTCATATGGCAGTACAGACATGTGATTGTCGTTGGAGAATTTTGTAAAATCAAAGGAAAATTAAATTCATTTATGAAAATGTCCACCTGCTCATCTTTTAGAACATTCAGGCCACATCCATTAAAGCATTGGATGACTATCTTGTCTAATTATAAAGTTATTAAATAGTTACTTTTTACTTACTGATACATATTTCCACTAATTAGTAACATAACAAATTCTCCTTTTCTTATGTTATCCATATGCATTTTCGTTTAGACACCAGTATTCCCTCGATATGTATACATGTTAATCTTCGTTGAAATTTTAGGTTGAAATAGTAACAAATATTTAGCTTATTTAATCGTTTATAACTATGTAATAATATCAGTAATAATAGACTTGAGGAATGACAGGCGTACAAAGTTTCGACTTACCGGTGCTGGCAACGGGTTCTTGTGAACGGCTTACTAGAAGGAGGGAAGCTAATAAATAAAGGGAAAGTAATAAATAAATAGAGCTCATCGTGAGGCCGCGGGATCGGTTTGCAGTGTCAACAAGAAAGATGACTGTTGATGTTGTGATGGCGAGGAAAGAGGGGACGAAGGTCGCAAACCTCTTCTCTGAGCTCCAGCGTAGGAGATGGTGTTCTGAGACGTCAGCGCTGGTCAGTACGTCCCTTTGTTTAATAATTAATCGCACTTGGCAGATGGTTGAATCGAAGCTTTGATTTCGGCTGTACTCTTCCTCGAGCTTGTGAAGTTTTCTTTCAAGCAGAATGGAAGAAACTGTTGCTGGTCTGCGGGAAGATAGTCGAGATGATTCTGGAAAGTATGAGGATTTGGCGAGCTAGTCGCCTGCAGCAGCCTGTTTCGATGAGATAGTGAGGAGAAGTGAAGTGTTGGGAAACCACGTTGCTATTTATCCCCCTACCACTTTTTTTTCCCTTGCTCTAGATTAATAAAGAGCTTTTAAAAGATGATGCGAACTGTGGCACTCTGCTCTGCCTAAACTTCAGGGCCTCTCTCTGACAGAGTCCCGTTCGTCTGGAGCCTCCACATACACCATGCCTGACTGGAGCGATATAGGATGACACGAGGGGTGAATAACCACCATTCAAGCACGACAATCTTTCCTCATCTTACTCTCGTTTTACGGGAGAAAACAAATTGGAGAAATGGGGACTCGTATCTCCATCAGACAACCTTTTCCTCCGTCATTCCCTTTCTCTTCCTCCTTCGACCCGTCTTGTGCCCTCTGTCTCCGCTCACGACGTAAAAGAGAGAGAGAGAAAGATTGAGAGCACCGCTTTGAACTTAAGACATCCAAGTGATATACTTGGCCCTATGTGTAAATGGACGCCAGACGCGTGCATCTAATTTTGGCTTGCCCCTGGACGCGGGAAGGTCGTTGAATCGAGAATAAGAGTACGGGAGAAGACGGCGGCAACTTTTTTTTCTTCTTCCTCCTTCAGGTTAATAATCAGGACAGTGCAAGAAGACACTTTGCATCTTCTCCCCTTCGTTCCATTCTCCAAGAAGAAGTAGGAGAGAGAGAGAGAGAGAGTGGGAGATAGGGAGAGGGAGGGAGAACAAAATTGAGAGATGATGTCCCCGCAATGGCGTAGTCCTGTTTTGGTCGCCTTCGTAAGAGCTAGTTTTCCAATTCGTTAGAGTCCTGTTGTAAACTCAAATAATTCCAGAATGTCTGATCACAGGCGTATGTAAACGAAGTGGTCCTCAAACATGCTTTTAAATGTCTTCTTGATTGTTTTGGCTGACGTCTGGAGGGGTATTCAAAGACCAGACATGAAGAGGAGGTTGATAGTGGGATACCATCACGATTTTTTTAAACGTGAGATGAGATGAAACAGGAGAACCTGTCTGCGATGATACCAACACTACCTCATCAACACTACCTCTCCGCTACCGTATCAGTTAACCCCATCAACAACACGAAACAGGAGTCGAAGACTTCGCGTGGAGATCACAACACTTTATGACACTTCACTCATTGGAGAAGTTGTTTGGCATGTTAAACATATTCAATCAACATACACCGTTCAATTATTATCACGTCAGCATGCTGAAACGAAGGGGAAATTGTCCGGCTTCCTTCTTACCCCTTTATTATTGGAAAGTAACAAACTGCTTTCAATGGAACAGATCGAAACGATTTAAGGGTTGACTGCACTGTTAATACTATTAGCGCTATTGGATCCTACTGGTCTCAAATGAAAATGGAAAGGGGTACAATAACACCCCCTCCCCCCTCCCCCCATTGTATCAGCTGTTTCTCTTTGGCTGGCTAGACTATAGTCAGAGAATGATTTGCATACAGGTAACAGACCAATCTTGATGATGTATTCAACACGAAAGTTATTTGATTCGCTAAATGAATCCTATCAAAGATATTCCATAGATAATAATCGTCTCGAAATACAAAAATTGAGGGTTGTAACTGTTAAAAGCTAATCCTTCGCGAATTTAGACATAGCCGGAATAAATACAAGAATTGAGATTTCAAATAAACAATTATTACCGACGAGAATTCTTTAATTCGATTTTATCCGTGTTGTAACAGTATTTCTATACCCATAATTCGATTATTAAATTATGTATATAGCCTCCCCTATAATTATGGGACATTAATAGCTATTACATGAAGGACATTTTGTTGGCCTTCCCAAATGAAGAAGGCAAAAAACATGTGTGTCTCCGCCCAGTCAAATGTTAATGGAAGAGAGGAAAACGGTATGTTAACAATGAAAAAGCTTGAAGAAACCTTTGAAGGAACCTCGTCCGAGAAACGGCCGAGCTCTAGTAATCGATTCGGCCTAACTCAATTCAAGCACGAAATGACAGCTAGTTCAAAACAGGATTACCCTTCAAAGGCTACGGTCTAATCCCCTTTGTCTTCTTTAAAGCGCAATTACCTTTCTTGGGGAAAGTAAGTCCATCCCCTGGGAACTTATATGGTAATTTGGCTAGCTCTTTAACGATCATTTGGCTAAACGTTGGTGTAATCCCCCTCATCATGTCAAGAATGGAAGAAAACATTATGCTCTCGAGTGGGTGGAAACGACTTCTCTAATGATATCGTTGAAGATCAATTATCATAGAATAGGAGAATCTCAATTGTAAAAGCGGTATCATCATGAATCCGAAGTCGAATAGCTTGATTATAGCCAGCTAAGCCAGTCTAAGCATCAAATAAACTATTTTGTAAAGGGTAGAGATCGATTTATTTCATTAGGTAGGAAAGAAAAGGGGTTAATAAAAGATGTACAATAGTATGGACATACGTGAAATGTTTCCAACCAACATCCATCGTTGTAAAGAAAGAAAAGCAAAAAATTCATCGCCGTCCCTATTTTTCTATACAGACTAAAATTAATATTGCTATTATTCAGATAGGATTGTAATAACATTTTTAGTACTAAATGAAACAGTACGTCAACAAAAAAGTTTGTTTCTTGTTTTATTATTAGATTTGGCGCACGAAGAATGCGATTGTAATCTCACACATCTTATTGACTTATCTTCGAGTCTTGAATACAAACTAAACAGGGATATCGGCTCTAAGGTTACCTCGAAAAAAGAATAGTATATAATAACAACAAATTGATATATATGCAGAGTAAACAATTCACTTATTCATACCCCTCGTATATTTTATGTGTGGGTGTTTATAATAAAGGGCATACTGATTTAATTAGGGCCTTTATTGAATAATTTGAGATGTCAGTTTCGATGTGTCATTTTCTTGAGAAACATAATCGGGACAGGTCAATTTTTTCACAAAATTAAAAAGTTAGAAAACTTGGTAAGGGTAAACGAGTAATTTAGTCGTTAACTGTATGCATGTGTTTGTATATACAGTGCGTCCCAGAAAAAACGAAACCGAGAAGTATCGATGTTTTATCATAACTTAATCACAACCATAATTAATGAATGATACATATTTGGAAAGCTTAGAGTCTCCTCTTCCATGTGATGCTACTCAGATAATGCATATTTCACGCATGAGTGATTAAAAGCAATTTGAAGGAAGGAAACCAAAAAGACATTTGGCGGGCGGTATCTGAATTTCAAAGAAAAATTCATATTTCTAGAAAGTTCATTTTCTGCTCTTTCATATGATACCTCAATCAAGAAAAATGAGCCAAGAATAACAAAGTTCTGTTTGTTTAAAGTAGCCCTTACATTTTCATAATTTTAACAAACGAATTCGTTTTCACTGGGTGCCTGCCGTAGCAAAAAGCAGATTTGACAAAAGACCTAACTCCGTTTCGTTGGCAATCAGCCATGCATGAAGACTCTCGTCTACGGCTGATTGTCAACGAAACGGAGTTAAGTCTTTTGTTAATTTCGTTTATTGATACGGCAGGCAGCCAGTGAAAACGAATTCGTTTAATAAAATTATGGAAATGCAAGCACTACTTTAAACAAACAGAACTTTGTCATTCCTCGCTCATTTTTCCTGATTGAGGTGTCATGAAAGGGCAGAAACTCAACTTTCTAGAAATGTGAATTTTTCTTCGAAATTCAGATACCGCCCGCCAAATGTCTTTTTGGTTTCCTTCCTTCAAATTGCCTTTAATCACTCGTGCGTGAAATATGCATTATCTGAGTAGCATCACATGAAAGAGGAGACTCTAAGCTTTCCAAATATGTATCATTCAATAATTATAGTTGTGATTAAGTTATGATAGAACATCGATACTTCTCGGTTTCGTTTTTTCTGGGACGCACTGTATATTCATCTATATGTCTACATATACATTGAATGTAACCATTCAGCTATTGCAGGTAACATGAACATTTCCTCTCTTTTTTAAAGTATGTTTGGATTGGAAGCAGATATTCAATATATGGGGCCAGTCACCACAAAATGAGTCCAGTGTCGCATTAGGCTCAATCGTAGTAATAGCGATGTATAAGTGTGTATGTACTGAAAATTGACCCACCTACCACATTTAAGATTTTTCCAAAAATCGACTTATTAATGTCTTGTAGTTTATGTCCCCAGAGCTTAGGTCACGAAAATATCTCCTTCTAACATTTTTTTTGGCAAATAATATAGGCTATGTTACGCATCATTAACTTTACACCTACACCCACAACAAAAAGTGAGTCATTTGACACATTTAAGCATAATTTTCGTGAGTCAGGTGTAAATTGACTCATTAGTAACAACCAATGAGTCTCTATTGACTCATTTATATTTCACCAGTGTGTCAATCATGAGCTGACGCATTTGCAAAATGCTTCGACTGACTCACATGGTCGTAAACAATGAGTCAAGGTCGACATAAGAGCATTTTAGAAGAAAAAAGTGAGTCAACTTGAAAGTGAGGCTGTATGCATGCGCGCGCATGCTTTCGTGACGTCATTCAAAATGCGCATTCTCGAGCCATATTTGAATTCCCGATCGACGACGCGACGTCGCCATCTTATATCTTGGATTCAAAAGAGTTTTGACTGCAGCTAGTGAAAAATTGGTACGCATAATTATTCATATGGTTTTAAACGATGATTTTTATGACTGGATTCGTGGGCTGAATCTTCTGATTATTATACAAATGATGCATGCGTTCATTTTACGATATCCGCACTCGAGTTGATGAGGCTGTGTGTAACTTAACTATAGATTCTCACTATGAACATGACAGACAATGAAAGCGGACAAAATATACAGTTCCTCAGGAAAACAAAGGAACATCCCTTCACTGCTATTATGTAAAAATGTGTAGAACAGGGGAATATGCATGTGACACCTGTTCTACACATTTTTACATAATAGCAGTGAAGGGCTGTCCCTTTGTCTACCTGAGGAACTGTATATTTTGTCCGCTTTTATTGTCTGTCATGTTCATAGTGTCTACTATATCGCACGAAGCCGTGTCGAATGAAAACATGCATGATCTTGCATCATTGTTTTATACAACGAAACTCCTAGATCCTTGTTATTTGATGTAAAACGAATTAATTCAAGATTGTTTCGTGACAGTATGGGTGACAAATAAATCTCAAGTTAAGGCTTAATTTAGTGCGTACAAAGTAGATTTTTCAGATTCGGGTAGCGGGACCACCGATTACATCGCTAAAATGTGATATTTTAGGATATATTTTCCATTGCAAATGTGGACAGTGACTCTGGCATGGTATGGTATGTGTGTGATAGGCCTAGGGAGTAGGGGGTCTATGTCATGATGCACCCACAACAAAAAGTGAGTCACCCTTACTCAAATTGATGAGTCACTGGTTTGTCCGTACAACGAAACACTTGGAAGGATCATGTGAGTCACTATGACTCGATACAAATGAGTCTTATTTATCTAAGACTCACTTGAAGTGAGTCTTAGAGACTCATTTGTATCGAGTCATAGTGACTCACATGATCCTTCAAGTGTTTCGCTGTACGGACAAACCAGTGACTCATCAATTTGAGTAAGGGTGACTCACTTTTTGTTGTGGGTGTAATTATCTAAAAACTGGGTAATCCCATTGTTTATAAAGTCCAATTAGGTTTTTGTTCATATTTCTGGATATAATTTATCAATTTTAATGTGTGACCCCTTAATTCAAAGCTTACTTAATGTAGATTGATATAATACTTAAAAACAGGAATAAAAATTTTGACCAACTGGACTCATTTCGTAGTGACAGGCCCCATATGATTTATAACATGAAATGATCATTAAAATTAAAATCCTGACTCTTTGTGAACTAAATTGGAATTTCGAAAACTTAAGGAAAAAATCTCAAATATGTTGTGAGAAGTCGTCTGGTTTCATAGTATTTCAAAAAAGTAGGTTAGCGTTTTAATATAATTTTTACAGAGGGAATCCCTTTTGCATTATTACTAGGTTAAAAATTCGTGTTAACGTTTCCTGTTTACATGACAGAATGCAGCTTTAGGAAAAAAATTGCCAAACATGTTGTGAGAAGTCTTCTGTTTTCACATTATTTCAATAAAGTAGGTTAGCGTTTTAACAGAATCTACAGAGGGAATCCCTTTTGCATGATTACTAGGTTAATAATTCGTTTTGACGTTTCCTATTTACGAAGCACAATGCAGCTTTAATTATACATGAGTGTGCGCGCATGTCTGTGAGTGCGTGTGTGTGGTGTGTTATTTTATTTTTTCTGTATGGAATTGTTTAAAGCCCCTCTTTAAGTGTTGGGAGCCCCAAAATGCGCCAAAATTTCACTTAAAGGCACACTGCCATACTTGTAGCTACTTGCTCCCTCTATACAGTGCGTCCAAGAAAAAACGAAACCGAGAAGTATCGATGTTCTATCATAACTTAGTTCTGTTTGTTTAAAGTAGTGCTTGCATTTCCATAATTTTATTAAACGAATTCGTTTTCACTGGCTGCCTGCCGTATCAATAAACGAAATTAACAAAAGACTTAACTCCGTTTCGTTGACAATCAGCCGTAGACGAGAGTCTTCATGCATGGCTGATTGTCAACGAAACGGAGTTAAATCTTTTGTCAAATCTGCTTTTTGCTACGGCAGGTACCCAGTGAAAACGAATTAGTTTGTTAAAATTATAAAAATGTCAGGGCTACTTTAAACAAACAGAACTTTGTTATTCCTGGCTCATTTTTCTTGATTGAGGTATCATATGAAAGAGCAGAAAATGAACTTTCTAGAAATATGAATTTTTCTTTGAATTTCAGATACCGCCCGCAAAATGTCTTTTTGGTTTCCTTCCTTCAAATTGCTTTTAATCACTTATGCGTGAAATATGCATCACGTGAGTAGCATCAACTGAAAGAGGAGACTCTAAGCTTTCCAAATATGTATCATTCATTAATTATGGTTGTGATTAAGTTATGATAAAACATCGATACTTCTCGGTTTCGTTTTTTCTGGGACGCACTGTATAGAAAACTTCCCCAATCGGTGCCTGTTGGTCGCCCATGATCCTCTTTTTCTTATGTTAAATGAGAGCTGAGTTAATGAGATAGCCACCTGTCACAGTGACCTCGATGGCTCTCTGTGTGGTGTAATCCCTTCTAGCGCAGTAATGGTGACGGTCTTTAAATTTTATCATATTGTGAAAGAGAATGTCATGTAAGACACACGCCTGCAAAGATTTCCATGTAAGATTGTTGTACGCTAAAAACCTAAATTTTGTATTCTTTCATCAATATTCGGAAGAGGATCAACTTCATTATTTCTTATCAAAACTAATAAACAAGAAATCTGTAACGGAAAGTATGTAGTTGTACAATCGATAGTTGCAACAAAAATCAATACAATTATAATGATGATGATAATATCAACTACGATAACAAATTATAATAATAATAATAAAAACAAAAAATAAACTATAAACTATAAATAAACAAAAACTTGTTCAAGTTTCGTGGTCTCGTGGTTACGTCACAGCACTGTGGATCACATGATTTGCGGTTCGAGTCCCACCGCGGGACTAATGTCCTTTGCCAAGACATTAATCTTCATTGCCACACTCCACCAAGGTTAGGTAAAACGGTACTTGGCATGAAATCTTAGAGATCCGTAATGGAAGCCATGCTAAAGCCGGGGTCATAATTGTGGAGCACCAGCCGTGTCAAGTCTGACAGACATGAGCGCTATACGACCCCACTTCTATTATTATCATTATTTGAAAACATATCATAATCAAACTGTACCACATTCTAGAGGAAAGGCAGCTGGAAGACAACGACGCCACTGTCTACATGGCCTACGTAAAGGTCTTTAATCATACAATGCATACATATGTACCCTATGATAAACAGACAAGATGATGAAATGGATAATCTCCTTAGTATAGGTTACATGCCCTCAAACTTTGATACTGTACTCAGACTAATTCCTTCGAGGCTTAATCAGATATATGTCCCCTAAGGTGACGTATCTAGTCGTGGGTTATTTTTGTGCCTGTAATCCGGGATAAATAGGGGCGTGCTATGGCTTTTATCATATTTTCCACAAGCGTTTTCGGTCTCTGTAAATAAACAAACCCATTTTGAATTAAGTAAAATACAATATTGGGTTAGACTTTAGTTTACCACAAATATTAGAACAAGAAAAATTAGAACAAAACAAAGCCGTAACAAAACAAATGTAGTTTGTTTTGAGAAATAAATCATACGTGTGAAAATAGGACACTTAAAAGCTCTGTTTTAAAAAAAAAAACTTTTCTGTTTCGGGATTTTAATTGTTGAAAATATTACTCCCACGGCAGCAGAAATTTCGGCAAACACACACACACACGCACAAACATACACACAAATATAAATATAACCTTACATTTTGTATTAACAGGAAATCTCCATGTATATATAACCGTAAATAGTACATAACAGGACATCATAAATACTGGTATATTACCCTCACCCTAACCCTAACCCTCACCCTAACCCTAACACTAACCCTAAATTCAAAACATTATAACTAATTAAACAATTGACTAATGATTAGACCTTTTGTTTTTATTGGATGAGTTTAAGTTTCCTCTGCCTGCAAAGATACACAGAGGGCAGTAATTATATTGTTCACTCGTTAACAAGACAGGTACATGTCCTGCTAATGACCATGTCTACTATGAAAATTACTCATTTTTTCACTACATATGTCCTTCTAATGACGCTGTAAGATGTTCAGATGTATATATGTAAGAATTATAAAAATCTAAGTAGAAACTGCTCATAGTGAAGAAGTGAACTATCAAGGATTTTTGTTTCAATTATTTTAATCATTATACTGTGGTGGAGGATTATCCAAATTGAAATACTTGTTCTTTTATATATATTATATATATATATTATATTATATCAGCGGCTTCGTTGTCTCATTTCGTTCTACATGTAAGGCGGTTTGCCCCAGACAGACTATAATTCGTTAAGCCATTGATTTCAAAATAGAATATTTGCCCTTTCGCGAATCCTCTATCTAAATGAAGGCTGGAAAGCCGAAAATAACACGTGGGTGTAATGTGGCGTATAATTTACAGACAGTCCGGTATATTTTTAATCTCACGGTTCATATCGGCTACGAGGGTAGTGCATCGGACATGTTTATAAGGGTACCACTTAGAATAAGTAATGACCCGGGAGGTCCAGTTCAAGTGGTACACGGAAAAACGCGAACGCAAGTTGAACTTCAAGCTTAAAGGCCGTGTATCGCAGTTTTGATTAATTATTTTGTACTAAATCCAATTTTTGTTTCATTAAATATTTTACTGAGGGAAGGAATCTATTAGTGTGGTACGGTATGTCACTGAAACAGCTCCCGTAGGACTTTTGTGCCAAAATTGATTTTTGTTTGCATTTTTGGATTCATTGGGGTCCAAGCTATCAGAAATTGACGGGGTTCAAATTTTCCCGAAGACACAAAATTTCCCTATTGGGCTTTATATAAGCCATTTTGGCGCCCAATATAGACCCCCCAAGGAAGTGAAGGAGGGTCTGAAAATTTGAACCCCATCATTTTTGGCCAATTGGGACCCTTTTGAAGCCAAAACAGCAACAAAAAAAATCATTTTCGGCAAAAAAATCCTACGGGATTACATACCATACCGCAGTATATTACGGTTTTAAAATATATTAAATCAAAATATTGATATTCATGATCAGAAAGGCTGTCAAACTGCTTTTCCCGTATTTACAAAGTATTTCAATTATGAAGTGCCAATATAAAGAGAAAATGCAGCGTGCAAAATTTACCATCCTCCACTCTGTATTAAAATCTTGATGCATGCCAAAATCACATTTTGTGCTTACTGTTTGCTGCGCATTTTGGGGCAATGGTGAAACGGAGAAAAAAAAATTGCCTGTGATGGTGCCAGACTCGAATTTGTTGACATGTTAGGCAAAAATATAGCAAGAAACCAATAATTTTTCTTAAACACTCAGGTTATTAAATTCCCTGACAAGGCTAACAAAACCTGTTGGTTTGAATTTATACCGACAGAAGTTAAAAAACGAAATCAAGAAAACAGTCTGGTTAAAAAAAATTGCCGACAGGGAAATTCCCCCCCCCCCTCCCCTCATCGACGCTCAAAGGATATACCTTATACAAATTAGTGATGATCTTCATTTTTCTCGAGGCAGCAGACAGTAAGAAACTCCGAGAAAGAATCACTCGGCTTGAGAAAGTTCAAAGGAGTGGATGAAAGTTTGCCTACTAAATTCTAAGATTGGAAGAACCTCATATATTCGAACTAGTTTTGAACTTGATGCGCACGTTCAGAAGGGACATTAGGGACTTTTAGATTTGCGTGGACTGATACGTGTGACGTCAATTCAAGGCAGTGCATTAAAGTTGATACTCTAAGGCAATCCCAAATACTGAGATAATTACATAAATAGAAAGCTTATAACCCCCATAATAACACCAAATGGTGTCCACCCGACAAAACAAGTTTAGAATAATGAATTTATTCGAGTAAACTCTAAATATCTAAGTCTGAAACCCGGAAATACACGTAGAGTCGGGCCTCTATCCGTGACGTCACGAACGGGACTCATGGGCTCAGTGAGAGTGAATGGCAGTGATATCCCTACGTAAATGCTATCCTGTCAGAGCTTAGATTTGTTGTTGTTAAGGAGTATATTTGATAGATTTTCTGTTTTCATTTGAATGAAGAATAACGAAGCAACATTTTCCAGTCGCTGATTTCTTTTTATATCCTCATATTCACCTATTTGGTAGAGATTTAAGACGAGTTTACTGCTGAGGAATTAAAGTTATATTGTCATCAGATAAGGTACAGGAGCAGTTTTGTAAAACGAATAGGTCTAGAACTATGATAATACTTATCATAGATGTGTGTGACTGCCTCAAAAAAGGATACAGTACCAGTTAAACATTTTATGTTGTAAAATATCAAACTTGAACGAGATGCGAGCGCGCTTCCTCTATAATATTTTGGCGAGTGATGCGGCTCTTGCATGAACGTTCGTGAAGCGAGCAGAATCGGGAGGTAAGACCAAGCCCTTCTCTCGGCGCTGCTTGCTTGTGATGGAACGTACGTGCGCTAGTTATATGTTTATCGGCAATTGCAAGAGAATGAAAGCGACGTTACCAGCTAAGAAAAACAACTAACAAAGACTTGCTCCTGACTGTCAGGATTGGTAGATGAAGGATCTTCAGGGCCAAGGAAGGCGAAAGACATGGGAAAAAGGAAGAAGAAACCATCGGGAGATCGCTGTAGTGTATGGTAATGAACTGTGCATGGGTAGACAGCTACTGTTCACTCCGTGCCTGGGCCGATTTCAACACCAAAACAAAAATTACATGGTGAAAATATCGACTAATAGCACATCGTTGGCATGTATATGTCACAATTTTTAAAAGGGAAATTGATATTAATACTATGAAGTACTAGGGGAAGGTAAAGAATTGTACATAGAATTATGATTTATTAGGTTTTTCAGCCTTTGAAACAAAAATAAGCAGAAAATCGTAGCACTCTGCACATGTTTGCTATGGAACATCCGGGTACGTGAATATACTCTTTCCCGGACGTGAGGTCATAAATAGTAGACCAGCGCCGTGACTGATTTTCTATGCAAAGAGAGGCGGATATTTTCGACATTTCAATTGAGGATTTCGAGTAGACAGAATTTGTTTGTGATATACTAAGTAATTGAAAAACTTAAAAATAACATATACTTGCCGTAGGTAACAAATTAAGGGACATTTATTTGCTTAGAGTATCAACTTTAAAAGGACGTCGATCGCAGCATAGACCTATTGTCTCCGTGTGAATATAAAAGTCCCTATTGCAACCTTGCGTTACACGTGTGATGTGTCACGTCTTTATACCCACAGACTGGTGTCATGTAACATCTCATATGTCGACATTAATTTACCCGCGTTATTACTCCGCCCCGAGATATGACGTAATGCACCGAAACATAATTCCCGACATTCGTTGCGCCACTTAGCAGAAACGTTGACAAATTAAAGGGCGCCGAACCCGATGAGTACGTGCGAGTTTTGATGCGAACATAATAGGGACTTTTAGATTTGCACGAAGACAATGTGGATTGCTACGATCGACGTCCTCTTAATGCACTGCCTTGAATGGACGTCACACGTATCAGTCCACGCAAATCTAAAAGACCCTAATATAAGAGGTTTGGGTTCATAGCCAGGAAATGTCTAGAAGCAAATTGTCTGATGCCAAACAGCAATAACTGTACTTCTAGACACTTGACGTAACAGACTATGATACCAATGACCATTCCAGTTATTCCAATAACGTGTGACAAATAGTTATTGGCACAATTACAACTACTACGACGACTACTACTACGATGATACTTACTATTGCATTACTACTACTAATCCTCCTCCTCCTCCTCCTACTAATACTACTACTGCTGCTGCATGCTGCTGCTACTACTACTACTACTACTACTACTACTACTACTACTACCATCACCACCATCACTACTACCACTACTACTACTACTACTACTATATCTTCTTCTTCTTCTTCTATTTCTTCTTCTTCTACTACTACTACTACTTCTACTACTACTACTACTACTTCTACTACTTCTACTACTACTACTACTACTACTACTTCTACTACTACTACTACTACTACTACTACTACTACTTCTAATACTTATACTACTACTACTACTACTACTACTACTGACTACTACTGACTACTAATACTGCTACCACTACTTCTTCTACTACTACTACAAATACTACTACTAATAATCATAAACATAATAATAATAATGATAATATTAATAATCATAATCAGAATTTTATTAACCAAGAGTAGATTCATCAGCACCAATGATGTTCTTCCAGGCCCTGCTATTATAATCACCCCAGGAATCGCCAGGCACGCATACACACAGTGGTGTGGTGTGGGAGTAGTAAATGTGGATTAATATAAAAATAATACACATCAGTGAGTGCATGTGTAAGAATTACCCACACGAGGTACCTTTGGAACAGTCTAACACGCCCGAGGCGATAGCCGAGGGCGTTTGGACTGTTTTGAAGGTACCAAGTGTGGGTAATTTTACTAATGCCCGAACAAAATGATGTGTATTATTTGTTTTATAAGATTATGTTTTATTTGTTTTATAAAATGATGTTTTCTGATTTTGATAATGACCGGTCATAAACCATTGGATAATGACCGGTCATTACCCAAATTATGCGCGATGACGCGTTAGGCAAAATAAACGCCTGGTCACGTGTACGCTTTCAACCAATCATTTGATTAGGATCCACATCATCATCTTATAACAATGATTATTAAATGTCTTGCCAAAGGATGTTAGTACCGGGTTGGGATTCGAACCCTCAAACCTTGGATAAGGAGCCTAGTAAATTAAAAAATGATACCACGACACCTGCACCGTCATAATAAAGCATATTCGAAATCTAGATTCATCGATGTGAATAACTAAACAGATGCAAATTGCACTGTTGCCAGTAAGTAGCACCACCCTCAAAAGCATCGGGTGCTAAACTCCTACATACATGTACGCCCACACACATATTGGACCTTGAAAAGTGTATGTTATCCACCTTAAAAGGCTCGAGGTATTTTGAAAATGTTCGCTTCCGACATAATAATGCAACCTTCAGGCTGGCAGACAGGCAATCGATGGAAATCAAAATAAAAATGAACAATATTTCTCGTCTACCAACCTAGCGGACAACAACATGTTCTGCTCACCCTCCGTCAGGCCCCTACCCATCTCCCACCACTTTATGTGTCTTTCAACCCTCCCTCATTTCCTATTTGCACCTCATTTTTCCTTTTTCTACCCCCGCCCCCCCCCCCCCCCCCTCGACCTCTTTTTTCTTCCATCTCTCTTTCTCTCTGTCATTCTCTGTCCATCTCTATTGTTCTCTGTCTCTATCTCTATGTCTCTCCCTATTTCTCTCTATCTCTCCCTATCTCTGTATCTCTCTCTCTCTCTCTCTCTCTCTCCGTCTCATCTCTCTCTCTCTTTCTCTCTCTATCTTCATATCCCCTCTCTTACCCCCCCCCCCCACCATTCCCTTTCCCATTTCACATGACCACCACTTCACCCTCTGAACGTTAATGATTTCTCCAAGGCCATGCTGAAACCCAATCTTCAAGCGTGGCTTCTGGTTGTTCTACAAAACGCGGCACCATGAATCGAATGCTCCTCAAGTACCTTACCCTTTCGTGTATTATTAGCATTATGAAAATCACATAAGTGGGAGTATTTGGTGTATTATTTTGTGAGAGCTCTTGGCTCTCACATGTGAGGTCATGGGTTCGATTTTTGCTTGGTTCTTACTTCCTTGGACAAGGTATTTTACCCAAATAATTTCCATATCAAATTCTCCAAATCTACCTTACGCGTTAATATAACCTAACCCTAACCCTTACCCTAAGGCCTGACAGCACAGCCGGGTGCACCCAGTGTTCATTTATTTGTGTGTGATTTGCTATTTATTAATTATTCTAAATTCTGTATTTTTATATCATGTGTTTTCTGCCAAATAAAATAAATTTTAAAAAAAATTACCATGATGAATATAGCATAAAATCGGACACGTAGCAGGGAGCATTGTGGTAAGTTTGTGAGGGCTCTTGACTCTTATATGTGAGGTCATGGGTTCGATTCTTGCTTGGTTCTTATTTCATCGGATAAAGTGTTTCAGCTAAACTTGTACCTTCAAATTATCAAGTACCTCACGCATTTCATGTTTTTAATACCACGATAAAAGATGCGTACAACCATGAGAGACATGTATTAATTGGGAGCACTGTGGTGATGGGTCTCGACTCTCATTTGAGAGGTCACGGGTTCGATACTTACTTGGTGCGTACATCTTGGGACAAGTTGTTTTACCCCAATTTGTGACATTCCACCCAGGTATATATACATTTAGTAATGCCGGGGTAATAATAATTACAGGACCATCAAAAGCAGTAATAACACTGATGTGGCTACCCTGGTAAATAAGATCATCCTTTTTTTTAAATAAAAATAACGATTATATAAAACTTTAATACATTTATTGTATGAGCTGTGTGAAAAAATTATTTGTGCTATTCATAAATTAGGAGTGATATGCTTTCAATTGAAATATTATTACATTAAATCATGTATGAAGCATAGCAGAGCACCAATTGATTTCGTCAGAATCTTTATTTTTGTGTTGTGGATATCTCATGAATGGCATGGTGAATGACCATAACAACATTCATGGCATATGCTAACTCCGGGAAGCTCCAACACCGGCGCGCAGCGTCGGAGCTTCGGTTAAACTGTGCGTGGGGGCTTCTAAAAAAAAATCCGTTTCGGTACCATTATTGTTAAATCTGCATGTATAACAGCGATTTCGAGCGACCGGCGCTCGATGGCATGAATATTCATACTTTCTGCGGCTCTGCCGCGCATGCGTACCGTCTCTTCGCCATTTTGAATCGACGCTGCTACATCGAGGAATCGTTTGTGGAGGGCTCTGAATAACCCTTTTTTTCCCATCGAAGACTTCTTCAAATTATGAATTCAAGTGATCATTGTTATGCCCTGAGGATTCGTGCACCCTATGATGTAAAAATTGTAAGTACTCCCTTTGCAGATTTAACAATAATGGTACCGAAACGGATTTTTTAGAAGCCCCCACGCACAGTTTAACCGAAGCTCCGACGCTGCGCGCCGGTGTTGGAGCTTCCCGGAGTTAGGCATATGCATGATTATTGTGCCTCACGAAGAGATTTATTAAATTTCTGATACGTGACGTCATTTGGGCGCCATTTTGTTAATTTCTAATATTGACCATATTTCATTCATACATTGTCATTCCTGAATATTTGATAGTCATAAGCTTGAGGTTATGGGTAAACGTGTGGTCACAACCATGTCCGTACACGCTTCACGGCGGACACGCACGCGGGCCTCAAAATTAGAAATTGGTCAAAATGATTATTGAACCATTTTACTACAAGTTTCAGACCTTTATCAAGATTTCAAAAAAAATTGCGCGCGCATTTTTGCGCATGCCGTCCGTACTGAATGTATTAATCCAATTTATTTCACTTGAATTGTGTTGCTGATAGTATTCACTTGTACTTTATGAATGATGTGCTATTTTGTTGTTTGTTCGCCTACTCCTGTCATCAATTTAATTGTAACAGGATTATACCGAACAATAATCAGCACAATCATGTCTACTGTTTCTAAATCCTTGATTACTAAATGAGCTTGTACATATAGGCGTGTTATATGAGTGAAGGGTGGATTTTGTTTAAAGACCAAAGCTCCCAGTGAGTTTCTACATGTGTTACGTCACAATGAAAGCGGCAGATCCTTTTTGTTCTTTGCAGCAGGGGAATAGAAAAGGTATACCTATACAAAATTCAATATGATTGGGGAAATGAGCAAAGAACTTGCATAACGTTTATTTGAGGTTAGAAATCCAATGCAATATTCCACCATGGATGTCAACCATATTGCTTTTACATTCCAACCACAGGGTTATCTAAACAAAGCTATTAAATAATCTGTATACAGTGTGTCCCAGAAAAACGAAACCCGAAACAAACAATAGTTGTGAGAAAGCTGTGGGCTGTATGAAAATATTATATTCATACCACTTGCAGACCCCTCTAAGTACAAAAATAGGCCCTTTTAACGCTCATTATCGAAACAAATATCTCTTATTTTATGATGTGGCAATAATGTTTCCCTCATTATTAAAAGAAGAAAACAATGTTTTCATTTGGTTGTAAGGTTCATGGGTCCTTTAGTAGGTCATGCTCGGTCATGTTTGCGTGTGATGAAGGTTTTCAACCATGTTCACTGTTTCACCCAAACCTGGCACGAATACATTTTGACCTGTCAATTTCAGAACAAAATTGCTCAGTAAAGTGTATATGGATTATATTATTACATATTATATTACCTCCATGAAAGCAAGGAATTATATTTATACATATCATAGTTTCTTAACAATATCCTTTTGTTTTCGAGTTTTGTTTTGTTGTGGGCTCCACTGTTCATGTATAACAATAATTTATTTTTCATTATCATTGATTATCCTCCAGGGACCCGTTTCACAAACTTTGTCATCTGTGACAAATGACAGTCTTCGTTAAAAGCTACTGAAATCCTTGCTTCTGATTGGCTATCGGCAGATTTGTCACTGATTTTTGTCAATCGTCATTGAAAACAGGCTTTGTGAAACGGGTCCCAGCTACCCGCATATCAGATCCAGATGAGATCAATCTCACTTCTTGCTCGTTATGAGGTTTCGGTTTTGACAAAGCATATTGAGGTTTCGTGTTGTGTTTTTAATTGAAAGCTACGTTTCAACCTACATACAATTATTGTAGCGGTTTTTGTATTCTAATTGAATTGCATTGAATTGAATTTATTTCCACTATCTCCATTTAAGAAACATGTATACACGATAACAGGGTAGGCCTATATCATAATTCACACACAGGCTATATGTACAACATAATTCCGCACGGATACACACCCATGTGCAGGTGAATTCGTGGATCTGGCATCATCACATCGAAAAGAATCGAATCATCGAAGATCGCAAAAATTGTCTTCCATTGAACTTTTATCAGGGGTAAGATAACAATTTTTTTTAGAATAATGCCCTTTGCATGCGGGGCGTCTTTTATATTGTGTTATTACCTGCTATAATCAAACCTGTTAAAGGTACTATGTCCTTTTTGCAGCCAACCTCAAATGCTGTAGAACTTTGCAGGAATTATAAATATGTCATTTATGTCCTATCTGTGAAATTTAAACGTTAGCAGTGTCCTCATATTCAAATTATGCAAGGAAATTCGTTTACTTGCTAGACTTCACTGTCAGACACTATTGAGTGATTGACTGGCTTTTTTTCTTCTTTGGTAATAACATAAATGAAAAGAGTTAATAGAGGGTACATGAGCATTGTCTACATCAATAACCCACTTCTTGTGATGGCCAAGATTAAACTGATTGAATCTTTGCGCAGCATAAAACATGACCATTCAGTACAATTGTCTGAAAATCAAGACTATTACTTTTGGGCTCTATAGCCCTAAATTCGATTTGACAACTAATAGTCGTTATTTTCCCAATTGAAGACATTTTCAAGCCCCACCTTTTTAGGGAAGTTCTAAATTAGTATTATCTTTCAAACGCAGTTGGAATTTAACTGTTTAATTTTGATTGGCCTGCAAATGGGACATAGTACCTTTAATATGGTTAAAGGGCAATCTATTTTATTTTTCTACCGGACCTCTTGTCGTTAGCAGGAGGGAGTGTGCACCCCGCACCCCTTAGTTACGAGCCTAAATTTGAAAATCGTACAACTAAAGTGTAAGCCCCTATCAAATTATTTGTCAGTACCGTTTACGTGGGTATATCATTTCAGTGCAAACACCAAGCAAATTTGGCATACTTCGTTTTCAATTTACTGTTGGCATGCAGAGGTCACACTCACATTTCCTGACTGCTAATTTAAACATGTTAAAAAGAAAGATCAAGCCCTTTACAAATTATACTAATTATTTACATTCAAAGATGAAATTGTCTCATGAAGGTCGGTACATTAAGCATTATCTTTTAAAAAATCCAATATCTTATATTGTGTAATTTACCTCAGGCAATGACATAATCCAAATGTTACTTCTATAGAAAAGAAATAATATACTGAATTTTCCCTTGAGCTGATTTCTCGATTATGTTATTGTTAGGCCATGTAAAAAAAAATGTTAATGTTTAGCGTCCCCCCCCCCCCCCCCCGCTTCCTTTTTGGGGTCCGCCTCCTTTTTTTTTTTTTTTTACAATTTAGGAAAAATGTACCGAGCGGCCATTTTGAGCGGCCATTTTTAATAAGAAAAAAAAGGGGGCCTCCTCCTCCCACTTTTTAAAAAGGCAGGACGCTAAACATGTTTTTTTTTATTTGGCCTTATATTTATACACATTCCCAACTTCTTCTAGACTGACAGAATGGCGTCGTGGGTGAATAATCTGTACCTCTTGGCCGCTCTCTTCCTCGTGAGCAGTTTCTTCGTAGCGGACAACGACGGTAAGAATATCAAGGCCGAGGTCAAATCCATCGACCTCAATTCGAGCTCGTTGAGCAAGGAGGAGGATTATCTAATTTGTAAACTAAAGCTTTGACGATTCTCTATTGCTTCAAAGTCCGCCGCACAGGGGCGAAATTTCACTTGCGTTACTACCTCCTTTACGCTTTCCTTTGACATGCAATCAACCATTAAGCCAGTAAAGGCTCGTCAGATTCGACGCGGTTACCCGCCGTAAAAGAAAGCAGTCGCGATTTTATATTTGGTTACGTGTAAACGAATGGCGACTACGCGCAACAAAGGACATGCGCGTATTTAGTGAGCTCTGTGTTACGAAATAAATGGAATGTAAAGCATATTGCACGTTACGTCATCATTTTAAAAAACACCACGGTTTTGCCACGTCATGTCTGAACGAGGCTTAATAATACAAGAATAAAAATACTAATGGTGGTGTATCATATGGCGCCCACGTCTGGCACATTGCCACTCCTGACGCTCCGGTGTTGATATAATGCAATGTTTGAATTGTTAATTTTGTAATATTTCTCATTTGATGTCATATTTTCATGGCGTGTAAGAGACCGCACAAGTTGCCGGGGTAGTCATACGTCAGGCAATACGTCAGGCAACTGACGCCTCGTAACCCACTGGCCTTATTCACCGGGGCGGTTCAAACTAAACGCGGGTGATGAACTTAGTTCTTGTCAACTTGTTTATTCTGTATAACTATAATACGCTTTTATCATGTTTATTACTTTAGAAGAAGAAAAAATCAATCCAGTAATGAAATAAAATTAAACGAGAGACTGATTGACGCCCCAGTGCAAGAAGCATTATGTGTGGTTCTTCAGACACAAGTAACTCTGAGTGTGGAGGGCATGTTCTAAATATACCCTTCATCACCGTTCAGCAAATTTCATTATATCATGCTCTTCCGGTTGACATGATCTCTATGTTCCCCGATTTCCACATGGTCTGTACTCTTCTCTGAATGTTTTCAGCTAATTTCAATACGACGGCTGCCGAGAGGAATGCCGAGAGGACTTTCATAATGGTAAAGCCTGACGGAGTTCAGCGAGGACTCATCGGCGACATCGTCCATCGCTTTGAGAAGCGTGGATATAAGATGGTCGCTGGGAAGATGATGACGACCACTGAGGACCTCCTCAGAGTTCACTATGCTGCCGACCAGAACTGTCCGTTCTTCGGTCGTCTTTTGAAGTTGTTCTCCAGTGGACCAGTCTTTGCCATGGTCTGGGAAGGGAAGGATATCGTGAAGCATAGTCGTGCAATGCTTTTTGGAGACGACCACCTCAATCCAATGCCTGGCACCATCCGTGGTGACTACTCCATCGACATCGGCCGCAACGTCTGCCACGGCTCTGACAGCGTGGAAGTGGCCATCAAGGAGATCGAACTCTGGTTTAAGGCGGAGGAGATTACTAACTACACACTCTGCACCGAGCAATATCTATATGAATTCATCTAATGATGTCTGTCTATACTCACCTTGTTTAATTCATAATAAATCACTGTTGTTTCACAATGTCATACACATAGCTTGTACGTAAATATCTATTATATCTACACTGTTAAAACAAGTATTAAAAAACTGCGGGTTAAAAAAATGTTGATTAAAAAACACTTGACCATGGTTAAAAATGTAGTGTTGATTAAAATTTACTTTTAATCTTGCGTTGGTTAAAAACATGATCAAAACTATTCCTTTTATTCCGACAGCAATGATAGCCCCCTTCCGATTAAAGTTTAATCAATGTTGATTAAGTACTGGTCACGTGATCCAACGGAACGATATCGAAGCGCGTAGCTAGCGATCGCTCGACATAATACACTGCACACTTAGACTACAAAGTACATGCTACGCGTGCGACAAAATTAACAATGGAGGTTGTCGCGAGGACACTAAGGAAATGGGGGTTTGGACGGTCTTATCTCCGTGTTTTCAGGTAAGAAATTATTTTGATATTATCATCATCAATTCTAAGATTGTAAGGAAGAGGTGAAATAAGGTTCTTGCTCAAATCAAAAACGATTTGTGTCCCGTTAGGCTGTACATAGCTCAACCAGTAAGTAATTTTTTACTTGCACCATTATGTGAGCATTGCACAATGCACCTGGCTCTCGTAAGTACACACACACACTCGTCAGTCTGCAAGAATCTCCAACTGTGAAGGAGGCACGGACCCAAAGAAAGAGGAGTGTATTACGGATTACCTACCCAAATTACATGCATGAATGATGACTAGACCTAGATCTATGTTTAAAAAAATATATAATTATCATCATGAAGTGAAACGTCTTGAATATGCATGCAATTTGGGTTGGTCATCCGTTACACTTACTGAATACTGATTCAGCTACAACCTACGGGCCCGGGGCACAAAAGGTTTTTAATTTGAGCAAGAACCTTATTTCAATTCTTTCTTACAATTTTAGCATTGATGATAATCATATTGAAACAATTTCCTACCTGCAAACACGAAGATAAGACCTCCAAACCCCGTAAGTTTAACCAACAGTGGTTAAAAACTGTAACCAACAACCCACTTAAGTTTAACCAACAACGTGTGGATTAATCAAAGCATAATTAACCTACAATGGTTACAATTTTAACCAACGACCCATTTAAGTTTAACATACATCATGTGAATTAGCCCTGAACAAAGCATAAATAACCAACAAAAGGTTAAAGTTTTAATCAACAAATGGTTAAAGTTTAATCAACACCATTTTAACCAACATTGAGCAAATTTGTTTAACCAATAATTGATTAAAATTTGTAATCAACCACGGATTAAATTTTAATCAACAGGCCGTTGGTTAAAATTTAACCAACGATTGTGTGATTCATATGGTAATCCGTGGTTGATTAAAATTTTAACCAAGTTGATTAAAATTTGTAATACTTGTTCTAACAGTGTACCTTTCAGGGGAACCTGTGCATGTAAATGCTCTGACTATCTTTACTAAGATTTAAAGACTAAGATTTGCAGGGTTGGATTTATATTGTACTCATATATTTATACATATATGTATATGCATGTATATATTATATATGGAAATCAAAATCACTCGAGGGGAAGAAATCATTGGCTATAACACACCATGCATATCGGGAAAAGACCGACCATACACATGACCGAAATTGTTTAGCGAACTTTCTGTAAGGTTTTCATGCAAAATGCTCACCAGGCCGAAGCGTGAGCCCACTTGTCCATCTCACTGGCTATCGGTCTACCGGGATTAAATAATCTGTATACAGTGTGTCCCAGAAAAATGAAACCCGAAACAAACAATAATTGTGAGAAATCTGTGGGCTGTATGAAAATATTATATTCATACCACTTGCAGACCCCTCTAAGCACAAAAATAGGCCCTTTTAACGCTCAATATCGAAACAAATATCCCTTATTTTATGATGTGTTAATAATGTTTACCTCATTATTAAAAGGAGAAAACAACGTTCTCGTTTGGTTGTAAAGTCTATGTTTCCTTCAGATCATGTTCTCGTGTGATACTTAGGTTTTCAACCGTGTTCACTGTTTCAGCCAAATCTGGCACGAATACATTTTGACCTGCCAATTTCAGAACAATTTTGCTCAGTAAGGTGTGTATGGATTAATGTCATCAATGTATTATATATGGGCATATTACCTCTTCCGTATGAAAGCAATGATATATTGGTATACATATCATGCTTTATACAGGTTTGCGGGTGCACCATGTGAGAGAGAGAGAGAGGTTTGAGGAGTCCTGAAAAGGACTCTGACTCGGTAATCTTTCTTGGAAAGGTGTAGTCCTGAAAAGGACTGTTTGTTATCTTTCTTAGCATAGAAAGTAGAGAAAATAAAGAATACCTTCGATTTATGGAAAATGAGAAAACTTACATTGTACGGAAAAGTTGTTGTGATTAAACATTTAGTTATGTCTCAGATAGTACATACTGTCACGACAGTTCCGATCCCTCCTAAAATAATTAAACGTATAAATAAACGGGCTTACACATTTTTATGGAATTCTAAAACAGAAAAGGTGAAACGAAACATCTGTCACAATCCTGAAGTAGAAGGGGGGTTGGGAATGATCGACTTAGAGTCAAAATGCCGGTCACTCCGTCTTTCATGGATTCATAAATATTTAAGAGATGAAAAGTGCTTGGAAAATTTTGTTTAGATATTGGATCAAGAAAATTGGGGATTTGCCACTTTGTTTGCATTTTAATTGCAAAAAGAGCGATATGTGTCGTATTTGTAGAAAAAAACAGTTGCCTAACTTTTATGTTGACATGTCTTGTTCTTGGGCTGATTTAAAATACATTGATATGTTTAAAGTAACAGATATTGAAAATGAAATGATTTGGTATAATACTAATAGCAATATTAAAGATATGAATGAGTCATTGTATCTTCCAAACTGGATGAGAAACAATATTTTTAAAGTGAAACAAGTCTTAGTAAACGGTATCTGGAAAGAAGTTGATTATATTTGTATTAATTTTCAAAAAAATGAATTACTTTCCGCCTTCAAATTGGCAAAGTTAAAAAGGGCATTTCCGAATTTTTGGTTGCAGAAATTACGTAATAGGTTACAATATGTAAATAGTCCACCGTCTGCAGTGGAATCCAGTATAATAGAAATAGTAACAGGTGACTCCATTGATGTAGTGGTCATGAAAGCCAAACACTATAATAATTTGATGTTTGAAAAAAATAGACAGGATCTGCCGTGCATTTATTTTTGGAACGCTTATTTTGGTTTACCTAATGGGTTTAACTGGAAAACGGTGCTCCATTATAAATTTTACTTTATAAATGACAACAGAATTAAGCAGTTTAATTTTAAATATCTTCATAGAATATTGCCCAGTAAAGACAATTTATGTAAATGGAAGATTAAAAATAATAATCTATGTGATATATGTAAGATTCCAGATACAACTAACCACCTTCTCCTGGCTTGCAAGAAGGTTTCGCTTTTTTGTAAGATTGTATCCAAATTAATTGATACTTTGTTTAATTTTAAAATCTTTTTGAACGAAGATATTCTTTTAATAGGTCATGAAATAGACAGAAGAGAAATGAATCTTGTCAATCTTATTTTAAACTTCGCTCATTGTATTATCTATAGAAACTATATTAGGGAATGTTTTGGAAGTGAAAAGCACAGGATACATGCTGTATATTTGATAAAAGAATTAAAGGTGGAAATTCGCAACTATCACCATATGAAATGTAATCAAAAGAAATTCGATACAAACGAAGTTACAAAAGTTACAAAAATGTTTTCATTATTTTAGTTAGTGATTATGTCACATTAGTTTCATGTTCTATACTATGTATGATATGTTACAACTGCATGAATTCTGTATTTAAACACTGTTGTAAATAGCTGTTATTTTATGATATGAACAAATAAAGTCCCTCGAAAGAGGATAAATAGAAAAAAATCTTTCTTAGCATATAGCTCTCAGGAGAACTATAGCGCTTGGAGAGGATGAGTGGCTCGACGTTTCGAACAGGTTGACTATCCGTCGTCAGGAGTGAAATATAACAAACAGTCCTTTTCAGGACTACCACACCCCCAAGAAAGATTACCGAGTCAGAGTCCTTTTCAGGTCTCCTCAACCTTCTCTCTCTCTCTCTGACATGGTGCACCCGCAAACCTACTCTATATCATAGCTTGTTCACAATACCCATTTGTCTTCCAGTTTCGTTTTGTTGCGGGTTGCATTGGTTATGTATAATAATAATTTCTGATTGATAATTATTGATTCTACTCCAGGTGATCAAAACCCGCAGATCAGGTCCAAAGGAAATCAATTCCTCTTCTTACTCGTTATGAGGTTTGGGTTTTGACCATGCATATTGAGGTTTCGTTTTTGTTTTTTTTTATTGAAAGCTACGTTTCCACCTACATAAAATTACTGTAGCGGTTTTTGTATTCTAATTGAATTGAATTGATTTTATGTCCACATCTCCATTTTAGAAACATGTATACTAGTATAAACTATGGCAAAGTGTTTCATATTTCACATAGCTTTAAAATTCCGCACGAATACACAAGGTCGTGAATATCAACAGTCATCTGGCGTCGCCACATCGGACGGAATCGTATTACCGAAGATCCCAAACAAATTATCCTCCTTCGAACTTTTATCAGGGGTAAGATAACAATTTGTTTTTAGAATAATGCCAATTGCAAGTAGGCGTCATTTACATTGTGTTATTACCTGCTCTACTCGAACCTGTTAATATGGTTAAAGGGCAATCGACCTTTGTAATAATACCATTTGTATGAAATCGGAAAAATATGAGAACCAATACAGCGAAAGTGTGATATAAATCAGATTAATGATTTAAAAAATAGTTATAAAAGTTATAGTTAAGTTTTAGGCAAAGTTTTGAACACCACAACGGTATATTCAGGTGGCTAGCTGACTTGGCCAATCAATTCACACTCAGTTTTTTAAATTTTGTATTTGTGTGTTTTTAGCGTACCTCTTGTCGCTAGCAAGGGGGGTTGAATGCACCCGCACCCCAAAGATACGGGCCTAAATTTGAACATCGTAAAACTAAAGAGTAAATTCTTATCAAGTTATTCTTCAGTGTCCATTAACGTGGGAGTAAGTCATTAAGTGCAGACACCAGGAACTAAAACAAATTGTGCATACCTCGTTTTTAATATACTTTTGGCCCATATCCCAGAGCCCCTCTAAAGTGTTAGGAGCCCCAACTTCGCCACAAATCTGATGGCAACATTTGGTATCATAATGTGAAAGAGGATGTTTTACTTCTGCAATGATTTCCCCAAAAGTTTGTTTGAAGACAAATATTGACAAAAGAATAAATAGTTTGGGTTTTCTGTTGCTGGCAGAAAAACTTAATTTTGTATTATTTCACCAATATTCGACTTCAAACACATATGTTTTGAAATTCCCCCGGGAAAATGCTTACAGAAATATGTCTTAAATGACATCCTCTTTCACATTATGATACAATTTAAGTGAAATGTTGAGATCAAATTGTTGGGGCTCCCAACATTTTAGAGGGACTTTAAGCATTTAAAAATTATATACAAATAATATCTTACATTGTGTTACTTTATATAATCAACCTCAGGCTATTTCGTAAGCTTTGTAGGTCACCAATTAAAATGTGCGGATATTACAGTGTTGGCTCAGTCAGTAGAGCGTCCACCTCACAACCGGGGGGGGGGGGGGGGGGTCGTGGGTTCGAACCCCGGCCGCGTCATACCAAAAGACGTTAAAAGATGGGAGTTGCTCTACCTTGTTTGGCGTTCAACAATAAGGGAAAGAGCAACGTCCTTCTGGCGCTGCTCAGTGGCTGCCGGGCTCACGATCAATTGGGCAAAAAGAATTTCCATTTTTGGTTTAATAAAATTTGGAGTGGACTTTAAAAGATTATTATTATTATTATTATTATTATATGACTTAATCGAAATGTTACTTCTATAGACAAGACATAATATACTGAACTTGCCCTAGAGGTGATTTCTCGATTATGATATTGTTATACACATTCCAAACTTTTACATTTCTTCTAGACTGGCAGAATGGCGTCGAGGGTGAATACTCAGTACCTCTTGGCCGCTCTCTTCATCGTTAGCAGTTTCTTCGTGGCGGACAACGACTGTAAGAATATCAAATCCATCGAACTCGATTCGAGCTCGTTAAGCCAGGGGGGGGGGGAATTATATAAATTGTAAGCTAAAGCTTTGACGATTCTCTATTGCTTCGAAGTCCACCGCACAGAGGCGAAATTTCACTTGCGTTTATTACCTCCGTTATGATTTCCTTTCACATGCAATCAACCAGTACGCCAGTAAAGGCTTATTCAGAAATGACGCGGTTGACCGCCGCAAAAAAGAAGCCGCCGCGGTATGTTTTGGTACGTGTGAACGAGTGGCGACTGCGCGCAACAAAGGATCTGCGCGTATTCAGTGTGCTCTGTACTATAAGGTAAATCAATTTGAAGCATATTCCACTTTACGTCATCATAAAAAACGGTTATGCCATGACATGTCTGAAGGAGACTTGATAATAAAAAATAATACAACTAATAGTGGTCTATTGTAGAGCGCTCACGTCTGGCACATTGCCACTCCTGACGCTCCATTGTTGATATAACGTAATATTTGAATTGTTCATTTTGAAATATTTTTCATTTGAAGTAAAATACCGCAAAAGTTGCTGGCGTAGTCAAACGTCAGGCAACTGACGATTCGTAACCCAGTGTCTTTATTCACAAAGGCGGTCCAAGCTAGACGCGGTTGATGAACTTAGTTCCGCTGTATTGTGCATTACCAAGTGTGAACTTGTTTATTCTGTTCAACTATTATATACTTTTATCACGTTTATTACTTAAAGAACAAAGAAACAAACAGAAATCAATCCAGTGATGAAATAAAAATTAAATGAGAGGCTGATTGACGCCCATGTGCAAGTAGCATTATGTGTGGTTCTTCAGACAATTACTCTGTGTGTGGACAGCATGTTCTAAAATAATATACCTTTCATCACTGTTCAGCAAATATCATTATATCATGTTTTTCCGGTTGATCATGAACTCCATGTTCCACGATTTCCCAAGGTCTGTACTGTTCTCTCAATGTCTTCAGCAAATTTCAACACGAGGGCTGCCGAGAGGAATGCCGAGAGGACTTTCATCATGGTGACGCCTGGCGGAGTTCAGCGAGGACATATCGGCGACATCGTCCATCGCTTTGAGAAGCGTGGATATAAGATGATCGCTGGGAAGATGATGACGACCACTGAGGACCTCTTCAGAGTTCACTATGCTTCCCACCAGACCTCTCCGTTCTACGATGATCTCTTGAAGTTGTTCTCCAGTGTACCCGTCTTTGTTATGGTATGGGAGGGGAAGGATATCGTGAAGCAGGGTCGTGCAATGCTTTTTGGAGATGACCACCTCAATCCAATGCCTGGCACCATCCGTGGTGACTACTCCATCGACATCCACCGCAAAGTCTGCCACGGATCTGACAGCGTGGAAGAGGCCAACATGGAGATCGAACTCTTTTTTAAGACGGAGGAGATTATGAACTACACACTCTGCACCGAGCAATATCTATATGAACACATCTAATGTCTGTCTATACTCACCTTGTTAAATTCATATAAATCATTGCAGTTTCACAATGTCATACACATAGCTTGTACGTAAATATCTCTTATATCTACCTTTCAGGGGAACCTGTGCATGTAAATGCTCTGATTATCTTTACTAAGATTTAAAGACTAAGATTTGCAGGGTTGGATTTATATTGTACTCATATATTTATACATATATATATATATATATATGCATATATTATATATGGACATATATATATGCACTTGAGGAGAAAAAATCATTGGCTACAACCCACCATGCATATTGGGAAATCCCATTAGACAGACCGCACACACGAACAAAATGGTTTAGCGAACCTTCTGTAAGGTTGTCATCGAAAAGAACCACGAAGCCGAAGCGGAAGGCCACTTGTCGATCTCAGAGGCTATCGGTCTACCGGGATGTCCTAAAACTCATATGAGTAGCTCAGGAAAGACACTATATTATCATTAAATAGTTTACAAATAATACACAGCAGTGAAGGCATTAGTAAGAATTACCCACACAAGGTACCTTTGAAACAGTCTAACACGCCAGAGGCGGTAGCCGAGGGTGTTTGGACTGTTTTTAAGGTACCGAGTGTGGGTAATTCTACTAATGCCCGAAAAAACTGCTGTGTATTATTTGTTTTATAAGATTATGTTTTATTTCTTATATAAAATGAGGTTTTATAACATGATTTTACTAATGACCGGTCATTAGAATTGGATAATGACCGGTCTTTATCCAAATTACGCGTTACGCAAACTAAATGCCTGGTCACGTGTACGCTTTCAACCAATCATTTGATTACGATCCACGTCATCATCTTATAATACTCTATAGACTACAATAAAAACAATATATAACAAATCTAGCTATTTTTTAAAAGATTGTACATTTTATTGTATTGTTTATGCTATTAACAACCCGTCTATACACTGACTATAGATATACTTACTGGTCAAGGACGCATGCCCTGTCTGTACCGTTGATAATTGCTATAGAGAGTATGATGACTATATGTTGAACGTCTTTACTTGAGGTAATTTATCACTTTTCCAACACATTCTTAAAATAAACGCCGGATGACGATGATGACTACTATTTTCATTACTACTACTACTACTACTACTACTACTACTTCTACTATTATTACTACTACTAATACTAACACTACTACTACGCTACTACTACTACTACTACTACTACTAATACTACTAGTACTTCTTCTTCTTCTACTACTACTGATACTACTACTACTACTTCTACTATTACTATCTGTACTACAAACTACAACTACTACTATTACTATTAATACTAGTTATACTACTAGTAATACTACTAACACTACTACAATATTTATAGGTCACATCATCCGTATAGTATACTAAGGTTGTGTTTAACTTTAAACCACAGTTCTGCAACACCTCTCTTTCAAATCATATGATAATTCTGTCATGCACTGGTCGCAAAATATCCCTTTTCTGAGCATGTGCGACAAATTCCATGTCATAATGATACACCGATCCTAAATAGATTTCTTGTGCTAGAAAACCCATCTGATCTACACTACTATCTTTAACCACTAAAGACTGTATATAAATATGACTTAGAAATAAAAACCTCAGTTGAGGCACAAGCGAAACCAAATTTAAAACGCTTTCGAGGAATCGGTAAGGTTAATTATTATCACATTTAGGCAGACAAGTCAGCTAAATACAAGTCAATCTGTCAATGCATCTCTCACATGGGGTGGGTTTTAAAAACAAACTTCATGAAAGAGGACGTTTAACAGAGAAGTGTTTGGTTATGTTTTCCTTGGTTCAACACGTTTACGAATTTCGCCATTTTGGAAATTTCAATAATAGTTGATTACCATGAATCGTTCTATAAATTAGAAGAGAAATGAATGTGGAAACATATTAGGTAATGACGAATGCCTTCTATATTAGTTAATATCAAAATATCATTATTACAAAGATTATCACTATTATACTACCATTATCATCGTCATCACTACTTTTATTAATATCAATATTTCGTTATGTTCATGATCAGTATCATAACTATGATCATTATCATTACCATGTTTATTATTTACCGTTATCTTTACTACAATAATTATCATCATCAGAAGCACCATCGCCATCATCGTCGTCTTCATCACTGTTTCATTACTATCATTATCACCACCACATAATCATCATTATTTTAACCAAACGCCTGGAATAGAGGCTAGATCAGACTGGAACACAGTTTCGAAGAAGGCCTTGTGAAGAATGAAAACAGATCGAAAATCTCTCCCAACAAGGCGATGAGTGATAAATCTCTAGTTTGATCAACATCCAACAGAAGATTTTGTGATGATGCGGAGAAGATGACGTTCGAGATTCGTTGTTGCTGTTATATTTTTTCAGGCCGGTGTTGCTGCCACTGCTGCTGCTGCTTTTGTTAATTATCGCTGAAGTTGTTGCCGTTGTTGTTGTTTTAAGAAAGGCTCGTAGTTGCAACTTCACGTTCGTAATTCTGAAACACAAACCTCCCAAACAGAGGTCTATTCCAAATATGAAATAGGGCTCAAGATTCTGATAGAACTGATTGTTTTGTTAATTATGTAGGGTTTTATTTCATTTTCGGCATTATGTACTTTCGGGATTATGAAGCTCTGGGATTATTCGGAATAACAAGCCCTACTTCATTTTGAGAATAGTGAGCCCTATTTAACGTTCATAATTAAAAACACATTCGGAATTACAATCCTTTACAAAAGAGCCGTCAACACAGTCAACCTTCTGTAAAATCAGGGAAATGAACTTTCGGAATGACGAACCCTTATAAAAAGGACATGTGACCACCCACCCCCACCCCACAAACATACACATCCTCTCTCTTCCTCCATCTTCACCTTCATCCTTTCGAACGGGACTCCGAAACATGCCACAGTCGTCATTTCAGCCTTCGTAAAGTTTCATGACGATTCATTGTTTTTCCAGATTAAGAATAATGAAATCGGTAAAGGCAACAGTTTGTGGGGAGAAGGCGTTGGTACTTTTTACATTTTGTTTGCAATAAACAAGTGACAAACACACACTCCCTTTTTCAATGCTGCTTTTTGAAGAATATGAATATATTTAGAAGAAACTCATGAAGTGGCTATTTCAGATTGGCTTGTATTATTGGTTGTCGCACACAAAATGCCGGCAATTTACGATGCTGGCAAATACAAAGCTCGATTTGTAACGTTGTTTAATAATACGAATAATAATAACAACAATATGTCTTGTTAACCCAGGGTTGCCTCATCAGTAATTTCTTCCTACCGGGTACCCGATTGTTACACCTGGGTGGAGAGTGGCACGTGTAGATTAATATCTTGCCAAGGGGCAGTGGCGAAGAGAGCGGCAAGCTACGAGCTGGTACCTCCAAGCTAATGAGATGGATGCTTTTAGGGGTTGTACATCTACCAGGTGTAAAACTTTTAAATAATCCTTTTAAAGTTTCAGAGTGTAAGTTTTGTTACGTTTCTCAGAACGTTTGTTATAGAAGGCGGGGCATAAGACACTACGTCACTATTCGGTAGGACTGAGAGATTATCTCACCTTATAAAGGGTTGGGGTTACGACAGGTCTCGGATTATCATGAAGAGAGTTGGATCAAAAATTGGAACATCGGCACGACATTGACCGATCATCAATCTCTACCCTGAATCGAATTACAAACATGATGTGATGCTTTTAGCGGTGGAATTCTCAGCGACGATGCCAAGATAACGGAACCAAAGTCTCGTCTTCCACGATTTTAACGATTTATTGCTATCCACTGCTAGAGAATACGGCGGTGATTGGAATAACCTCCTTCCCCAGTTATTCGAGAGAGTGTCAACGAACGCTAGTTCAAAATGGAAGGTACGTGGACAGAACGACACAATTAGCAGTCGCCGCCATCCCATGCCCTCAAAAAGTTCCCTGCGTGATGCGGAGTTTAACAAAAAACACAAGAAAGAGATGTTGAAATAGGTGCTCAAACTTGTCAGTCAAAAAACTCTATTTAAGAAGTTGGTAAACACCTTTATAAATGTTTAAGGTGCTCTCGAAGTATGTTTTACGTTCTACAAACAATGCATGAAAAGGCTCTAAATCTTGTCTATTTTATGCCGTAACAGATCTTCGATATTAGTTTCTTGAATAATCATTTATTGGAAAATACGCGCGAGTATCTTTGAATTGGCAACTTGAAATTTATGACAAACTCAATACATTTGTAATCAATTTGACATTAATTTCCTATCATATCATGCAGATGCTTATTCCGTGCATTGTATTATATACATAATTATGCTCTTTTGTTTTAGCATTGTAAGACTGAAAGAAAAACATCTACAAACGCCGATTTGAAGAGCTAAAGATTATTCATCTAGCTGAGACAAAAATATTGAATAGATTTAACAATGACATCATATATCATCTTTAGCATTATAAACTATATCAACTGGATGTAAGTCTGTCTTGGCGGCTAATGATCAGCTGATGCCTGGTCTACTTCAAGCATTCTGCAGACCTAGGTACCTGACAGGTCATATTCAATCTCCAGCAGCGATAAAACCAACCGCTGATGCTACATCATCAGACAATTACCAACCAGCACGTTTTGTTGACATTCGTAGTATTCATTCAAAATGAGTGATAACCGCGGACTTTCCCCCCCTTTTTTTGTTCCAAGTCCCGTATGAAGTAAGTTGCATTCGTGCAAGACCTGTTCGTTGCGTCCCCGAGTAATGCACCTACCTGACATGCAAGATTTGAAAAACATAGATCGTAGAGATAGTTAGGCCACCGGAAGTTGCATTCGTGATAAACGGTTCGCTGCGTTCCCGAGCAATGCACCTACCTGACGTGCAAGATTTGAAAAACAGAGCTCGTAGAGAGAGTTATGCCACCGGAAGTTGCACGCGGTTATACGTCAAATTCAAAAAGCGCCGAAGATGTTCCCTTCCAGAGAGATTATCTGTGGGACGAAACTATTTGGAGCTAGATGATTTGACATTCGAGCCCGCTCCTGTGTCAGTATAGCAACTATCTCTCACGGTAGGCTATGAATGCCTCGTCGCGAAGATTTGCGCAAAGGAAACTTTTGTCACTTTAGAAAAGGAAATCATATTCAAGAAATAGATAATATTTGTTTAAGGCATTAGGAAATGTGACTTACCGGACTCAGTGGTTGGTTCCGGATCTCTTTCCGACAGCATGATGATCGTCGCCCGACAAAGACCCGAACCTGTCCGAGACGTGCTCGAAGGTACCCGATTCAATCCGACGTAAATATCGTGGTCCATCTCCCCGTATTCGGGCGTCTGGCCATTCAGCATGAATAAATACCGACTTTCCATGACCCCTTTGCTGTTTTCGCGGTTATTCCACCTGACCTTCTCGTCAGCGATCTCCAGTTTGAGCTTGGTGCCGGCTTCGACGACATCGTCGACGATCTTGAGAAGGAGACCGCCGTTTAAGGTCTCCGATGTATACCCTGAGAGTCCGTTGCTATAGACGCGCATCTGCTTGTCGCGTATCTGCAATTCCGCCATGTTAGACGTCAAGTCGCCGTCGCCTCCCATCCCGTCGCCACCGGGCGAGTCCGAAATATCCAATGTCCAATTTCGCGGCGGTTCGTAGTAGTCCAAAAAGAACCTGGCCATCCTGTAGGGCCCAGCAAACGAGATTTTGAGCACGGCTTGTCCGTCGCAGCCGAAGTTCGGCGAGGCTTTTGGATAGACCAAGAGTTTGATGAAGTCGCCCTGACCTTGTTCTACGATACCCGTACGAAGATCTAGAAAGATTCTCTCCTGTTCGTACAAACTCTGTCCATGGTCCCCGTGACATAGGGCTGTCGGCATGAATTGGAAGGCAACAAAACGAAGAAGAAAAATGTTAATATTAATAAAAAATAATAACATTCCGCTCCTGGTTTGCGCATATAACATAATCATAGAACTACGTTATACGCATCCAGGAAGGTTTATAAATAAGTAATAGTCTACCCCGGCTTTAGCTCTAGGAAAAAGTCATACAACCACTTGCTACACATGGGTTGAGGACGTAATAACCGGGGCAGGTAATCGAACCTCGTACCTTGTTACTCTCAGCTCAGTCCGGTGAATTATCCACTGGACCACATCATACCAGTTACATCCAATAACATTTGTTGACTTATCACAATAAATGTTTTTTTTTAATTGCTTTGATTTTATTTCGACTTATTTGCTTTGCTTTGATTTGATTTGATTTTCCCTGATTCATTTGATTTGTCTGATTTGATTTGATTCGATTTGGTTTAATTGGATTTGATTCGGTTTGATTAAATTTGATTTGGTTTAAAGGTACTATGTCCCTTTTGCAGCCAACCTCAAATTCTGTAGAACTTTGCAGGAATTATGAATATGTCATGTATGTCCTATCTGTGAAATTTAAACGTTAGCAGTGTCCTCATATTCAAATTATGCAAGGAAACCCGTTTACTTGCTAGACTTCACTGTCAGACACTATTGAGTGCCTGACTAGCTTTTTTTCTTCTTTGGTAATAACATACATGAAAAGAGTTGTGAAGGGTACATGAGCATTTGTCTACATCAATAACCCACGTTTTGTGATGGCCAAGATTAAATGATTGAATCTTTGCGCAGCATAAAACGTATGACCATTCGGTACAGTTGTCTGAAAATCAAGACTATTACTTTTGGACTCTATAGCCCTAAAGTCGATTTGACAACTAATAGTCGTTATTTTCCCACTTGAAGATATTTTCAAGCCCCAACTTTTTTATGGAAGTTCTAAATTAGTATTATCTTTCAAATGCCGTTGGAATTTAACTTTTTCATTTTTGGGGGCCTGCAAATGGGACATAGTACCTTTAATTGGATTTGATTCGGTTTGAATTTATTTGATTTGTTTTATTTGATTTGATTTGCTTTGCTTTGATTAGATTCGGTTTGACTCGGTTTGGTTCGATTTGATTTGATTTGATTCTATTTGCTTCGTTCTGCTTTAATTCAGTTGAATTTATTTGATTTGATTTGATTTGGTTTGCTTTGGTTTGACTTTGAGTGGTTTAATCATGTGATTCAGCATCGCTTATACGCGAAATATTGGGCGTTTGTTAATTAAGGTCTGTTATTATTACCGGAACCAAAAACATGTATAAAGCATTCAGCTTCTTTCTTTATTGATACTAAAATGCATCGGCAATCACGGAAAACATGTGAGAATATTTGGCAAGATATTTGTCTTGATACACTGTGACCCATCCAGCCCCTCGAGAATAAGTCAACAGGTTTCCTTCCAATTTCCCGTTTGCTACCTGAGCTTAATATAACCTTTCATAATTACTATTTTCGTAATCTAAACCTATATCAATCCTTCTTAGAAGTTTTACAAGTGTCAGAAAAGTATTTATCTTCAAGGGGGACTCTAAAGTTACCAATTAAAAAGTAATCATGACAGCTTATTCGTGCTAATCCCCGCCAAGGAAAGGAAAATGTATCATTGCATTTAGCGGGATACATTTAGGGATTCTGGTAGGTAACAATATGACTATTTATTCTGAGGCGTGAAGGGATTTTATCTCCCAAAACTGTACTTTTTGAAGGGTTTCTCAGATAGAAAAAAAGAATGTCATAAGGATTATAGATAATTAGGAAACTTGTTACATCTTCGCTATGTTTGTAATGTCAATTTATTTCGTGATTGTCAGTGAGTAAATTACTTTAGTTGTGGATTGTCGGGAGCACAACGGGCCCCTTCCCACCTCATCAAGAAGTATTAAACATTCCTTTGGTACATGTCAATGTTCCGTAAGCCCTTATTGTGTCCCTTACCTCCCACCCCCTCCCGTTTAAAACTGTCAACTTCTGAAAAGTACGGGAAAGCGAGAAGGAAAACAAATCTTGTTCATAGGGGCGGTACTGGGGGCTCATCAGAGATATTGAGTGAATTCGCACACAAATAATATGACAATATAATGCTACTTACGTTTGAGGAAAATGTTTTTAAAATCCCTTCCCCTTTATAAGTATCCTAGTCCTCCCCCTCCCCTTGACACTTTTTTCTTTTAAATTCCAAATGAACTTACTGAAGACAGGTACATTTGACAAGTAGATTTGATTATCTACTTAAATACCTTGCTGTACATTGTACTCACCGGAATTGCTATAGGGTAAATCATGAACCTAACCATATGAGCTATAAAAAAAGGGCACTCAAACCTTTACGCTTTGTAGGGTGAAACGTATCTTTGCTAAATCTGTTGGTATATTCACTTCATGTCAGCCCCCCCCCTAAACCTTCTCCATATGAACACTGGTTACGCCTCTAATCCATGATGTAACTTTCTCAAGGGAGTGAAGTCTTACTAATATATCTATTAGTATGATTAGTTCGGAAGGTCTTTTGTCCAATTTTCCGCGCGGGTTGAGTTACCACTTAAAACATGGACAAAGCATGTGTCAATGAAAACTTTTTTTGGAAGTCGTCCCACTGTATGCCAAACAAAAAGCGGATTTAACGCCCACTTTAGCCTGATTTAAACAACTCTTCAGAAATCGGGACTCAGTGCCCCTAAAGTGCAACTGAGGTTATTCTTATTCTCTGTCTTGGCTGGATTCCACGATTCCCTCTTCTATTTTTACCAAATCCACTCCCGACATGACGAAAATGGAGGTTAATGTTCAACTTCTGCTTAAATAAAATGTATTTTGGAGTGAAAATGTTGTCCACTTTCGACAGAGGGTGAAGATTCCACTCTTTGATTGTTATAGTATTGGTTTGGTGTGGTTTGGTTCTCTCGCATATCTCTCTCTCTCTCTCTCTCCATTTATATCTCTCTCCAACCCTCCTCCTCTTCACCTCTTTCCATCCATGCTCCCCGAAATTGAAAGTGCTTTCATCTTTTGTTTAATTCATGATGAGGATATCAAGCGATATTCAACATTACCAATCTCTCTCTCTCTCTCTCTCTTTCTTTCTCTCTCTCTCTGTCTCCCTTTTTCACTCTATTTCTATGTTTTCCTCATTTTAACACTGGTAAAGGATTGAGAAGTCTTATCATTAGAAACAAGGTTTCAGCAATATTTTCATCCAAGAACGCAATAGACTGCCACAATGCCACTCCCCTCGCTCAATTATTATTACCCTGGCATTAGCACGGCTGCCATTACAGCGCTCGAGCATTTCAAGGAACTTGCCCATTTACCTCATCTGGGTGGAGTTAGTGCTGCGATGGGGATTCGAACCCCGTACCTTGTGGTTCACAGTCCGGAGACTTGTCCACCGGACCACAACACATCCCACTCCTGACACCTTTGAGGATGTCTGTTTTTTTTTTAATATTCATGAGCCTGGTGCTTATAATGGTGGAAAATATGGCGACTTTTGGCCACGAAGTTCCAATGATCTAGCCACACTCGAAAATTATAAATTTTAGTCATTTCATATTCTGGAACAGATGGGAAAGTAGTACGTCATTGCATCACATTGACATTACCGCTTCAGCTAATTTGAAGTGCCCATACTTATAGTGATTATTACTTTAAAAAATGCATAACTTTCTTATATTTAGTCAGATTTAATTGAAACTTTCATCAGTATGCTTCTGTGATTTGTCTGCCTTCTTTTAGAGTAGTTGTCTGTATGGGTAGGATTTCCCTATAAGTATAAGATGAGCCCAAATTCTGAAGGATGGTTAGATGAATGAATAGTGTTGCGAGTTTGTCCGAGAGAGGGCAATGTTTCGGACAGCAATGTTCGCATGATGGAGCGAATGGATTGTTTGAAAAGGGAGTTTGTGAGATTCTTTTCCTTGATGAATACTGTTTATACCGCGGGCTAGCATGGATGGAGGGGTAAACGGGGCCACCCCCCCCCCTTTCGCACAAACATCGTTGAATGACAGCATAATAAGGAGACATTAATTGATATAGGGAAGGGGAACCCAATGATACCATGCAGCGACCTACACTGCTAAACCTCTTGAATTTCGTCTACCGATTGCAATATCACCCCCCCCCCCCCATCATTGAAGACAAAATGATGAAATTTATAAGCAGAGGATAAGCAGGGAGTTGGAATGGATAAATGATTGTGATAGCTTCGCGAGAAAAGTATACACCATTATTTCAATAAACCTTTCATTGGCACACTTGAAATTTACCATTTAAATTTTACGCATTATAAGTTTTAATTGTTTTAACACCTTATCTCCAGAAAATAAACACCTCTTTCAGTTTCATGTCAAGTATTGAGCTCCATTTACATCCAAAAACATAATCCCTGGCAAAGATGATATTTTAGAAAGTACATGTCCTTGAATTCAAATTACAGGTTGTTTCGTCGTTTACTATTCATAATTCTAGACAAAATATTCTTATAGACCGCTCCGCCGGTCCTCCCGTAAAGTATAAAAGACCCTTGCTTACAATATTTTTATCACCTGACGAAGTATCGCAGTAGCATACGAAACGTCGTGATCTTTTAGATTCCTTATTGATCACATTGCGAGACAAACGAATATCACTAGCGATATTATTTTCGATACTATATCCGCAATGAGTAATATATTTAGCATTAAAATATTCTTGATCAACAACCTGTTACAGCCTGTGCTCGATAAGGTCTTGTAATACAGACTACAGCATGACGGATACGTCACAATGCCAATCATGTATGATTGATAGGTGTACAGAACGCTATCCCAGTGTGCTTTCTCGGTATGTTATGTTATTCTTCATTATTGTTGGAATTAAGTAGCAATTTCAACTTAATCTGGCCCGTGGGGCCAAACGTGCATTATGCGAGTCCAGTGATGGACGTGTACCTCATACACGTAGTCTTACATTCACCGTTTATAGGCATCATTTTCATAAAAAATGCAGTCTATTTGGGAAAACGAGTATGGTAAAACCGGTCACTCAAAGATTTTTACTTTTTTGAGGCACTTCTTGATCATTCTAAGCGCAATCCTTTTAAGGCTTCAATATAACCCCATATATATCACAGACACTGATAACACGTATGGCCGTGCATCTCAGATTTAACATTGTTAAACGATCCCTTTAACCAACATAATAAACAAATAGACACCAAATGTTATTCTTAAAAGTTATAAGGGCAGTCAGATTTGTACTAAATACAACATTCCCTCCGCAATGGTCTTCACGACGGATAGTGTAGATATATGTAGGGGTGTCTTGGATTAGTGGATACGTCTTCGGACTGTTGATCGCATGGTTCGAGGTTCGAGTCCCGCCACGATTACTAATGCCCCTTAGCAATATCCGGGGTAATATTGGAGCCTCTTGGGCACGTTGCAAGGTGATTAAATGTGCGTTGTTGAAATATCCAATATCATTATTATCATCATCATTATTACTATTATTGATGATATCATTATCGTTAATGTTATTATTATCGTTACTACACTCTAAATTACAGGGATTTAAATTTAAATCTATAGGATTTATTTTTAAATCTTTCATGTACTGTAGGTAGGGACCAATCGATGTGGATTTAAAATTAAACTTCGCTAGGATTAAAAAGTTTTAATCTGTAAAGGATTAAAAAATAAGTTCAAAAGATTTATATTAAAAATCTTTCTAGATTAAAATTAACCCTGATAAAGATTTAAAAGCAATCCTTTTTGGGACTTCTTTGTCATGTGACAAAATCTTATCGCCAGGATTGGTCAATTTGCCGTTAATTTTCGGAACTTTTTTTAATCTTTTGGGATTGAAAAAAATATATTTGAAACTCGGATTAAGAACCAGTTTAGCAATCTTTTAAGATTAAAAATCAATCTTTATGGATTTAATTTCATTCAAATCCGGCTTAAGATTTAAATTTTAAATCCCTGTAATTTAGAGTGTATTCGTATTATCATCCTCATCATTTTTATCTTCTTTTTATTGTTACCAGATCAGACACAGAATGTGCGACTCGGAAAAAAGAGGTTTACGAGATCGTTCATGAGATCTATTTATTATTATCATTAAAACCAAATCATGGTGAGAGATCCAATAAATAATGTAAGATAGAAACCACATTAAATTTCGCTTTAAAGTCACCGTAATCGTTATCTTATTAAGAAAAGGTTGAAATGAAAACGACATTGGATCTGCATACATTGCATAAAAATGAACGAAAACCAGTGAATATAATTTCTGAGTGACGTCACAATACATCGTCATACTCAAAACCTGCAGAAAGCATCACAGGGTCACGTGATGGCATGTTGAAGAGGGGTGGGCCTATGGGGAAATACGGAAAACGAAATGGGGTAGATCATAAATCAACTCATCAATTGTTCAAGATGCCGAGCTTGGAGTTTACTAAAATTAATCCATTTATTTGTTTTCATCGCTTAACATGGAATTTTACCGGTCGTAAAGGGGGAGGAGATTATGGTTAAACCATAAATCTAGAAATATATTTATGGGTCGGAGAGAAAAACAATGTCCTTGCTACGCGTAACCCTCATTTATCTTCCATAATAACTTTCAAATCTGACTTCTAAATATTTTTCTTTCAATCTATCCTCATATTGTTTCTGTTGGTTTTGATGCAGAGAATATACCAGACATGTTCAAAACGGTATTATATTATTCAGATTCGTCCTTTCGTTCATAATTGATTATAACATTCTTAAAATGGTTTAAAAAAGAAATTTGACGTATTACGAATAAATAACTGTATCTAATTTAGGAGACGTGATGGCCCAGTGGTAGAGCAGTGGTCTCGTAACTGGGAGATCCCGGGTTGCCTTCCCCTACTTCTCTTTCCAGCAATTTTCCCTGTTAATATTTTGTTCTAGATAATGATTTCTGTAAAAATGTATCATTTATGTGATCAACAAATGACATTTGCCTCATTCTCGTTGCGTTGTAGAGTGATGGTTTTACTCTTGCTATTCGCTAAACTATTCTGAATATTTGGTGAAATGTGAAAAAACTGATCGCGATGTAGGTGACAAATTTCTATAACAAGTTTATGCTAATCTGTAGATTATTTGAGTAGTTTGTAAAATGTGACAAAATGACAAGGAGGATAAAAATATTGACTTTGAATTTGAAGATGCACGCTTATTTCACCATGATGATTATTTGATAAAATGCCAGGATATAAGTGATGGACAAAATGAAGCGACTCATATGGTCGGTGAAGACAGAATCCTGTTTACAACAGACTGTGCGCTTTCCAGGTCAAAATCATCCATTCGTTTCGTGTTTTCCGGAGAAGAAAAAAAATACTGATTCTGTGACAGGGTGACGTTTCCGTTTCATTGTAGCGGTGTGTTTTTCCAAGGGCTAAAGCCACCTCTACGATTAACGGACAAAGGACCCCCATACAGCCAGCAAAACACCTTGCTTTTGTTACCCCCAAAATAGACCTCATCAGCCGGAAGATACGGGGGCGAAGACTCCGAAGAGTGACATTTCTGGCATTTTCTACTAAGAATAAGTAAGAAATAAAGCGTGAATGAGGGAAATAGGAGCGTGGTATTTGTATGTTTTTCGCCTTTGTTCTTTTCTTTTCTGACACGCGTGTGTTGTTTAGGGAGGGGAACTTGTGAGTTGGAATTTCGCGGTTGGAAAAAAAAGATTGACGTAAAGATGAAGTAAACAAGAAAAAAAAAAGGAAAATATGGCTTAGAAATTAAGTTAAATTACCGTTTTTTTGTTAAAGAATTAACCGGAAAAGACTTAAAATGAAGTGTCCTGTAGTAAACACATGTTGTATGGTTTTAGACCTTTATTTCGCCCCCATTTGGAGGTGCTCCTTTATTCCGCCCACTCTCACGACTAGTATACATTTGAAAAGAGAAAGTAGCACCCCAGTCTGTTACTTTTGTCAAAAGCAGTCAACATGCTGTTGAAAGCTATAGAGTTTGATTAGGTCATTAATAAGAGTAGTTTAATGTGAGTGGGTTTAAATATCGTTAGCGGTTGGTTATCTTTATTGTAATGCTGACTGCTGACGTAATAAACATAGTGCGTACAGACAAGGGTAATAACTAGTAGATTATCGATGTTAATTACCGATTAAACCGTAATTAAATTAATTACTGCTAATGGGGGTCTCCTTAGCTCATTTCCTTGCTACGAGCCCATCGGAAATTTGTAAGTCTACGCCTTGGTGATCAAATGAGCATTTTTTTTGTTTAAGTCTGTGATTAAATAAATCATTTCATTCATCAAGAACATGATTGGATGAGGAAATGTCTGTCACAGTTTATTTCTCAAAATGACATCATTATGTTCGTTCAACCTGTGTGAGTTTCATCGCAATGACAGTCTTAATATCGGAAAATTCCAGAAAAATAAGAGGAGTCGATTGCATTAATTTCTATGCTTAGCGTGGCCTCCCACGCATGTACGCAGCAGCATTTGTATACTGAGTGAAAGTGTGATATTTCCTTATATAATAATAATTAAACGTTTTTGCATAGCGCATAAGACGTAGGCATAACTGCATGTCTCTATGCGCTTTGCAGAACAGAATACAGAAGGGTGTGAATTGTGCACTTGGTTCATAATAATTGTGATATTTTACAAAGTGCTAAATAAGTATGTTTTCATATTGTTTCTAAACGTTTCCTATTTTTTTTTATTTCTAAGGTATTCAGGCGAGTCGTTCCATAAAACTGTGGCTGCATATGAACGTTACCTTTTCCCGTAAGATTTTGACAAACTATGTGGTACGTAAAGTAATTATATTACATGACATTACGAAAAAATATTCTTTCGTCTACTCCTAATTAGATGAATCTGGGTAAACAATCTTCATAATACGTCCACTGATGTCAACTTGAATAACATCAAATACCCCGATCAGATGTTTTAGGAAGTATATATAAATTATTGGAAGTAAGAAGTGACAGATACGGTTTATATCTTCTCAAAACTTTATAGATCAATCTTAAGAGTCATAGAAATTGATCTATAATATAAACTCCATCCTTAAAAAATAAGTCATGTGGAGTAATCACAATCACTCCATCAAAAGAGGTAAACAACAATGTATTTCATCTTATGTTATGGGCAACAATATATGTCCACTTCAAATAACATCAAGACCCCGATCAGATTTACAAGTGTTAATTACTGGAGGTTTCCTCACAATTAAGACTCTTACATAATCGTCATTGTGGTCATAAAGAAGTAATTGAACAATTATAGTTTTTTTTAAAGTAGAACTCAGATCCTGCGCTTCGAAGGGGGTAACGTAATCCGAATGTTATTCAGAATCAAGGATCATCATTTCGGCGCCATTATACGTCGATAAAAAATACTGCACATAAACGGGAATGATAGCATTGTCTGTGTATCCATGTCGCTGTTCTTCTTTCACTTCTGTATTCGTTATTAGCGATAAACAAAGTTCACACCGAAACGTGGTGTCTGACTGGCATGTCTGATTCAGTCAGTCAATGAACCCAGGAGTACATGAAAGTCGCGAAAGGGGAGCAGATACACTATAATCCCCCACCACCACTACCACCAAAACCCCTCTTCTATCTTGAGGTTGTTGGATTAAAGTTCGAACCTCTCAGCAAATTTGAAAATCTGAAGGTAGTTTTTACTTTATACCCATGTTAAAAAAACTCGGAGATGCGAGAGTTTCTTTTGTTGTTGAGTGTTTGATATGTTTGTGTACGTTTTCTTCGTGGTAGTAGTGGTGGCGGTGGTTTTGATTTGCTTGTTTTGTGTTTTTGTTTTATTTCGTTTTTGTTTTCGATTCCCTTTTTTGTTGCGGGGGGGGGGGGTGTTTTGAGTTTACGCGTTGGCATAATATTATGAAGCAGGAATCCCTTTTATAAAAAATAAACTTGATTTGTAGTCAAGTAGGAGTATGATTGATGTAATCAGTATGTTATTTCACGTCACTGATCAATGAAGCTTGTTAAAAATTGTTAAAGGAGAAGAAAAATTTAGAAACATCAAATAGGATTCCAATTCGAAAGCACATGTATCTGTGGATTATCACTGTCAAACTGTCTCCAAAAAAATATTGTTATAGATCCAGACAAGAAGATTTCACAAAATAACTCATCACCACAGCGGGGGACTTGTGAAATATTTATTGTTATGATAACCTGTGTTGAAAGGCGGTGATACCCTTAGAAAATGCTCCGCCATAAATTTGGTTGAAGAAAAAAAAACGAGAGACGATCAAATTCAGTGACACTTTCAAGGGCTTCACAAATAAGTTTGTGTATGTAGACAATATATGGGGTGAAGATTCTTCACATACCGATACTATTCATGAAACATTGCAAGATGCAAGTAACTGATATATTGCTGAAACATACGTTGAAATGGCAAAACATAACAAATATGTAATATTGTTATCAATGTTATCTTATCTTCGCTGTATTCTCTACGCTATATTTCATAATGTACCACTCATTGCTATGTTTTTGTTATATTGATGTACATGTTTTTCACAAACTGCTTTTTTATGTATTTTGATTTGAAGCAATACACTTTTTTTTTTTAATTAAGCAACTGATATATTGTTCATTTAAGGTTACAAAAGTGCTGAGTGTCATGATATATTAAAAACAAGTTTCTAATACTCATGCTTTGGTCGAACATCCATAATATTTAATATTCAAAGAACTTCTTCCTACCAGGTACCCATTTACGTCCCCCGAGTCGGGAGTGGCATATACAGAGTAATGACTTCCCGTATATAGAGATGTTTCACCATTAGAAACCCCGCAAACATATCTGTTTACACAATATGTAAGTGAAAAGGACTGACTATGATATATGAAGGACGTGGAGATCATCAATGTCATCAAATCAGTAGTGTCGTACTGATTACCTGAAATAGTATACTTTTGTCAGAAAATGTTACGAGAGGGCAAATGCTTCTGGTATTAATCTTTCAGAAAATAATAGACAGGGATAGCCTACACATGACCTTAAAAAATACTTTTGGAACCTTTTGTCTTTTTCACTTAAAATTATGTTGTGATTAACTCAAGAATAACCTTTGGGCTTTGGTACAAGGAAAAATTACATTGGGTACAGAATAAGGTTCAATTCAAATAATATTTGACAAAAACTGTTGGAATTACTGTGTCATAAAGTTAAGATTAATTCGAATAACAGATCAATGAATCAGAGTTACAAAGTGATCAGATGCATTTTGGGGAATTGTTTAAAAGAACTAGTGGACGAAGCCGGACGACGAAGGAGAAGGGATAACAAGTGATATCAATGGTCATCGGATGACCCGGGTCTCGTCTTATAAAGAGTTGTGATTGATCCGAATCAATCGCAAATGCTCCAATCAATCGGAAGTCCTCTAATCAATCGCACGTTTACAGTCTCCTATCCCTGTGTTTATATTTGCGATTAATATCAATCGTAAATAAGTGTCGATTAATCGCAACTATTTTTAAGACAGGGTCCTGGTGAAACACCTATTCTTTATAGAAGACGTAATATTATCGTAAACATCTAGGACTATCATCACCATTACATAACTAATCTGTCCGGATGTTTTGTGCTCCTTATCTGGTTTATTGTGACAAGCATGTGAAGATAGCTCAGCTTGTCAACATGATGTTGATGAAATAGTCGGCTATCTTCACCCGGATACCGATTTAGTCCGCTATCTTCATCCACGACATTCCTCGTAGTCCCATCCGTATGGTTTGTTTGTTGGTTCCGTCTGATGAACGGAAATGTTGTGTAAAGCGTTTGGCGAAAGAACGTTCCTATATCCGTCGTTAGCAAATGAGTGATATGATGTTGTTTAAAGATTAAAGGGCTGAGATAGATCTAATTTATGGACAGCCTTGAAATATCCGAATATTCGACTTCTTGTCCGCCAAGAGTACCTATTTCAGGCAGATTTGTTCGCTATATAAGTACAGAATTATTGTGATTATAGTTATTTGTATTAATATTAATATTATTATTATCATCACCATCACTATCCTCATCATCATTTCAATCGCATTACATCAGTATACAATTATTATTATCACTTCTTTAAAACATATCTTTAATTTCCATAACATCATAATTTGCTCGGGAATAAGTTTACCCCTATTCTCTATTACTCTATAGTCTAGAAAGTAATTTATTTCTACTCCCCAAATTACTTTCTTTTCTCTTACTTTGTCTATAAGTGGCGTTTTCTCCATGCCTTGCCATCCGTTCGTTTGCTATTTTTGTTTGTCAGTGTTTATGTATAAAATGTAGAAGATATCAGAAAATCTTAACTTTTGTGTTTCTCCAACTACAACCACAATCGTAAATTTATTTTCAATCTGCAGCGGAAATGGGGGCTATCTCTGCAACGCCTTTCAATCTCAATATTTAGATTCTAAACAGACATCCAATCGTAATAACATCCGATAATAGCCGATAAACACGTCGTAGAACTCCTGTGTAAACTTCCCCTCTTGGACATACACGTACGACCAATGAAAACAAAGCGGAGTGGTGTAGGTTTTCAGTTGTTTGTTTACACGGGGGGCAATGAGCGAAGACCTGAGAAACAGTATCACCACACCGCAGCTGCGAATGGCTCTAAGTTTTCGAACTCTAAAAACTATCAACACAGACTCAATTAACAAAATCTTAAAGAGAAGGTTGATCTTAGTCTGCAAGCACAGACTTTAATTTGACACTTTCCCACAACTCCTAAAACCTTGATCAGAGCCTAAAACTGTAAGCTTCTAGCTATGTCCAGAGCCTATAATAGTCCGATTTTGCAGACACTGTTATGCATAACAACTGACAAGGGTTTGTGCATGCAAACCGAATTTTCTCATTCTGTTAAGGTTATTTTTCGAGAATATCACAAAAGAAACGTTACTGAATCGAATTGCTCTTCAAATGCCCTCATTTTGGATTATGTCAAGAGCTGAAAAGTTTTGACCAAAGATTCATGTGTAGTCCCATGTGTACATTTCTTTGTTTGGTGCATGTGACTTTTGGCAAGACTGGGTCAATTTCGTAAAATTTGATGATTCTAAAACGTTGCAGTGTACACAATTTTTGTTTAAATTATTGACGACATTTCCCTACGGTAAATTACCTGTCTCTTTCACAATGTGTCCCTTGACCTGTGTCCGATTTCACAAATCTTGTCATCAGTGACAAATGACAGTTTTTTTTAACAAGCTAGTGAAATCCTTGCTTCTGATTGGTTATCAGCAGACTAATTTTGTCACAGATTTTTGTCATTTTTCATTGAAAAAAGGCTTTGTAAAATGGGTCCCAGAACTGAACTTTGTCTTCAAGCTTTCAGATGACGTGGTAATTGTATTGGAGCAGATCTTATGATCGCTCACTCTATCGCTACGAGGATGTGTATGAGGGGTTTGCATATGGGTCCAAGATGTTGCTAAACTTAAACACGCACTTGTTTCATAAACATCACATACCCTTTAAACTGCATCTATTTCATCACCTTCTCTGTCTGAGACTATACTTGTCTCCTCCATAATAGCTCCTACATCATCACCGTCCAGTCACCGGTCACCTCCCTCTATCATTCTCCCTCCCTTTCTCTGCCTCTGTCTGTCTCGGTCTCTTTCTTTCTTTCTCCCCCTCTCCATCTATGTGTGGGTGGGTGACTTTGTGTGTGTGTGCGACCGTGCGTGCGTCTTTCTCTCATGTCTGACTACCCTATTCCTTTCTATATCCCCTCATATTCTCCTTCAATAGCCCCCCCCCCCCTTCCGCCGGGAATCCGCCCCTCCCTCTCTCCCAAAAAACGCACAAACACACACACACAAACATACCCCCTCTCTCTCTCTCTCTCTGCCTCTATGTCTGTACATGGAGGTCCATGGTCTGTATCTATTATCTCTCTGTGTCTTTCTCTCTCTCTCTCTCTCTCCCCTCACCATCTGAGAGGTGTTTGTGTGTGGGTATGTGACTTTGTATGTGTGTGCGAGTGTGCGTGCGTCTCTCCTTTCTGTATCCTCTCATATTATCTTTGAAAATTCTCCCCCCCCCCTTCCGCCTCCCTCTCCCTCTCCCACACAACGCACAAGCACACACATACCCCCCCCCCCTCTCTCTCTCTCTATCTCTCGCTCGCTATCTCACTCAGCTTTCCCTTTCGCTTATTGGTTTTCTGGCTGCCAAAAGTATAATTTTTCCCTCCTGTTTGTTTTTCGACTTTTGAATCTCTCTCTCTCTCTCTCTCTCTCTCTCTCTGTATTATACTGATGTATGATCTTAGATAGAAAGGGAAAGTAAAATTAGGCTACCACAAAACCTCTCTCTTCTATTTGTTTTAAAAGACACGAAAATTGCTCAGTCCATAGAAACCCAGCACAGAAACTAAACCTACAAAAACATCCTACTCTTTTGCACATTCCAGGCGAGAATTCTCCTGAAATAGAAGCGTCTGGCTTGGATATCAAAAGTCATTAATCAATGTAATGTGAGGATAATTCCCATCATATACACAAACATCGCAGAATTTATCCAACAAACACGACGGCTAAATAAAAAGAAAAATAGGTTCCACGATGAAAGTTTATTCGGACGGGGTTGACCTCTGCGTACAGCGATGAGGTCATGGGTATACAGTGATTTAAGATGGCGCTCAAGTCGAGCGGCGTTTAGTGTTTCGTACCCATTGCCCTTATTTGTGGATTAGAGCTAGGAGGTTGTTGAGAAAATGGATGATGTTTAACTATGGTGAAATGTATGGGGTCATAGAGAATTGAAATATGTTACGGCTTATGCTCTATCTATTTACAGCGCTCCATTCCTACAAGATGATGATACTCTGGACTTCTGCAACCGGTACTGGACACGATATGCTCATCTGGTTTTTAGTGGTTTATGTTTGTGTATTAGTTTTTGATGTTGTTTCTCTGTTTAAAAAATTGCTTTGTGTTCAGTTTACACCTTTTGCCAATCACCTGAGTATACAGTTTCGGTCCTAACACATTTTCAGATAATACACCTATCCACTGTGGTTAACTTGGAAGTAACCGAATATGAAATCTAGCTCTATTTGTCACATATACACCAAGAAGTTCAGCTATCAACTTTAAACCTTTGCTTTCACATTAACTTCAAGTTTACCTAATGGTTCTCAGATCGATAGAAACGACCACCTCATCAGCTCCCTAACCAATAAGGATGTTCACTTTTGAACACGTGATTTGACAGAAAAGTCAATGCTGATTGGCTGGACTTCTCGTCTATCGGTAATGTTGCCATTTTGCATTGAATTTTGTGAAATGCTGTCGTCCAGATATAACTGATCTATTTATAACGTTGTTAGCTTGACAGAGAATTGCTCGTCTTAGCAACAAATAGTTTATGTAATTCACTTCAAGAATGAAAACGTACACAAGGCTGAAATATAATTACTGTCATAAGGCGGCGTCACACAGAAAAATCCCTTAAAAAATCCCTTGAAAAATCCTTTCAAAGGAGAATTTTCTTGTTTCGTTAGAGGATTTTTGATGAGATAATATTGATGACAGACAGCAATTAAGAGGATAACTACAATCCGGATAACTAAAATTCGGATTTTTGGCCTCTGTGTGACACCACCTATTTGTGTGCACAAACGAAGCATTGATTAAATCGAATTCATTACAAAAATACATCGGCAGTGTTTTTTCTTTAAAATAATTTTTTAGACGTTAGGAAATATCGGGCAATGTGAAGGTTCCAATCTTGAATGAAAGCAGACGACACTCGTGACAAACGCGTTAGGTTTAGTAAATAAACAGCGAAAGATGATAAAACACTAGGATGACGAAGAAATAACAAACACGAGTCCGCCAACCGAAGGATAATTGTAGGAGAGATGATTTATTGATGACACAATAGTTGGAACTGTTTTATTCCTTCCAGTCTCGGGTGAGCCCCTCATCATACCCCACTCTTTAATTATGTCTCTCTTTCTTGTCACCCCCGCCCCCTTCCAGCTCTAAATTGCTCTCTATTTGCTATCTCCCTTGCTCTATTTATAATCTATCTACGGCTGATTCTTATATATCTCTTTTCTCAATAAATCTTTACTAATATTCCTGATTCTCTCTTTTCCCCCACACACACACACTCACCCCCCCCCCCTTCTCTCTTTCTCTCTCTCCTTTTTCCTTTGTTCACTCTCCTCCATATTTTGATGCTATGTCTCCGTTTATTTTCTCTCTCTCTCTCTCTCTTCCACTTCTATCTCTATAACACACACAATCTCACACACGCTAGCACACAAAGTTGTTAAAATCATTTTGTTTTATTACACAAACAGGAACAACATACAATCGAATAAAATAAATCAACGTTTTCAATATTAAATACATAAACATAACACACACCCATTTCACCACACATACATACACACACACTCATCTTCTCACTTTCCATCTCCTCTCTCTCTCTCTCTCTCTCTCCTTTTTTCCTTTGTTCTCTCTCTTCATATTTTGATGCTCTGTCTCTGTTTTTCTATCTCTCTCTCTCTCTCTTCACTATGCCATGCTCTCATTTTCACTCCCTAATCCGAGTCCCAATCGTTACCACATGTTATCGTGATCATAACAAGTACAGGTGAAGACGGAGCTCGAATTGCGAATGTCACACCGACTCAAAACTGTTGACAAAACATGCATCAACATGTACTGACATTTCTGGAAACCGAACCCCCCTTGATATTCACCCCCAACAACCCCCCCCCCCCCCGCCCCCCCCCCCACCAATTTCCAGTCATATTTTCATCAAATAAGTTAAAGGTAAAGACCAGTTTTGGAAACGCCCCATTTAAAAAAATTAAATGGAAGCTCTCATTACCAATCATGTGAAAGAAATATGTTTTGACTAATACATGATGACAAAATTTGCCGGGAAACCGCCTACTAATTCATATATTTGGTAAATTTGTTTCTCTCATGGTCGTGTGAGAGATATAGGGTAGTCCCATATACATCTTTCTGTGTATAGTGCTTGTAACTTTACGAAGAATGGGCCAAATTTCTTATCATTTTGATGATTCCAGAACCTTGCAGATGCTAGATGCTAGATGATCAACCTTTTCTGATCGATTCCACAACGTTTCTTTCACAATGCAATCGCATGACCATAACTGGTCTTTAACCTTTAAAACAAATACCATAGGCGTTTGTGTTTAATATATTGATTTTTGTTTATATGCTCTTGTCGATACTTCTGTTTGTATTATATTGACGTCGCCATTTTATTTGTAAAACTTTTATTCATTTTGTTTTCTCTACTGCTGCGCACGAGCACTTGGTCAAACTATTAAATGTAGGCCTACTTTAACAGGGTTGCCACAAAAAAAAAACGAACTAGCGTGCTCCCGATAATGAAAATATTTGAAAAAAATTCAGATTGATATAAACCGCCACGCCGTAGATAAGCATGGAGCTATAAGCACCATGGCATAGCTTTGCGATGGATTTAAGCACTTGCGATAGCTTCGGACCAATCGTAACTTGTCATACATATCATAACTCGTGATGAAATTAATTCAAATCAATCAAGGAAAATTATGAGATTCATGTAGACTGTAATATACATGACTCACTCGATTAGTACTCATTACCAAATATATTAGTACAGTATTTTGATTCGTCTACATGCACTGATATTTGTAGAGTTTGTGGTGGCTAAGAACTTATAATTTAAGTACTATTTGAATCTGTAATCGCACTTAATCTAATTTTCGATGAATTGAAACGAATTTTTAATTAACTGATATAAAGTGAACATTTTCTTGAGCATTGGGTGATTTTAAGTGAATGGATCGAATTAAACTGCCTAAAATCATTTAATTCAATCAGTATGATTCACAATGAAATAGATGTATACTGACGCGAACTCAAATTCATTAAATAGATTTGAATTCATTTGAATCGAGCTAAAATAGAACTACTCGTAACAGCCCAATGCGAGACTACTTGCTTATTACCAGTCAACTCCATCAGAGTAACTAGTAGACACTTTACACTTAATTATGATTACGCAGGTTCGATTCACAAATGGAAAAAATAAATCAGCAATGTATTGTTTGTGGTTTTAAATCCTGCTTTCAAAAAGGGCCTTGAAAACAGTTGACTCTTATACAT